>SSNS01000588.1:218149-230747 GCA_006937985.1 Aphyosemion australe
GAATATATTAAGCATGTTTTTGACAAAAACATTCATCCATTCACCCATATATTACACAAACTGCACACACGCTTAAGGGGAGTAGGCTAAATCTAATCAATAGAATCCACTTTCTACAAACAGAACACCCATAAGCTGTAAATAAACGTGAGGCCGTAAAATAGACGCTACACGTATCCAGAAAAACACACAGTGACACAACGCAAGATATTCACAGAAGCAGCCGGCGTTTAGATTAAAGCCCAGACTCACAAACAAGAAGTTCCACTTAGTTCAAACCGTATGGAGCGGTGCTAGCCGCTAACGAGGCAGCATGCTATTTCCTGAAGCCAAAAGCTAAAATGAGGCTTACCTGCAGGTTATGGCCATAATCCGTGTGGTGTAGTAAAAATAATCCACTCGGTTCGTGAAATTCTACATCCCAACGTAAAAGCTTAGCTAATCAGACTGTTTGCTGGCATTGTTTTGCCAAAGACTATATAAGAGTTTGCCCGCCCGCATTCATCATTTTCCTGTTTACGTGGATTCTCTCCCTGTGATTGGTTAACACGAAAGCCAGCCAGCTGAAAAAAACTCAACAACAAGCAATTCGATTGGCTCAGGTTTCACACATTGGAACCTACTAGTAGCGTTTGCTACGTCAGGTTTTGAAGCAATTAACTTTATTTGTCACTGATGATTTCACAATTGTAGCAAAGATGGCTAAAAGGTTGGACAACAAAAAAATATTCAGTGGAAGTAGTGTGTTGCTGCCGTGACAAATTGGCACAGATGGAGCCACACTGTGCCAGCCTGTGGAAAGTTTTCCCCTCAGGGCGGGGTGAACAACCAGACCAATCAGCGATCTCCTCCCCCTGGTCTGAGCAGAATTCACCCGGTGAGGCGGCGACGATCGCTAAAAGATGCGACCAACCGCTCTATTCTTTCTCGTTGTGGACGGTTTGGGGACCCACTGCACATGCGCCAGTTAGCCCATATTAAGTCAATGGTAAAGATTGCTGCGCCCGCGAGAGGACACGTGACAAGTACGTCGACGATTCGGCCGTGTTAAAAGTAAAAAAAAACATTATTAAACACAGATTACACACAGCACTTAGTCCATATGGTGTGTATAGATCTTTTAGTTTACTTTTTATGTTTTTTTAAATATATTTTGTGATTCCTATCTTCTTCTTCTCCTTCCTGTGAGTGGTGGGGCGGCGCCCTAGCGCCCCCTATGGACGAGCCGCCACTGATCAGCACACAAAGGCTTCTGTCCTGAAACAGCTGATCAGCAGAGCGAGGCCTTTAACAACATCATGCTGTCCTTTATGTAACATCAGAATAGTTCTAAATGACACACTTGTACAGCACCTTTCAGAGTCAGAGGACTCCAAAGTGCTTTACACTACAGTGTATCATTCATCCATTCACACACTGGTGGTGATGAGCTACAATAGCTGCTCTGGGACACAGGCACCACCAGTCCCTCTGACCACCACCAGCAGGCAATGTGGGTTAAGTGTCTTGCCCAAGGACACACCGGCCAGGAAAAGGGATGGATCCTACTCCAGACCTACTGCTGCCTCCTTTGAGATAAGTGATCAGTATTCATATCACATCCGGTGTTTCAGACCCTTTTTCTTTATGGAGATCTGACTTAGAGAAGAGGTTTGTGCCTCAGGGTGTGATCACTGCTGCTCCTGGCTTTCCTTTGACACACAGTTAGGATCTCACAGTAAACAGGACCGTAGTGCCGAGAGGCGTTCGTAATGGAACGACAGGGATGGAGATGGAGTGGAGGTGGTACACACACACACTGAACAGAGATAGCACTCAGGACTTACATGGAGTTCTGTCCTGAATGACGGTGACCATTCCTCCACCTCATCGCTGTGCCTCTGCTCTAAGTGGGGATGTTTTCCCCTCACAGCCGTGTATTCTTTCGTTTCTGCTCAGACTGATCCTCCTCAGCCCCCGTTGGTTTCACCTGGCTGAATGATGAGTGATGCGGTGAAAGTATTTGGAGAATTCCCTCTGACCAATCCCATGCTGCCATCTCTCCTCTCCACAAGGAAAAGCTCTTCCCAAATAAGGCAGGGTGTTTTAACTCCATGTGAGGAGGAGAGCTGCAGCAGACAGGGGAGAGGGAGCTGCTGAAAGGCCATGGCCTTATAAGGAGGAAGTTTCCTTTTTTCCTCCCCCTTTCTCCCTCCTATTCTCCTTCCTCCACCCTCCTCCTGCCTCTCGGTAAACTAGTGAAGTCATTTTCCTTTCTCCTCTTGGCATTTTGGGAGGGAGGTGCGTGTGAGGCATATACAACCTCTCAGTCACAGCATCCACACTCGTCCCACTCACCTTGCCAGCGACCAGCTCAGAACTTCACCCAGTGAGTATTCTCCTCCTTTCAATGCACGAGTCTGTCGTTTCACCTCGATGGAGTAGGAATGATCATAATCTGAGCTCAGGGTAAGACGTACCTGGACCCCAGTTCTGATAAACAGACTGTTCTGCTGCTTTTAACGTCTCATTTCCCAGAAAAATGGTTTTGATAACAACTTTCTTCATGTCATGAAAACAACAAGCTGGGGGACCATGTTGAATTTCAGAGGAAACTGAGAAAAGGAGACAAACTTAGACCCTTAAAATAATGTTACGTTATTAAACCAAAAAATGATACCAAGCATCAGATTTAGTTCTACAGTGTTATTATAAGCTGTTTTTGGTGAAGCATGACCTGTCTTTAGTTCCTGCTTATGTAAATGTTCGTGCAGAGCAGGAAGAGGGTCGGAGCGGTTCTGTTGCTTTATTATGGCTTTAAAACATTTCTGCACGTGTGTCTGCTGCACAAAGACTTCCTAATGCACACGCGCGTTAGGCTGGGCCCAACCATCACGTCCACCTGGAGCCGCCCAGCAGCCGCGGGTGGGAGGAGCAGCAAGAAAAAACTCACCACGTGTGTAACAGCAGAGTCCAGCTGGACGACCCGTCAGATCTGACAGGCAGCAGCTCAGAATAATCAGAAGCATGAAGGCTCCTGGCAGCAGAGCAGCTCCAGAAACCAGAGCTGCTGCAGCTCTGGAGGTGAATCCACCTGGCAGGACCAGGGTCCTCCAACACGGATCTGTAACAGACGCACACAAACCCCTCATTAGGTGGTCAGCTGGTTAGCTGGAGAGTCTGCATGACTCCACGTCCTGACAGTGGCCACAGCCCTCACACTGGTTTCCTGTTCTGGCATTAGGCATGTTCACCGTGGTAACGGGAAACAAAGTGGCTAAACACCAGGAAGGATTAATATGAAGAGCTGGTGGTGTCACGTTTTACCCTTCAGAAGTATAATATATAATATAATATAATAACAGCTAGTGAATAAATGCTGTTTGCTGAAGCCGTACAGCTGCAGACCCACAGCAGTAAATAGATCTGGTAGAGCTGGCTGCTGACTTTATATCTGCACAAGTAATTATGGAAATATTGAAGCGGAGTCAGATTAAGAGGCAAAGCTGTACGATATGCAGTCAGACAGCACAGGGGTTTGTTTAGCAGATGACCTATTAGAGCCTGGGCTGAACGCCAAGCATAACAGCAGGTCCCAGGGTACTCATAAAACACCAGCAGAGCCCTAACACACTCACTTCACCTCCATAAATGCATCGTGTTTCTTTTCTCCCTCTGAGTTTGTTGCCTGTGTTTTGCTCTTCAACGAGTGGAGGCCAGTGGAAAACAGGACCATTCCAGGGTTTACTGTGATAATGATCTAATGATGAATATCAGTAGGGCTCTGGAGACGCAGAGAGAGTGGGTGATGTATGAGTGAGTGTGTGTTTAGCCTTTTGTGGTCCAGAAAAACTTTCAGGAGGAATGGTGGTTACACACGGAGGACAAGAACCCGTTCATGTCTCTGGTTCTGCAGAACATCTAATGACAGAGAACAGCTGCTGCATCACATCTTACATATGTTGCATGAAATAGACAGAATGATGTGCCTAAAGGTCTCATCTGTACTCTTGGTGTGAAGAACTGCTTCTCTCAGCTCCTCTCATGGTTGGCAGATAACTCGAGTTTTATTAGTAAATCATTTTCTGTAAAGCAGAAAGAAGCTCCTGGCGTTTATGCAGAGCTGTCTACAGGACACCTCACTGAGGTCAACGTGTGTTATTATAAAACTAATGATCACTAATCCACAGATTAGGTTTAAGGGAAGGGCTGTTCTCATTGTTATTACCCTGTTAATAATATTATTATCTGTCCTTTTGTATTTACTTTATTACCACTAAGATCGCTCCAGATCAACAGAATTATTCTCGGCACGGACATTAAAGGGTTNGTGTGTATGTGTGTGTGTGCTCGTGTGTGTGCGTGCGTGCGTGAGTGTGTATGTGTGTGTGTGCTCGTGTGTGTGCGTGCGTGAGTGTGTATGTGTGTGTGTGCTCGTGTGTGAGTGTGTGTGTGTGTGTGCTTGTGTATGTGTGCGTGCGTGTGCATGTGTGAGTGTACAGCTGGCTATGCTCTCTCTGCACCCGGCCCAGTCCCAGTCCCAGACCCCCTGTAGGTTCTGGGTGGAGTGCATTAGGAGCCTTGATGCTGTGAGGACCACTGATCAGGGAGGGTTATTAATCTGAATGCTGAGCATTAACACTCCAACACACGCTTCTGACCTGCATGTGGTCAGTGTTTGGGCTGGTGTATTTTGCAGCAGGTGTGTTATTAAGTTCACTGCAGACTCAGTTATAATCCTACTGGAATGATTTTCATTATTTTAATGTCAAATGCTTTGGTAATGTGTGCAAACACTTATTACACCAACTGTTTGGTCACAAGAAAAGGGTAAATCAGCTGCATTTAGACGGTTTTTCTTGTCTTCTTGATCACTCAAAACTCAAGTCCAGTTTACCCATCCACACATGGAGCTCACCAACCTCCTTCTCAGCTGCTGACCGCCCTGAGCCCTGAGCCAAGACACACATTACTGAAAACCAGCTGCTATATTTTGCAACATTTAGCACTTCACCAGCTACATTTAGCCACATTTGATGTCTAAAGTGCTACATGTTGCTACATTTGGAACTTTGTAGCTACATGTTTCCTTATTCAGCGCATTAACGAATACATTTAGCCACATCTAAACAGACATTCTTATACATGTTATATTAACGGTAGCTGATATTTAATATAACATTTACAAATTCTGATGACAATTTCAGCCTTGAAGGTTTATGTGCAACTTATATTTACATTATTTGAAACTACATGTGGCTGGAAATAGCTTTGAATTTTTTAAATACTCCTTTACAAACAGCACCCTATACTTAAGCTATTATTACTGTGGCTGGATAACAGAAACTGTCCAAATAAATGAGAGGAATAATTCAAAGGACGGTTCAAATCTATCATGACCCTGCATGATCTGATTGATGTCTCTTATTTGTCCTTTTGGCGTATTTCCATCTTCCTATCCACCTCCCTCTCCTCCCAGGGAGTCGGCATGGCTAACAAAGGTCCCTCCTACGGCCTGAGTCGGCAAGTTCAGGATAAGATTGACAGCAAATATGACCCTGAGCTGGAGCAGATTCTGGTGGAGTGGATCACCCGTCAGTGTGGATCTGGTGTGGGGAGGCCAGAGGCGGGAAAGCTGGGCTTCCAGACTTGGCTGAAAGATGGATGTGTGAGTGCACTGGTCCAGTTAGACACAACCCTTTCAGTAGAACGGTTCTTAAAACGAACCTTTTACTTCTCTGTCCCGTCAGGTTCTGAGTGAACTCATCAACAGTTTGTTTGCGGGGGAGAAACCTGTAAAGAAGATCCAGAGCTCATCCATGGCCTTCAAGCAGATGGAGCAGATCTCACAGTTCCTCAACGCTGCAGAGAAGTACGGGGTCACCAAGACGGACATGTTCCAGACCGTGGACCTCTGGGAAGGTCAGGATGATTTCCTGTTTGTTAGAAACTCTCCAGCTGTGGCTTCACTCTTCTTATTGATCCTTTAATCCAAACAGGAAAGGACCTGGCAGCTGTGCAGAGGACCCTGTCAGCCCTGGGAAGCCTGGCTGTTACCAAGGAGGAAGGCACATACAACGGAGACCCCAACTGGTTCTTCAAGTGAGTCCGAGTAACCAGTCAGGAAATGACAACTCTGGGGTTCATACCTGTGTGACACTGACAATATGATATTGCAGGAAAGCACAAGAGAACAAGCGGGATTTCAGCGATGAGCAGATAAAGGCAGGGAAAAACGTGATCGGCTTACAGATGGGATCCAATAAGGGAGCCAGTCAGGAGGGAATGAGCTACGGAAGACCCCGACAGATCCTGTAAAACCACTGAGCTGCAAGAGTGCTGCCCAACGCATCAGACGCCCCAAACTGGTTCTCTACAACCCCATGATTCCCCACAGTGGTCCTACTGGTAAACTAAACAAGCATAAAACGACTTCCGGGCCAGAGAGTGAGGGCCTTTGATGACCAAAGAATAGTCTCTGACATCCTAAAACATGGTTCCTCACTCCGGAGTGACCAGACTCTTCTCTGGTCTGAGATCAGTGACGGATTTGTTTCTTTATTTTTGAAACATTAGATCTTGATTCCAAATTTGTTCACAAAATTTGCAGAAGATGAATTATTTCCAAGAAGCAACTCAGCCACAGAGCTACTGCTCCATTAGCTTCATGCAACGCCTGATGTCTTTGTCCAAATACATTTTGTACATTGTCTTATTAAATTTGGGTTTGACATGAAGTTGAGAGATGCTCTTTGATTCTGTTGCCTTTTGTCTTGTGCTTTCTTTGGCTGAAAAGACTCCAACAAACAGTCTGAGTCAGTGTTGCCAAAATAAGATTCATGAGCCGATTAAAAGGATTTTTATCATCTTTGGGTGCAGTTCTTTTTGACCTGATTCACCTTGTTGATGGTCGTCTTCCTCATACTGGTCACCAGTCAGGCCCCTCCTCCTCATGCTGGTCACCAGTCAGGCTCCTCCTCCTCATACTGGTCACCAGTCAGGCCCCTCCTCCTCATACTGGTCACCAGTCAGGCCCCTCATGCTGGTCACCAGTCAGGCTCCTCCTCCTCATGCTGGTCACCAGTCAGGCCCCTCCTCCTCATGCTGGTCACCAGTCAGGCCCCTCCTCTTCATGTTGGTCACCAGTCAGGCCCCTCCTCTTCATGTTGGTCACCAGTCAGGCCCCTTCTCCTCATACTGGTCACCAGTCAGGCCCCTCCTCCTCATGCTGGTCACCAGTCAGGCCCCTCCTCTTCATGTTGGTCACCAGTCAGGCCCCTCCTCCTCATACTGTTTACCAGTCAGGCTCCTCCTCCTCATGCTGTTCACCAGTCAGGCCCCTCCTCTTCATTTTGGTCACCAGTCAGGCCCCTCCTCCTCATACTGGTCACCAGTCAGGCTCCTCCTCCTCATGCTGTTCACCAGTCAGGCCCCTCCTCCTCATACTGGTCACCAGTCAGGCCCCTCATGCTGGTCACCAGTCAGGCTCCTCCTCCTCATGCTGGTCACCAGTCGACCCCTCCTCCTCATGCTGGTCACCAGTCAGGCTCCTCCTCCTCATGCTGGTCACCAGTCAGGCCCCTCCTCCTCATGCTGGTCACCAGTCAGGCCCCTCCTCTTCATGTTGGTCCACCAGGACTAGCTGAAGTTAATGGTCACTCCAACCCTGGTCCTTGAAGGTAGCACGCATCCAGAATGTTTTAGTTGTGTTCCTGCTCCTACACATCTGATTCAGTGATTAAATCACCTGCTCAGGAGCCCATGGAGTACTGCAGAAGCCTGTTATTCATCTACTGATTCACATAATGAGTGTTGGAGCAGGGAAACAACTAAAACATACTGGATGGTGGCCCTCGAGGACCAGGGCTCCCCACCCTGTTAACATGCTAGATAGGGGTCTCGAGAGCCAGGGTCCTGCAGGATGAGCCAGCTGACTCACAGCAGGACGTTCTGTCCACTTCTCTCCCAAATTCTGGAGCCACTCTGATGATCCTGGTTCGGGGGGGTGTCATCCATGATGGAGTTAGTTCCCACACCCTGGAGATATGGGATCACCACTGGCTCTAGAATCTCTTTCTTGTAGATGAAACCAAAATGACAGCTCATGCAGGCATCATTTAATAAATCACATCACGTCACTCCAGAGGCCTTTAGGAACAATACTTAATTATATATTTTACAGACACTACTGCTTTATTTTTGTGCCAAAACATATAAATGTAATCTTTGTTGTAGACTATACTCAGTTTAAACTTTAGCTTGATAAGTTTGGTCATTAAATGATTTCTCTAACAGAAGACAAAAGCCATGAAGTCGTTCCAACAACTCGTTTTATTTGCATCATGACCATCTGTGACTTGCACAGCAAAACACAGCCTCCACCTGCTCTACAACGCAGTCATATATTATAGGTTTAAAAAAATCACGGCTCTAACACGTTCTTTAGAAATGTACAAATGGCTAGATGCAGGTTTATACAGTACATGTGTACAGCAGGCACACAGCATTCATATGTTACACTTTATAAAACAAAAATACAAACCTGATTCCTGGAAAATCCCACTTCAAGTTTTCACCAGTAAATCCTTGATATCAGACAGATAAAACCCCAGAGTCAGAAAAATAACTTATAAAAAATCAAAGCATGTGAAACGTCACATTTAGGGGACATTTCAGTGGAAGACCTAGCCCCCTCCCCTCAGGGTCATTCCCTTTTGCAGTGCACTACTTTGACTCCACAGCACTTCTGTAGTGATTTCTCCTTTTCTAAAATGGATTTTCTTTGGGTGCAGATTTTAAACTGGCGGCCATGGTGAGCATTTCTACTGGGAGATGAATTCTAACTGGTCCCTCCACAGTTCATGATGCCCATAAACCCAGTTTTAACCCACAAGAGGCCAAATCCCCTCATGTTTTATTTTGTGTGAGACTCTTATTAAAGGCGAGGTTTAAGGCCACGGTTTGAGGAACTCTGTGGGAACAGAGCAGGAAGGTTCTGACCCATTCTCTGGGTCATGTTTCCAGCCGTTCCTCAGCCATGAGGGGCACTTTGGACTCCGAGTCCAGTACAGCCTGTAATTCCTCCCCTGAGTCCTGGTCCTCATTTCCCCCATAGTCCTCCGTCTCCTCCCTAACCAGCGCCTCCTCCACTCCTCTCTTTCTACGCCTGCTCCTGTGAGCGCCCCATCTCCTGGGCAGGCACAGGAGGCCTGTGAGGTTGGTGTTAGCCAGCGTGACCTCCAGCGTGTAGTAGAGGGACCAGAAGAGAGCAAAGCATCCCAGCAACAGCAGGAACTAGAGGGAGGAGAAAAGGGAGGGGAGTCAGGACAGAAGGAGCTGGATCCTCAGGAGCACTGGTGACTAAATGAGAGGAGAGCTAAACAGGAGGCTAAATTCAGACGGGAGGTTTTTAGGGTGAACAGCTGATGGAGCTGATGTTTGGGAGTGACATCATAAATATAACGAATAAAAATAAACCACACATAAGTGACAAACATCCACAGATGTGCACGTTATCCCTGGAGCATCTGGAACAGCTCTGGTATCTGTGACTAAACATTCCTGATTTTATCTTCTGCATGCCCACGTTTCAGACATGGAGTTATCAAAGAGTTCCTGCCTGATGGAAAAATGTTTACAGATGTTGTAACAAAGACTCCATGAGCCCTGCCTTAGGAAAATAAAAACCTGAAGCCATTTTTAAACTTGAAAGATGTAACAACGAATCAAACTACAAGTTGTGAATGACTTTTATTACATAAATGTTTTTGTAGCTTAATTCAAAAATGGCTTCAAGAATGACAAACAGGCAGAGTTCTTAGGGACTTTTCCCTGTTTTTACAGGGAGGTGTAAAACAAGCCTGTAGAGGCTCCCGTCATTTACATCAGCATGTAAATATAAATGCCTGAGCCTATTGTGACCTAATAAGGAAATAGACAGTCTTTACTCCAGCAGAGGCTTTTAAAAATGTCTTTAAGACTAGCGTTAAAGCTGCAAATATTTAGATGGTCAGAGTGAGTAAGAGCTGCTTTTACCTTCAGGCTGTTGGAGGTGAAGGGGCTGATGATCTCTGGGGGGATGTCCAGGCCTGGAGGACAGGGCAGAGAGAAGCTGCTGTCCAAATATTTACCACTCATCGCTTCCTCCACCAGCCTGGAGATCAACAAATATCCAATCAGCCTGCAGAGCTTCCTCAGAGGACTCAAATGTTACTGCTGCATTTTCCTCTCAGTGTTTAATCATCACCTCTGTCGGTCTTTAACATCGCTGTAAGCCATGGATGAACCGTACAGTGTCAGCTTCCACCGCTTCAGCACTCCTACAGCAGCACACAGCGGCGAGGCTTCATCCTCTACAGAAACATGGTGGGTCAGACGGGAGCACAGCTTCTCACAGACACACGCACACGCTCTAAACCCAAACAAACTCTGCAGTGGGTAGCAGAAAGGCTTGTGTTTCTAACTCTGTGTGTGTGTGTGTTTGCATGCATGCTTATGTGTGTATATGTGTGTGTGTGCGTGCGTGCGTGCAGGCATGCGTGTGTGTGCGGGTGTACTTGTGTGCATGTGTATTTGCGTGCATGCGTGCATGTGAGTGTGTGTGTGCGAGTGTGTGCATGCATGCGTGTGTGTGTGTGCGTGCACACACCTCCCATCTGAATTTAGCCTGTTTAGCTCTCATGTGTGCGCGCGAGTGCGTGCATGTGAGTGCGTGCATGCATGCGTGTGCGTGCATGCGTGTGTGCATGCATGTGCGTGTATGCACGCATGCATGCGCGAGTGCGTGCATGCATGCGTGTGACTGCATGCATGCGTGTGCGTGCATGCGTGTGACTGCATGCATGCGTGTGCGTGCGAGTGCGTGCATGCATGTGTGTGCGAGTGTGTGCATGCGTGTGTGCGCATGCATGTGTGTGTGCGAGTGTGTGCATGCATGTGTGTGTGCGAGTGTGTGCATGCATGTGTGTATGCGAGTGTGTGCATGCATGAGTGTGTGCATGCATGTGTGTGCGAGTGCGTGTGTAGCAGCATCTTACTGTGATCTGATATCTTGAGCGTGTACTGGCCTTCTGCCTTCTCTCCCCAGCAGCGTACGGTGGAGAACGTCCAGTCCTGATAACCTGAAGCATCTCTGTAAACATAAAATGAAAACTTATCTTAATTTAAACAAATTTTTTTTGCTCCCGATCCGAGTTCGAGTCATTTGATTTAGAGTATCTGCTGATACCGAGTCCCGACCAGATACTTCAGCAAAGCATTAAAATAAGAAGAAAAAAAGGAAAAACACGTCAAGTTTTCCTTTAATTTTTTTCATTATTATTTAGGTATTAATTTAAAAGTAGCAGAGTTGCTCATATTTTAAGTTTTTTACGTCCTCATTATAGAGGAACTTGTTGAGATGAAATCTAAGTCATTGTTGTTCCATTTGAAAATCTCAGGATGAATTAAAAAAGTCATATTTGTTGTTTTATAAGGTTAAATACGAACTTTTTTGCCCGATACCGATCCTTTGAAAATCACGTGATCGGGCCCAATTTCCGATTACATGGTTGGATCAGAGCATCCCTAAATTTTACTTATATATATATTTAAGTCTACATTTTTTAGTGATCAAAGATTACAATACTAGATTACTGCCTATGTGTATATACATGTACCCTTGTTTTTATTTTTCTTCTAATTACCCTTTGAGTGATGGTGCTGCTGTGACAAGTGAATTTCCCCACTGTGGGATCAATAAAGTCTATTCTATTCTATTCTATGAACAAACCACAGCTATTATTGCTCCTCTCTTATTATAAAGCTCATTTATGACTGACTTGGCCCAGAGCTGAGACGTACCTGTCGGTGGCACGGCGAGCCCCGATGATCGATGTCATACCGCTGGGACATACCAACATGATCTCAACACTACCACGGCACGGGTGGGTTATCGTCACGGTAATGGCCACATGCTCCAGCGTCTCCATCCCAGATTGTTTCAGGTCATCAGCAGAGACTGAAGGAGAAAAATCAGCAGGTCTGAAGGTTTATATGGATCTAGCAGGTTCCGAGTCGTTCTCTGATTTGATGCGTTACAGTGGAGAGGATCGGTAGAGCGGAGGAGGAGGTGATTTTGAATATAATAAACTTCATTAATTCATTTTCTAAACCATTTGTCCTCAGTGGGGCCTCAGGGAGCTGGTGTCACCATTGATACCCGGAAAAAACCCACACATGCACTTGCTAACTCCATGCAGGTTTTGAACCTGTAACCGTTTTGCTATGAGACAACAGAGCTACCACCTGCTCCACCATGCAACCCTTGTAATAATCTTATTTAAGCTAAAATAAAAGCACATGATGGAGACAACTTAACGCCACCTCAGCCAATCAAAGAGCTGGACTTTCTCGCCCGTTTAGTGGAGCAGAGCGGAGGCAGCTGACAGGAGCTCCTCTAATTAAAATAAAAGTCAGAAACAGCCTGAAACGTGAAAACTTTGTAGTCTGGTGAGGACTCCTGTACATCCAATGTTTCATCATGTTTGGAGCAGCATCATCTGCTCTTCATTATGATGAGAAATAGAGTGTTTAACATGGGAGCCAATGAAGCCTTGTTAATGCTCTCTGTCCTCTGGGG
>SSNS01000588.1:232426-279742 GCA_006937985.1 Aphyosemion australe
ATCTGCAGCTCAGATCATCTGACAGCTCACAGGGACTGTGGAGCACACACACCTGTAGCTGACTGGGGAAAAAAAACTTAAGGAGCACGGCTTCGATCACAATAAAAAGCAAGTTATGTCCAAAATACACGGAAGTCCGCGACAGCGTAGAGACCGCCCCCATACCTCCTTTTTGCCGCCATCGCGTAATCTTTTATAAAACTGACATGATTGCGCAACATTACCGCCACGGTCTGAGCTCTTATAAATGACCTTAGGCTCCCAGATGCCGCCTCGACGTTGCGGCAAATTGGCGGCATTGTTTTATAAAAGAGGCTTCAGTCCCAGAGCTCCCTCACCATGTAAGGACAACGTCCTCAGGCCACGAGCTGTCTGAAGTGACTGAAGGGGAGGGAGAGTGAACAGAGGTGTGGAGGAACTAAAACAGCAAACTACACTAACCGGCCCAAAAAAAAAGTTGCCACAAACCATCCATCCATTTTCTTCCGCTTATCCAGAGTCGGGTCGCGGGGGAAGCAGCTTAAGGAGGGAAGCCTAGACCTCCCTCTCCCCAGCCACTTGGGCCAGCTCCTCCGCGGGAATCCCAAGGCGTTCCCTGGCCAGCCGAGAGACATAAGCTCTCCAGCGTGTCCTGGGTTTAACTTTGGGTCTCCTCCCGGTTGGACGTGCCCGGAAAACCCCACCTGGGAGATGCCAGAGCCACCTCAACTAGCTCCTCTCGATGTGGAGGAGCAGCGGGTCTACTCCGAGCCCCTCCCGAATGACCGAGCTTCTCACCCTATCTCTAAAGGAGAGCCCAGACACCCTGCGGAGAAAACTCATTTCAGCCGCTTGTATCCGCGATCTCGTTCTTTCGGTCACTACCCAAAGCTCGTGACGATAGGTGAGGGTAGGAACGTAGATCAACCGGTAAATTGAGAGCTTCGCCTTTCGGCTCAGCTCTCTCTTCACTACGACAGACCGGTACAACGCCCCCATCACTGCAGACGCAGCACCAATCCGCCCATCGATCTCATGCTCCACCCTTCCCTCACTCGTGAACAAGACCCCGAGATACTTAAACTCCTCCACTTGGGGCAGGACCTCGTCCCTGACTTGGAGAAGGCATTCTACCCTTTTCCGACTCAAGACCATGGTCTCGGATTTAGAGGAGCTGATTCTCATCCCAGCTGCTTCACACCCGGCTGAGAACTGCTCCAGCGAAAGCCGGAGATCACGTTCTGATGAAGCCAACAGGACCACATCATCTGCAAAAAGCAGAGACCTGATCCATAGGCCACCAAAACGGATCCCCCCACCACCTTGGCTGCACCTAGAAATCCTGTCCATAAAAGTTATGAACAGAATCGGTGACAAAGGGTAGCCTTGGCAGAGTCCAACTCTCACCGGAAACGAGCCCGACTTACTGCCGGCAATGCGGACCAAGCTCTGACACTGGTCATACAGGGACCTAACAGCCCGTATCAAGGGGCCTGGTACCCCGTACTCCCAGAGTGCCCCCCACAGGGCCCCCTGAGGGACGCGGTCAAACGCCTTCTCCAAATGCACAAAACACATGTAGATTGGTTGGGCGAACTCCCACGCACCCTCCAGGACCCCCCCTAGGGTATAGAGCTGGTCCAGTGTTCCACGGCCAGGACGAAAACCACATTGTTCCTCCTGAAACCAAGGTTCGACTATCCAACAAACCCTCCTCTCCAGAACCCCTGAATAGACCTTACCAGGGAGGCTCAGGAGTGTGATCCCCCTGTAGTTGAAACACACCCTGCGGTCCCCCTTTTTAAATAGGGGGACCACCACCCCAATCCAGTGGAACTGCCCCCGATGTCCACGCGATATTGCAGAGCCGCGTCAACCAACACAGCCCCACAACATCCAGAGCCTTAAGGAAATCCGGGCGGATCTCATCCACCCCTGGAGCCTTGCCACTGAGGAGTTTTTTGACCACCTCAGTGACCTCTGCTCCAGAGATTGGAGAGCCCAACCCCAAATCCCCAGACTCTGCTTCCATCCTGGAAGACATACCAGTGGGATTCAGGAGGTCTTCGAAGTACTCGACCCACCGATTCACAACGTCCCGAGTCGAGGTCAGCAGCACACCCTCCCCACTATAAACAGTGTTGGTAGTGCACTGCTTTCCCCTCCTGAGGCGCCGGATGGTGGACCAGAATCTCCTCGAAGCCGTACGGAAGTCTTGTTCCATGGTCTCACCGAACTCCTCCCATGCCCGGGTTTTTGCCTCCGCAACCACCCGAGCCGCATTCCGCTTGGACTGCCGGTACCTATCAGCTGCCTCCGGAGTCCCACTGGCCAAAAGGACCCGATAGGACTCTTTCTTCAGCTTGACAGCATCCCTAACCACCGGTGTCCACCAGCGGGTTCGGGGTTGCCGCCACGACAAGCACCGGCCACCCTGCGGCCACAGCTACGGTCAGCCGCCTCGACAATGGAGTCACAGAACATGGCCCATTCGGACTCAATGTCCCCTGCCTCCCCCGGGACATGTTCGAAGTTCTGTCGGAGGTGGGAATTGAAGCTCCTTCTGCCAGGCGTTCCCAGCAGACCCTCACAACAAGTTTGGGTCTGCCAGGTCTGACCGGCATCTTCCCCCACCATCGAAGCCAACTCACCACCAGGTAGTGGTCAGTTGACAGCTCCGCCCCTCTCTTCACCCGAGTGTCCAAGACATGCGGCCGCAGATCAGGGGTCTTTGGGCTGCACTTTGTCTGATTCCTCACCTAGGACCTGTTTGCCATGGGTGACCCTACCAGAGGCATAAAGCCTCAGACAACTTAGCATTGGGACACTCAAACCCCTCCACCACGATAAGGTGGCAGCCCAGGTGCCACAAACCAGTGTTGCATTAATGTGTCACCAAGATCTTGCATTGATGATGGTAGAGTCTGACCGCTGCACAAAGCCTTCTCCAGCACATCCCAAAGATTCTCAATGGGGTTAAGGTCTGGACTCTGTGGTGGCCAATCCATGTGTGAAAATGATGTCTCATGCTCCCTGAACCACTCTTTCACTATTTGAGCCCCATGAATCCTGGCATTGTCATCTTGGAATATGGCCGTGCCATCAGGGAAGATGGAATAACCTGGTCATTCAGTAGATTCAGGTAGTCAGCTGACCTCATTCTTGGAGCACATCCTGTTGCTGAACCTAGACCTGACCAACTGCAGCAACCCCAGATCATAGCCCCGCCCCCACAGGCTTGTACAGTAGGCACTAGGCATGATGGGTGCATCACTTCATCTGCCTCTCTTCTTACCCTGATGCACCCATCACTCTGGAACAGGGTCCATCTGGACTCATCACACCAATTTTTAATAATGCGTTGGACAGTTCTGAACCCAGTTTTAGTCGTTTCTGCAATCTCCTTAGATGTTTTCTCTGCTTGATGCAACTTATTGCACCTCCTACTGTCGCCTTTGTCAGAGCGTCACCGATGTTGGGCCGTCGCCGTTTATCTGTGACACCACCAACATCGGTGACGCTCTGACAAAGGCGACAGTAGGAGCCGAAACTGTCAGCAAAAAAGGTAAATACAAGCTTTGTTACTCTGTGTATAGCAAAGAACCGAAAACAATGGAATTAGAGAATCAACACAGAATCCACCCACCCACCCATCTCTCATCTTAGATTAGGTCTCAGAGGGAACAGGATCCAAAAGAGAAACCCAGATGTCCTGCTCCAGCAGAGCCATTAACAGCAGTGGAACGGTTTACTCGTGTGCTTCACTGCGTGCCAATCCACACCAGGAGAGTCTCAGTCGTGGAGCAGCTTCTCCACCATCCTCCATGCCGGAATCGCAAGATCACAAAATCCCTCAAGACTTCAAAGTCAGGGTTTGTTTATGCCATCCGCCATTAAGCCAAAAAGAAGGAACTCACATTTGACATCGTTGTTTGATGTCATATATAATGTTGTTCCTCTGCCAGGATTAAAGCCATGAAAAACACACCGTTGCACTCCTCGACAGAAAGTGGTAGTAAATAAGTCGTAGGTCACACGTATCGATGTAATTCACATAGATATGAAATCGTATCACTGCAATAGTCTTTTATTTTGAAAATTACTGGAGGTTTTACACTGAAACCATGTGTGATTTCCTGTCTAGCCCTATGTTAACTGCAGAAGCCCAGAAGCAGCTTGCAGCGAAAATAGAACCCAATCCTATCTTTAGCGGCGCAGCTCAGAAAAACTAATTATTTTGCTTCTTAGCTAAATATTTGATCTCTGTTTAGTTGTGTCTTTTCCTGTGCTTCAGACCAAGTGGAGCTGGATCTCTGGAGCCTAGAAGTAGCTGTCTGTCTGCAGGCAGACAGGACCAACACACTTCTGTGATCACATGGGAAGCAGAAAATCTGAAAAGCTTTGAGGCTGCACATTCTCTAGTGAAGGAGCCAAAACACATAAAAACTGCAACAAATACTGAGTCTTGTCAGAGGGAAACCTAAACACGGTCAGCTATTAAAAACCCACCAGGGACAGACCGAGGCAGAATGGGGACGGCTTTAATGATAAAATGTAGAAACTTGTGATTTCACTGGAATTCAGAAAATCTTTGCCAGTAACAGGTTTGTGCTTAAAAACCTTGTTACATCAGACAAAACACACACACACACATCTGTGGTTGTAAAGGGAACTGCAGCGAGGTGATAAAAGAAGAAAGAGAAAGTTCAGGGGAGGACAGGAAAAGAGGAGGAAGAAGGAAATGTTTCTGTATATTTGTAGCGAAAAAAGAGAAAAAAAGACAGAAAATTATAAAATAACAGAAGTGAGGAGAAAAACAACAGAGGGGGAAAGAGAGGAGGAGGATTGGGGAGAAAATGGAGGAAAAACAACAACAGCCCACAGACAAGTGAACGTTACCAAATAAGGGCAGGAAGAGAGGAGCAGGCATGGGGGGGGGGGGGTCAGTTATTCAGGCGATGTGTAAACTCAACAAGAGCTGACAGATAAACAGAAAATGGTACCATTCCAGCTCCACAGCAGCTCTCTGGGATACGTCAGGATGGGCGCTTCCTCCTGGATTACAGAGCTCTGGTAGGAGACGAGGAACGGCACCGACTCCCACACCTGAGACACACCAACATTTGGGCTTTGAGCAGGAGATCTGACATGGTTTATGTATGAAACAGCTGCTGTGCTCGTGTACCTTGGCAGCATTTACAAGCCTCCAGGCGTTGAGCAGACCGAAGCCGTGCTGGTGGCTGTGATGAAAACCCGCTCCATTCACTCTCCAGTCAGCACTGCTATCACACTGTTAGATAAACACACACAGCAAGTTCAGTCAACAAATAAATAAAAGAGTTAGAGTCCAACAATCAGGCCACGTGAGAATAAGCTCCCACAGCAACGCTTTGATTTTTGTGAATATTTAAAGAACAAAAGCTTGTTGTGCTTACAGGGTAGGAGCTGGTCTGAAATGTTTAAGAGCGCTACACGACATAAGTCAACAGATCTGGATCGCTATTTAAGAAGCCGGTGAGTTTTATCTTTTTACTGCCTGTAATTAATACATAATAAAAATGTATGCATGAGTTATAAAGTGTTACAGATCAGTTAATGACAATTAGTCCTTTACACAGGGAGCCGTGTTGTAGTGTGCTGCATATGGTCTAAGATGTTGTTACACCTTCAAGAATAACAACCAGCTATTGTAAAACATGATGGTTAAAGCACAAGAGGAGAGACCGGAACTACTCTGCAGCCAGTACCTGTTCAGGTCCTACACAGGTGTGTTTACCTTGGTGGCAGTGAAGGCGATGATGTGCTGAACATCCCTCCAGCTGAGGCAGGGCCGGACCTGCAGCATGAGGGCCACCATTCCTGCAGCCAGGGGGGCAGCAGCAGACGTACCAGTGTGGCTCTCCGTACAGCCCGTCCCCGACTGCAAGGACCAGTCAGACGTCACCTACAGCAAAAACGGGTCCACTGTTAGAAACCCAACTGGGAGAGGAAACACAAGTAAAGCTCCCCAGATAAAAGAAGGGTTAGAGCATAGTATTAGCCAGCGAGCGCTGTCATTTGGACGGCCTGATTTAAAAATTGACGGCCTAATTAAGGAGGGACGGCTTTTAAATTTGATGGCAAGCCGTCCCATTTTCTGTAATAATCCAAAATCAGCATTTTGTAGAAGTAAAATAAAAATCTGATTATTGCGCAAATAATTCAAGAAACTTGTTCAAGTCTGTACTAGTGGAAATACACAGATTCATTGGGGGGGGGGCAGCACTGATCCCCGTTTCTGTCAACGCAGCGGCTGTTTTTGCAGGTGGATGGAGACGTGACAAGGTAAAGTCGGTTATACAGCCCTGGTTTGGGTTTCAGGGGTCTGATGTTGAGCAGAAAAACATCCTCAGTTAAATATTCTGGGCAACAGTAAAGTCCTGTCTGCGTTAAAAGCAACGTTCTTACACTTTTTCCACTGACAAATTCAAGCACTTTTCAAGCATTTTCAAGGTAAATGTTCAAACTTTTCAAGCACCACACGGCAAAGACAAAACAATACATTAGGACTCAAGAGGACAGTTTCACCTCACTATCATATGAATTTATTACTGTTATGTAATAGTGATGATCTTATCCGATCACAGGATCGAAAATCAGGCCTGATCACGTGATTTTAAATGATTGGAATCAGGTGAAAATGATTAGCTATAACCTTACCAGCTCAGTGGCCTAGTGGTTTGAGTGTCCGCCCTGGGACTGGTAGATCAGGGGTTCAAATCCCGGTTGAGTCATACCAAAGACTTCGAAAAAATGGGACCCAATGCCTCCCTGCTTGACACTCAGCATTAAGGGGTTGGATTGGGGGGGTTAAACCACCAAATGGTTCCCTAGCGCGCTCACCGCTCCCCTAGGGGATGGGTAAAATGCGGAGAACAAATTTCACGCACACCAGTGTGTGTGACAACTAGTGGGACTTTAACTTTAACTTATAAAGCAACTAGCGTGACCTTAATTCATCCTCAGATAGAAATTTTCTAATGACTTAGTTTTAATTTTAACCTGTCAGCTTTTAGTTCTAGTCTGTTACCTTAAAACAAAACACCCTGCTCTCCCAGTTCACAGCAGCAACTCGGACAAAAACACACAGCCACCTGACACTAAAGATACACTAAAAGACAAAGAGAAACTGTCTACTGACAGCAAAATCACAGCCAAGATAGCCATATATTAATCACACTGGATGACTCTCTGTGGTTGCAAACGGTTTTTGCAGTCTCCTAGAGCCACGGTGAGCCATGTTGTGCAGGGAAGAGCGAGCCTGCCGGCCGCAACATGGATACAGTCATAGTAATGCTTATCGCAAAACACAGCCACATAGTTTTTAAACAATTTGAATTATGAGCAATGAGGCTATTATCAAACATATTCCTAATATTAACACATTTATTATCAATGTTCTTCCTTATAGAGTGATGGTTTTTGGCAGCTAATCTGAGGAAATGACATGAAAACAGGAAGTTGAGCCCTGTTAAAAGACAAATTTCTGTTATCGTTTGGTTTCAGATAAATAAAGTATTCTATTATATTCCAAGTTACAAATAAATAAATCTGAAAGGACAACTTGGATGTTTTCTACTTTCTTCTTATTAACTGAATGCATTGCTGAGGTATTGGATTGGGACTTGGTATCAAAATCCTATGACACAGATCAGGGGCAAAAAAAATGTGATCAGAACATAATTATAAATATTATCTTGTAATATCCCACAAAGCAGGGACAAAGTAAATAAAAACATAACATTTTACATTTTGAAATGTGTCTAAGGTCAAGTTGTGCTCCTACTTTTGCAGCTCTTATAGAAGCTATTTTAAAAATCCTGCTCCTGCTAAATTTCTGACTATTATCACTCATTACTGAAATATCTGATCACAACCCTCCCTCCATCTCCAGACCCATTAATTGATAAAAATAAATAATTATACTTGATGAACAAATAGGTTTTAGGGATTGTATTTCTGCTAGTAAAAATACCTGTTGATATTTTTAGTTTCAATTGTGAGTAAGAATATGATCTGGACTAGGATTAATTATATTGTCGCTATGTAAAATTACTAGCAGGCGTGGCTGTTGATTAAATGGCTTGCCACGCGAACTTGGGTCTGCTTTCGCAGCTAAATACGGTCCATGCTTCTGCTCACAAATAGATGCCATGAACGACGAGGTGCTTTATTATAGTGACAAATCTGAACACACGTGTTAGTTAGCTCTGCTGCTGTTTACTGTCCCCAGATGCAGTCAAAACTTTGATTTTTTTCGGTAGTTCGCAAACTCTGAGGTGTTTTTGTAAACAAAGTTTGTGAATGAGAGTAGCCGACGTCTGACATGACCCGCAGCAGAGGGAGGAACGGGGCTTTGCGGCTCATAACAGACTTTCTAGCACCGAAAAAGATATTTCTTACCATTTTTTTGGTACCCTGCTCTACTTAAGTCTTGATTTCATAACTAATCCCAGACCCAAAGCAGAGCTCTCACACACGCGACTAGCATAAAAGTCTCATCGGTAAAGTAGGTCTGCTTCATAGCGAAGCCAGCGGACACCGCCGGTCCAGCGGCTGGTCTCTATAGTAGGAGGAGTCTGCTGCTCACACACCGGTGTGACAGAAAGGAGCGGACCCTCTCAGAGCAGCCGCAGCCGTGTTTACTAAAGGCGAAATAATCGCCCTCTAGTTTTTAACGTTAACAAAAATAACAAATTGAGTTTTTTCATCAAACTAACTTGGGTGATCTTATAAACAAAACTGTGCAGTTTGTTTTTCAAGCATTTTCCAGGACTCAATACAGAAATCAAGCACTTTCCATAACTTGAAAACACATTATTGAAAGTCAAGCATTTTCAAGGATTTCAAGCACCCGTATGAACCCTGTAAAAGCTTGTTTACGCAAATGACCTGAGATGCCGTTCGTTTATGATGAACACACAGACTTAAAACTTTCTGGACATCTCCTGTGATTTAGTTTCAACAAATTTCCCTTAACTGTTTCAGCTGATTCTCCCATTTTAATAATAATAATCAGCCACAACAGGGCTCAGTAATAAAACACCAGTCTGAACCCCCCACCCCTCTCTCTCTCTCCACGCAGCCGTCATGTCAAACCCGCGGGTCAGCTGATCCAGAGGAAGAAAAACAGGATAAACCTCCAACCTTATTTTAATAATGTCAACAATAAATGCAGCTCAGCATCATTTTACCTGCAGTTATTCACTAGTGAAGAAAACGTAACTTTCATGAGCAAAATAGAAACATGAAAACAATTGAATGAATCATGAAATCAGGAAGAAATGTTACTTCTGTTTTTACATTTTCACTTCAGTTCAAACTACACTGCTCACACAAATTAAAGGAACACTTTTTTTGGGGGGCCTGGCATGAAATCAATTAAACCTGTCTGATAATTTTCTGGTTGATTAAAGCCCCAGTGTGTAATATTTATGCGCGTGTCGTCTCGTCGGGGGATGGGGGGGTACGCCTGGCATTATGCATTAAGTCATTACAAAATGTTTTTTAACTGGTGGAGTAGTTATATGCTTTGTGTGGGTTAGGCTACAGAGATTGGAAATAAATAAATCTCATGCTTTTTATAAAAAAAACGAACCAGATGGCTGGAGTGAATGCTGGAGTTGTTGCCTTTTTGAGTGGGCCACCGTAGCTGCAATACTTACTCTGAACTGCATGGCGCTAAAGAGTCGCAGTTTTTACCATGATTTCTATGAATATCCCACATAGCACCTTTAAGCAGCTGAGGGCATTGTTAATCACTTTCAGCTGTATTGGTGTTCATGGACTTAACGACAGGTGCACTAAAGTGGCAACAATTACAAAACCCTCAAAACAGGACTGGTCTAACATGTGGAGGTCATTTCAAGTTTCTCCCTCTTGATCTTTTTTGGCTGGTTTTCCACTCGTGCTAGTTTTGGCTTGAGTAATTATCTCTACTGGCAGCATGAGGCGATTCCTTAACCCTACAGAAGTTGCACAGGTTGTCCAACTTCTCCAGGATGGCACATCCACACGTGCTGCAGCAAGAAGGTTTAATGCGTCTCCCAGCACAATCTCCAGAACATGGAGGAGATTTCAGGAGACTGGCGGTTATTCTCTGAGAGCTGGACAGGGCCGTAGAAGGTCCACAACCCATCAGCAGGACCGATACCTGCTCCTTTGTGCAAGGCGGAACAGGCTGAGCACTGCTCGTGCCCTACAGAATGACCTCCAGAGGGCCACTGGTGTGAATGTCTCTACCCAAACAATCAGGAACAGACTTCATGAAGATGGCCTGAGGGCCCAACTTCCTGTAGTGGGCCCTGTGCTCACTGCCCAGCACCGTAGAGCTTGACTGGCATTTGCTCAAGAACACCAGAATTGGCAAGTCCGCCACTGGCGCCCTGTACTTTTTACAGATGAGAGCAGGTTCACCCTGAGCACCTGTGATAGACGTGAAAGAGTCTGGAGAAGACAAGGAGAACGTTATGCTGCCTGCAACGTCGTTCAACATGACAGGTTTGGTGGTGGGTCAGTGATGGTCTGGGGAGGCATATCCATGGAGGGACACACAGACCCCTGCTGCCTAGAAAATGGTGCTCTGACTGCCATAAGGTATCCAGATGAAATCCTTGAACCCTTTGTCAGACCCTACGCTGATGCAGCAGGTCCTGGTTTTCTCCTAATGCACGACAATGCCCGGCCTCATGTGGCAAGAGTATGCAGGCAGTACCTGGAGGATGAAGGAATTGAAACAATTGAATGGCCTTCACGATCCCCTGACTTAAACCAAATAGAACATCTGTGGGACATTATGTTTCGGTCCATTAGGCGGCGCCAGGTTGCTCCTCAGACTGTACAAGCCATCCGTTGTCTCATTAGGAGCATGCCCCGACGTTGTCAAGCATGCACACAAGCTCGTGGGGGCCACACAAGATACTGAAAAGCATTTTGAGTTGCAGAAATTAAGTCTTTGAAATAATGGACTAGCCTGCCACATCTTCATTTCACTCTGATTTTAGGGTGTCTACACAATTGAGCCCTCTGTAGGCTGAAAACCTTTATTCCCATTAAAGGACTTGGCATCATTTTGTTCCTAAGACATTGCCCTGTCGTTATTTGTATAGATATCCAACTTCATATTGAGATCTGATGTATCTAATGTGTTTCTTTAAAGTGTTCCTTTAATTTTTGTGAGCAGTGTATTTAGAATTCTGTTGTTTTTCTCATCACATTTAGCTTGTATTTATTTAAAATATCTTCAGCTTTATTCATTTTAGGAGAATTTTTGTGTTGTTTGGAAAAATAATCATAACAATTACTCTCAAGGTTTTGTATTCAGTTAAATACGTGTTGAATGTATAATGTTCCTTAAATGCTTTTTAAGTATTATGACACAATTGCTAAACACTATGACACCCCCCACCCCCCCACCCCCCACCCCCCAAGGGCGATGGCCACTCTTTCTTGTAGGACACCCACTTTCCCAGTTTCTGGCTAATACCCTGGGTTAGAGTTACGGACAGACAAATAAAAGGGCCTTCACTAATCTGTGATCCTAAAGCGTCTGAGCCAAATCCATTTGGACCAGGGAGTGTACCGCTGTCAGTGGCCAGCTCCTGGTTTGTCTCTAGACACAAGTGATGACATCCATATAACAGGCTGCGTTACCACAGTGAAGCCCATAAACACTTGTAAACAGGCTTCGATGGGAGCATCCTTGGCCATCGTTGTGTCTGTTAGGCGGTCACACAGCTGTCGGTTTAAGACCTCTACACAGCGTCCACGGTGAGAAATGATGTCTGAGTTTCTAAAACACAGAATAATCTAAACTCACCAGATTCCATCACATCAGACAAACATCACATAGAAACCTTGTTGTCATGCAGAGTGCCCCACTCTGATTTGTTATAACTAATTCACAGTCTGAGGATGTATTTAACGCTGATCTAAACTCATTTAAGAGTTCACCAGTGTGGTCAGAGGCAGCTTCAGGCCACATGTTTACTACCATGATTTCGTCTGACTGTCTACAAACACAGAGACAAAACCAATTCAAACAACCTGAAGGGTTATTTCACCCGTTTTGTCCTGTTATCTAGTTATAAACAATCAGTCTTTTATTAGGTAATTTCTGTGTACCTCTGGATGAACGGGGAGTGTCACTCTTTCCTAATATTGTCATGTAAACAACTCTGTGTTAATTATTTGTGTATTTGAAGGAGTGGTTCACTCATTAAATCAATACATTTGCAGTGTTCTGTAGTAGGAATGAATGCCTTGTAAGTCGTTCTCGGGGGAAGAAATATACTGGTGCACCATTTCTCTGACCTAAAAGCTGAGCTTCAGACAACAGGACTTAGAGTCTCATTTCCTGATATGTGGACATCTCTCTTCTGATTGGCTAACAGCAACACGACTCTACCACTGACTCTGTTTGCTCTGCAACGTTGATGTTTCATCTCCACAAATAACACAAGCCTGGAGGAGTTCTGCTGTGTGGTGGAGTTGCTAATGCTAACGTTAGCTTCTACTAGCCAGACGTTCTCTACTGTTTCCTGGATGCTAAACCAACAACAGCCTTCCCCGTCGTGAGTCAAGATGGGTGAGTCCATGAATGTTAAGTGACAGTGTGACATAGATCTTGTCAGGATTTTCTAATCCTAGAGTTTCACCGTCTGTTTTCTATCAGAAGCTAATGCAGGAGATAGGTGGAGGAGACTGTTTTCATGTTCAGCCTGCATGATAAACTCAGAGTGACCCATTAGAATCAGAAATAATCATTAAAAAATGTCACACACCTTTAACAAGGTGGGGAAAGGGCTTTTTCTGTCTGTGCCCCAAAACTCTGGAACTCATTACCTCTTCAGGTTAGGCAAGCACCCTCTATCGCCGTTTTTAAATCACGCCTGAAAACCCACTACTTCTCCCTGGCCTTCAACTCCCAAACCACAAAGCATTAACTCATCCTTAAGTTCTTCGACCTTGTTGATTTTAAATTTGTGTTTTTATACTTTGGTTTTAATCGTTCTATTGATTTTAGTTTGTTGTTCTTTTAACTCTTTTAACTTTTTAGATTTTTCTTATGATATATATGACTATTTTAGCTTGTGTTTTTTACCTGTTTTTATGTGCAGCGCTTTGGTCGGTTGTAATGCCGTGTTGAAAGCGCTCTACAAATAAAGTGGTATGGTATGGTATGGTAACAAAATAATCACTCATATTTGAAGATTATAGCTGTTCTATCATGGCAGCAATACATTTTAGTCATGGCTCATTGTAAATGAGAACGAGTTCTCAGTCGACTCACCTGGTTAAATAAATAAATACATAAATGAATGGCTGGACTCAGACGGGCTGTTAGCTTATCAGTCCTATTGGTGGGGTTGCGTGATAAAACAAAAATAACTGATAAAGTGCCTTTTGTGTAGCCTAGTGAACTAGACCAATTCTTGCTTTGCAGAGTTTGGTCTAGGCACGCTTCATTGGAACCCTCGCAGCCCAAACCACTGCTGTGTCTATCCAATCACAACTCGCTATAGTTTTGGTTGGGCCAATCACAGCGCTCTATATCATGGGCCAATCACAGAGCGGGAGTAGCCGATGACGTCAGCGCTGCGGCCGCGAACGCCGCGAACCCAAGCAACATGGCGGCAACTCGGAAAACACGTTCGTTTGAAACGGCTTTGTCATCAACATTGGATTATTTAGACTCCAACGTGCGTAAGTCTGTCTGATATACTTAGCGGCTTCTTATTTTTATCAAACAAAGTAGTGCAATGTCCCAGTACACCTGATATTCGCATGTTTTTATACAAAAACGACAGAAATCATTGAAGCTAGATGCTATTAAAGCCTCCCGCTTTTCCGTCGCCGTGATTATGTCATGTTGTTTGTCACTCTGATTGGTCCTAGCGCTATCCAATTGCGTGCTGACATTTTGAAAGACAACCGTAGATCCCGCCTCACGACTGAGAGCCGTCAGTGGTTCGTGGCCAGACTATATATTCACATATATAGGATGGCTTGCCAGGCTACCTTTTGTGTGGATTCTGATGTGTTTTTATGGGATGTAGTCAGAGTGAGTCTAATGCTAGCTCTTCGTGTTTTGGCTGATCATGTGCTGACACAACTTCATCATTAATCAAACTCACAATGCTCCTCAGCTTAGACCCCCCACTGCTGAACGTCACAGCAAGCATGGACGCACACTCTTCTGCGTATAAGGGCATCTGACCTTTCTCATCCACCGCTCCTGCAAGTATGCACGCACACGTGCACAGAGAGTGAATTTTTCTGCACACCATCACCCAGTAACACACCTTTATTCATTGAGACAGACTCTCACACACCAGAGCATGTCTTACCAACTGTGATGGTGTAGATGGAGTTGGCGTAGCCGTCATAGTTGCAGTTGTCATTGTATTGACCTCCGTTACCACTGGCAACCACAAAGATGCTGCCAAAGCCTCGTCTTCCTGCGATCACCCCGTGCTGCAGGGCAGCCTGTGGAAAAACAATCTTAATAAAGGTTCCTTTAGGAGTTTAACAAAAACAAACTGAATCTTATCTTCACACATTGCACCTCCAGATGTCTTCTGAAATAAGAGTAATGTGCTGCCTTCTGCAGGACAGAAAAAGTACTGCAGACACAGTGTCTCACCTTGCCCAGAGGATGTGGTCCATCAACAGTGTGTCCGTCATCTTCTGGACCCCAACTACAACATCAGAATCCCAGAAAGACTGTTTCATATGATTCTGCAGTCACATATGAGCGTTAAACGGCCTGATGACTGTTGTTACCTGCAGCTGTAGATGTCATTGACTTGGTAGTGCTTGTTGAAGGCTATGGCCTCTAAACTGTCAGTCAGGGGGCCATCCAGGACTCGGATACCTACGCAGGAACAAACACGTTTCCCCAAAACTAGTCTATCATCTCAAAACCATTTTGTTTTAAGAAATACGTGAAATGCTGTTGGCTGTTCTTCTGTACCTGCCACCTTGCTGCCATAGGCCACGCCCACAACACAGAAGCTGTTGTTGGGAACAGCAGCTATCTCCCCAGCACATCGAGTCCCGTGGTGGTTATCACTGCGGAAGTGAGGCATCGGGTCTGGGTCATTAGAGTTGAGGTCGTAACTGCCCTCTGGACTCTGGAGGACACAAAATCACATGAGCGTGTTGTTTACGTCATCCTGATCTCCCCTGGTCAAAACCAGTTGAACCTGACATGTGGTGGAACTACCCACATGTAGACCAGTGATGATAAAAAACATTAAACCTGAAACAAGTCAGATAATGAATATTATTTGCCACTGGTTTCTGCAGCCTGAGAGAGATAGCTGAGATCTTTAGAGGTGGGCTTATTAACCAACTCACCTATTGTAGTTTGAACAACCTTGGTTTGGAGAAATAATAACAATAATAATTCATCAAACTTATATAGCGCTTTGTTAGGACACTCAAGGATGCTGCATGCACTCACACATTCACACACTGCTGATGATGGTAAGCTACTGAGTAGTCACAGCCGCCCTGGGGCGGTCTGACAGAGGCGAGGCTTTATTGTTGCACCATCGGCCCCTCTGACCACCACCAACACAGGCAATTCAGGTTAAGTGTCTTGGCCAAGGGCACAATGACAGCGACAGACAGAGCGGGGCGCGAACCCATGACCTTCCCATTGCGGGGCAACCACCTAACTCCTATGCCACCGTCGCCCCATAATAGGTGCGTTTCCTTTATCGGAACTTCAGGGTAAATCTGTGAGCGTGAAATTGACCGGGAGATGCGAAGCCCTGGTCCTGCTAAGCTGTCCTGTCTCCATATATATTTGGCCTTATAAGGAATTTGATGAAACGTCAGCACATCACGACCGCTGCGCAGTGAGTTACGGCATCGATCAGCGCAAAACGCAGTAAACAAAGATCGACATAATGGAGGAAGCAACAATAGTCGGCACGTTTATGTTTGCTATGTTGTTTTATGCAGCGATGGCTTCCATCGCTCGTCTCTCTAACAACTCGTGTTTTCCTAAATAACGGTTTCCTCCACATATATGCATTTCCTATTTCCGACTGAGTTGACATGATTTCCGACTGAGTTACAACCAATCGGCAGCGTTCCCGCCCAGCGTCTTCACCGGGCCTTTTATCGGGCCGCTCCGAGTACCTACCCCTGATCAGGTACTCAGAAGGTTCCGGAAAACGGCCGTTCGGCCGGCCCGGTCAAGTGGAGACAAGCGCACGTTGGGAACTTCCGGTAAATTTACCCCAAAGTTCCGAAAGGAAACACACCTAATATACTATTTATAAGGACATTCTGACTGGGAAACAGGTGTCTTCACCTCTCTACCTTCTACTCTACTCAGATGGTATTTGCAGCATTGTACTACAGTATATCACATTACCACATTACAGGGTCCTGCAGGATGCTAATGCTCTTTTTGCAGCCAAAGTGGTAGTTTCTGTGAAACATACCATGATTACTTATACTGAGATGTTTCAGTACAGTATATACAGTAAAGTACTGTAAGAAGAAGCAAACCAATGACAACTTGTGGTTGTATTTCTCTAAAATAACTAGAAGACCTTCTGGGGGAGGACGCCAACACCTGTTCACACAACAGCAGGTACTTGCCACTGTGGACCTAGTGAGGGCAGACAATGCCATCCGTCTCCACCAGCTACGACAGAAAATACTTGCAGACAGGCAAGTGTTCAACAACATAAACCATGTGAGCATCACCACCATCAGACACATCTCTGCAGAAACACACCATCACCATGAAGCAGCTCTACAGGGTCCCATTTGAGAGGAACAGTGTCAGGGTCAAAGGACTTTGACATGAATATGTACAGGCAAGTGTAACTGTCCCATTCAGAGTAGTGTTGTGAAAAGAACCGGTTCTTCAGTACCAACCCGGTACTACAAAACTGTAAACGTCACGTTACCAAGATTTCGTAGCTACCGGTAGTACCGAGGACCCGTCTAAACCCAGATCCTTGATGCGCATTTACTGGGCGCATGCAGTCGCTTCTAAAGCAACACCGCAGAACGCAGAGTGACGGCGAGCGGTGGACCAGCTGATGTGGTAAATAAAGTTCATTCACGGAGATCCCCCCACCCCGCTCTCATGGAGACCGACACGAGAGACGCTTCGCTCCAGCAGCACCTCCCGTTCTCATGCTTTCTTGTATTTTAATTCCAAAACTTGACAGGATGTCCCACAGACCCCTGAATCCCTCTGTCAGCGCTTGTCATCAGGAACGTCCTGACCTCCGCTGATCAGTGACGTAGGAGGTGAATTTAATGCGACATGACCGTTCAGACTAGTCGCTTTCAAAAAATTTGCATATGTGTCGAAATCAGTACTACATAGAGTGTGGTGTGAATACACAATCGTCTTTATTAACTATTTAAATCTCCTATACGTTTAATTAGGGTAACAAACAAACAAACAGGATGACATACAGGTGTTGACTGCTCACAGACCAGAGTTTTTCTTTTTTTAATGATTGTAATGTGTATCCAAAAGATGAACAACAATGTATGGCTCAGTCAGTGTTTATGTCCTTAAAATCAGTTTGTCAAAAAAGCTGTTCTAACTAGATGTACTTGTCTGGATAACTAGCAGGTTTAAAAAAATATATGAACAAAAACACATTTTGATTAAATAAAAGTGCATTAAAAACATGTTATGATAGTAGTACAATAGTAATTCAGTTCATTTTTCTTATATACAGCACTGATTCACAAAAAAAGTAATCTCAAAGCACTTTACAGGAAAATGAATGTTTTTATTGGTAAATTTAGTCTAAATGAAATTTTTGTTTGGTACCGAAATTGGTACCGAGTAGTGTTGTCAAAAGAACCGGTTCTTCGGTACCAACCCAGTACTACAAAAATGTAAACGTCACGGTACCAAGATTTTGTAAGCACCGGTAGTACCGAGGACCCGTCTAAACCCGGATCCTTGATGCGCATGATTCGCGCATTTACTGGGCGTGTGCATCCGCTTCTAAAGCAACGCCGCAGAACGCAGAGTGACGGCGAGCGGTGGACCAGCTGATGTGGTAAATAAAGTTCATTCACGGACACCCCCGCTCTCACGGAGACCGACAGGAGATGCGCTTCGCTCCAGCAGCACCTCCCGTTCTCATGCTTTCTTGTATTTTTAATTCCAAAACTTGACAGGATGTCCAGACAGACCCCTGAATGCCTCTTAGCGCTTGTCATCAGGAACGTCCTGACACGACGCTCACCTCCGCTGATCAGTGACGTAGGAGGCGGATTTAATGCGACATGACCGTTCAGACTAGTCGCTTTCAAAAATTTGCATATGTGTCAGAATCAGTACTACATAGAGTGTGGTGTGAATACACCATCGTCTTTATTAACTATTTAAATCTCCTATATGTTTAATTAGGGTAACAAACAGGATGACATAAAGGCGTTGACTGCTCACAGACCTGAGTTTTTCTTTTTTTAATGATTGTAATGTGTATCCAAAAGATGAACAACAATGTATGGCTCAGTCAGTGTTTATGTCCTTAAAATCAGTTTGTCAATAAAGCTGTTCTAACTAGATGTTCTTGTCTGGATAACTAGCAGGTTTACAAAAATATATGAACAAAAACACATTTTGATTAAATAAAAGTGCATTAAAAACATGTTATGATAGTAGTACAATAGTAATTCAATTCATTTTTCTAATATACAGCACTGATTCACAAAAGATATCATCTCAAAGCACTTTACAGGAAAATTAATGTTTTTATTGGTAAATTTAGTCTAAAGTAAATTTTTGTTTGGTACCGAAATTGGTACCGAGAACCGTGGATTTTCACTGGTACCGGTACCGAATACTGAAATTCTGGTACCGTGACAACACTAGTACCGAGAACCGTAGATTTTCACTGGTACCGGTACCGAACACTGAAATTCTGGTACCGTGACAACACTAATTCAGAGAGCTACACAGGTACCTGTGTGATGGGGTGGGGGTTCTGTATGTGTAGCACTGTAGTAAATATGTTTTTTGTTACAGGGAATCTTGGCCATAGATGGAGCTGCACAGCCTCATGATTTCATTTTTATTGATGAAGCTGGATTCGACCTGAGCAAAACAAGATGACGGGGTCGTAATGTAATTGGCTAAAGGGCAATTGTGCACATCCCGGGGCAGCACAGGGGAAATATCACATTGTGTGCCGCCATAAGCCTTCGAGGGCTTCTGCATCATCATGCAAAACTAGGTCCATACAGTAGCCAACATATACTCACAGTTCTAGATGCTCTCCATAAGCTCTCCATAATAGAGTTGTACAGAACAAACCCGATCAGCCCAGGTTTGTGGTGGTATGGGATAATTCAATTCAATTAAATTCAGTTTATTTCTATAGCGCCAAATCACGACAAGAGTCGTCTCAAGGCACTTCACAAAGTAAACATTCCAATACAGTTCAGTTCATTAAGCCAATCAGTAAAAAAGTTTCCTATATAAGGAACCCAGCAGATTGCATCAAGACACTGACTGTGTGTTGATACAATCCTCATACTAAGCAAGCATGTAGCAACAGTGGGAAGGAAAACTCCCTTTTAACAGGAAGAAACCTCCAGAGGATCCTGGCTCAGTATGAGCAGCCATCCGCTACGACTCACTGGGGATTGATAATGTCAGTTTCCATCTGGCTGCTCTGGTCCCGGCCTGGTTCACCAACCATAATCAATTTGAAGTGGTGTACTTGCCCCCTTACCCCACTTTAAACCCTATAGAGGAATTTCTTTCGGCTTGGAGATGGCGTGTATTTGACCGCCAACCACATGCCTGCATGCCTTTTCTGCAGGCAATGGAACAGGCCTGAGGCGACATTCAGGTGACAGCAATCCATGAATGGTTTTGACACGCATGGGGATATTTTCCCCGGTGCCCAGCAGGAGAAGACACTGCTTGTGATGTCGATGAGGTCCTGTGGCCAGACCCCACCAGACGGCGGGATCCATGAGCCCACGTATGCACAATTGCCATGATTTTCTGTGTTTACAGTATAGTGTTTTCTTTTTTTGTTTGTTTGTTTTATCTGAATTCATGTTACTGCAATGTACAATATTAACTAGGCCTATTTGCTTTTGTTTGTTTGAAAATGTGCCTTCTGAATAAACAGTGAAACTCTAAGACTACAGTATTTGATATAAAGTAGACTAGTGTGTCCCCTGATCTGAATGTGTATGCATATGATGCAAGTACTGTATGTGTCATTTTGTCATCAGAGTCACATTTTGACAAAGGATTGTTAGGTTTTGATAGTAGAGTTTCAATTTGACACATATGTGAATGGTAGTTTTGTGTTCAAGCAACGGGCAAAAAGTGTAACGTGTGTGTGTTAAAGCACATCAAGGTAAATGAGACCATTTTCATCAAGAATTAAAAGTTCTATTGTCGATTGTAACCTTATTTAACCCCTTAGAGTTCATGCAGCCAATGAGGTATGAAGGTTTCTGTTTTTTATGCCATTTAATGATGTTTTATGCTTATAAGTTGCTAATTGGACGTGATAATTAGTATTGTTGAACATAACTGTTCTGTAATAATATGTTATGAAGCCAATTTTGGAGTTAATAAGACCTGTTATGTTCTTAAATGCTTGTTTATTCTCTAAGAGAATGTATTTATATTATGAAACCGATTATTTTTTGTGTTAATTTGTACAGTTCTCACGGCATGGTTGGTGGTGTTAATAGAATAGAATAGAATAGACTTTATTGATCCCACAGTGGGGAAATTCACTAATAAATGCCAGTTAACAAAGAACACCTTGTGTCTGTGATTCAACTTGGAGGGAGTTACAGTGATGCTAAAGAAAAATGGTCGATCTTAGCTTTTTCACCCAACAGAGGGAGCTACTGCAGTTTCAATGGAAACAAACCTCAAGATTATTTTCCTCTGTGATTATGACCTTTATTATTGTAAAAATGAAACTTCTTCCTGGTGTTGTTGAGACAGTTCTGACTTACATAGTTGGGCTCAATATCCTTGTGGGTGTGTTCCACACCATCATCTACGACCACCACGGTGACGCCCTGGCCGGTGATGTTGTGCTCCCACACTCCCGTCACATTGATGTCCATACCTGCATTGACCTGATTGTGCTACAAAAACAGGAAGACATGAGTGTTATCCAAACCATTTGATCCAGATGTTTGCACACTGCACAGAGGTTTGTGTTAGCATGACTGCTACTCAGATTGGCTCTAAATGCCGTTTGGGGCGGTGAAGGTTTTGTTTTCACAGGATAGAAGCTTTTAGATGAATATGTCAGGGTTATTCTACTCAGGTACAACCAAAGACTGTATATATAAGGGTACAACAGAGAAACCATCACAATTTATAAAATAAAAGCACCATTTAGCTTAGCGGTGATGCTATATGTAAATATTATAAATCGAATGTGGATAACTTTGACATTTTGTTACAGTTTAAATATCAATTTCTGTCTTTTGGGGGCAAACAGAAATGCTGCTGGTTGACTGCGTTTGGACATCACTTAAAAGAATAGGAAGGTTGAGATAGGGCTGGGCGATATGGCCTAAAATCAATATCACGGTATATTGAGGAGTTCACCTCGATAAAAATAATTGGACGATAACTACATCCATCCATCCATTCTCTTCCGCTTATCTGGGGTCGGGTCATGGGGGCAGCAGCCTAAGGAGGGAGGCCCAGACTTCCCTCTCCACAACCACTTGGGCCAGCTCCTCCAGGGGAATCCCAAGGCGTTCCCTGGCCAAGAGAGAGAAACATAGTCCCTCCGGCGTGTCCTGGGTCTTCCTTTGGGTCTCCTCCCGATTGGACATGCCCGGAAGACCTCACCAGGGAGGTGTCAAGGAGGCATCCTAACCAGATACCTGAGCCACCTCAACTAGCTCCTCTTGATGTGGAGGAGCAGCGGGTCTACTCCGAGCCCCTCTCGGATGACTGAGCTTCTCACCGTATCTCTAAGGGAGAGTCTAGCCACCCTGTGGAGAAAACTCATTTCAGCCACCTGTATCCACAAGCTTGTTCTTTCGGTCACTACCCAAAGCTCGTGACCATAGGTGAGGGTAGGAACGTAGATCGACCGGTAAATCGAGAGCTTCACCTTCCGGCTCAGTTCTCCCTTCAACATGACAGACCCATACCTGCAAACTTGGAAGGTGTGAAAAAGGTGACAAGTAAAATCACACACACACACACACACACACCCACACCCCCAGAGCAAGGTCCTTGCACGCTGCAGATTTGCATCCGTGTGCTTTGTAGTGACCTGCTCTGACACGGGCGTTCAATGTGATTTTTTTGCAAAATGCAAACCATTTTCTACCATGAGGTTTAGACAGCCCCTCTACTCAGAAAAACAGAAAAATGTTCCTGACAAAAATGATCAGGGTTAGGGATCATCATATATTTATTAAGAATTATTATGAGACAAATTCACAGAACACTAAACATGAAAACATCTGAAAATATTCCAGAATACTGTAATCATCATTAAGCGGTTATTGTAATGGGTTATGAGTGCCCCTGCTCTGCTGAGTTGGTTGCTCTATGTCTATGCAGGTTGTGATTAAATGTTTGCTTGAATACTTTAATAAACCACTAACAGCAAAATGTTGACTCTTCTTTAATGCAGCAGAAATCTTATAGTATTATGAAAGTATCTCATCATGTGTTTCTCGTCCAGCGTCTTCTGGTGCCCAGATCAATATGTTGGAAATGAGTAAGGCTGTAGCATACTGGTGGCCATTTCTTACTAGAAAAATAAGTCAATAATATTAGGTTTTAATGGGGTTAAATACTGGCGGTGTTTACGCCGAACTCCAAACAAAACAAAAAATACACTACGAGCCTCAGGAAACATCTGTAAAGGCTGAAAGGAGGTAAATCTGCTAAAGTCCTTGACAGAAAACCGTGTTATTTAGTGGTGATTTTGTTAGATTTGACGAACTTTAAAGGGTGAGTAACACCATGGGTGGAGACTAATTCCAAGCAGACTTCCTGTTAGAAAAATACCTGGAAAAAAGGCGTCACCTGGAGGACCTAGAGAGTGGCACTGAGGCAGTGATTGACAGCACCACCCTCAACCCCTCACCCCCACCCCCCGCGTGCGCACACAGAGTTTCTCAGTCGGAAAAACAAGTCGTTAACGAGCACGCACACACTAGCGCGTGAACACGAGCACACAAACGAAGCAGACTTACTGCTCAGGAGAACAGCAGACTCAGAGCAGCAGGCTGGAGGATTTCCTGCTCACTGCGATCATTAGAAAAAAAGGGGGAGGAGGAGGTTTTTTCAAGGAGGCGAGCGGTTCTGAGGCCTAACGTGCCATATCGGCAGGTGAGTGGTTGCGCCAGGTGGAGGTGTGGCCGAGACTCAGCTAGAGTCCAGGTCTGCGCAGAAACATAGTACGGTAGAGACAACGTCACCCTGCAGCTCTACAGCCATCAGCTGTGTCTGATTCTAGATCAGTGTGGAGCAGAGTTTAACCTGAAGATGGAGATAATTATGGATTTGGGCTGAAATATTACATTTTATGTAAGTTTCACTAAACTGCCTAAATAATGATTACACATGTATACAGCACTATTAGACACCTATCTATTCAGGTTATCAACAAAAAAAGTTGATTTAGGTGTTACTTGCTCTTTAAGCTCAAAACCACTGCGAGATGTTGAAGCGACAGTACTCGTCTCGTACTCACACTATGAGCCCATTCTGCCTCATCATCTGCAGCCTGCTATCTCCGCGACTGTGGTTGATCAAATGACGACACGTGACTGACACGCTAGAACAAAGATCGTTTGTGAACAAGAGGAATCCCCCCTCCTTTCTCTGATTGATTCTCAAAGAATGACTGAAACCCATAGACATATATATATTTATATTGCTGAAACATGACAGAAAGACCCCGTCTCTCCTCTCAAAACAAAAACTCTTCAGATCTTTACAATTCACATGAACGCTATATTTGGCTTCAAAAATGGCCATTTTCAGGTATGCAGACCGGTACAACGCCCCCATCAATGCAGACTCAGCACCAATCCATCTATTGATCTCACGCTGACCTGAAGATACTTAAACTCCTCCACTTGAGGCAGGACCTCGTCCCTGACCTGGAGAAGGCATTCTACCCTTTTCCGACTCAAGACCATGGTCTCGGATATAGAGGAGCTGATTCTCATCCCAGCTGCTTCACACTCGGCTGCGAACTGCTCCAGCAAAGCTGGAGATCACGTTCTGACGAAGCCAACAGGACCACATCATCTGCAAAAAGCAGAGACCTGATCCTTAGGCCACCAAAACGGATCCCCTCACCACCTTGGCTGCACCTAGAAATCCTGTCCATAAAAGTTATGAACAGAATCGGTGACAAAGGGCAGCCTTGGCGGAGTCCAACTCTCACCGGAAACGAGCCCGACTTACTGCCGGCAATGCGGACCAAGCTCTGACACTGGTCATACAGGGACCTAACAGCCCGTATCAAGGGGCCTGGTACCCCATACTCCCAGAGTACCCCCCACAGGGCCCCACACAGGGCCCCCCGAGGGACGTGGTCGAACGCTTTCTCCAAATCCACAAAACATAAAGATTGGTTGGGCGAACTCCCACGCACCCTCCAGGACCCCATTAAGGGTATAGAGCTGGTCCAGTGTTCCACGGCCAGGACGAAAACCACATTTCTCCTCCTGAATCTGAGTTTCGACTATCCGACGGACCCTCCTCTCCAGAACCCCTGAATAGACCTTACCAGGGAGGCTCAGGAGTGTGATCCCCTGTAGTTGGAACACACCCTGCGGTCCCCCTTTTTAAATAGGGGGACCACCACCCCGGTCTGCCAGTCCAGTGGAACTGCCCCCGATGTCCACGTGATATTACAGAGTTGCGTCAGCCAGCACAGCCCCACAACATCCAGAGCATTAAGGTACTCGTTGCTTTCCCCTCCTGAGACGTACTGTCATGATTTCAGATCCTGGGCAGTTTTCATGCCTCCCTGCACTTAATGACCCAACCATCTCCACCTGTGCTGCTCATGGGTTCAGCTCCTTGCAGCCACAGCTCTGATACCACATCAGCTACATCCTCCATGCAGATCACAGCTTTCAAAACTAACATGAGTTTCTAGTGTAAATGAAACAGGTTTCTGACAGTAACATCATTTAAACCATTAACTGAATCGTCATTGACCAGTAGAAGTAGTCACTATATCCTTAAAAGCTAATAAACAAAAAAGCACAGAAACCATCTGGACTGCTAACTGTGTCCTCGCTGTCACCGTGCATTATTAATCAGACTAATTGTTTTGGTGAAATGTGTTTCTTTTAAAACAAAGTAATATTGACAACAGTTTTCTCAGTCATTCTCATACAGCTGTGACCTGCTGATATCAGAATGAATCATCTTGGTTTCTTTAAGGTTTCACACAGAAACTGGACCTGTGTTTACCCGTTAGCTGGTCCTGGAGAAATAAATGTTACCACAGTAAAACGAGCTGCAGGCATTCCTGTAAAGAAAACGGGCTGAGGAGTTTAGACGGATCCTTACGACAGCTGAACGCTGACACAAACACTAACCAAGTCCAGAACCCAGAGAGATCTTAAATGCTCTTACCAAATGCCACTGCTTAGGGTAGTTGGGGTCATTGAAGGTCACTGATCTCTTTGAGCGGCTGAGCACTTGCTCCTTCGAGTACCACATGACGTGTGGGTGGGATGCTAGAACATCTGCTGGTTGGACGCTCCTTCTCCAGACCCCCCCCCCAGACACAGCTCTGGGCCTTACAGAACAGAGCAGGTAGTGGCCCTCCAGCTCTCCGATCTGGCCCTGGTTCTGCAGCCCAGCCTGTTTTGCTACCTGTGATTTACAGAAAAACATAATACTTATGAATATGGTCTAGCAGAAATCTCTTCTTTATACAAGCAAAAATACCAAACAAGTTTGTCTGATTATTGATAGGTTTTGTACCCTGTCTGCTATCATATCCAGGTTCACAGAGCTCTGTCCTCCATCTTCCTCTTCATGATCTGGGTCATCATGGATCCGGACGGCCCAGGACTGACCTGGACCACAGGAAGGTGACAGCCAAGGTGAGGAGTGAGAGGAAGGTGCAAAGGGAAGTGATGGAGAAGCAGAGGGTAAAAAGGTGAGAAGCAAGAGGGCTAGGCAGGACAGAAAAATGAGAAAGAGGAATGTGGGGAAATAGGGCGGTGCCATGGCAACGAAGGGTGACACACTGGGTCAACCGGGCGAGACCTCTTCATCTGAGCAGCAATCTGTTCATCAGCCAGAAACACACAAGAAGACAAGAGAAAGAGAGTGAGAGGCTTGTTTACATCTGTGTGCTGCATTCAGAGTCAGCTGCTGAAAACCACAGCTGCTGGGGTCTGAGATAAAAGTCAGAGCACAGGTGTGACAGGCATGTTAACTGCATGCTAATAATATAACAGCAGCAGCAATAAAGTGCAGAGTACACATGGTGCTCCAATATTTTAACAACCCAGAAAACAACACCAACCACTACTGTGTGGAAAAACACAGCGCTATGACTCCTTTACAGATTTGTTGTTTGCTTTTGCTTTGTCTCACAGAACAGGCAATAAAATTCAATATTAGACAAAATAACCTGTCTAAATAAAAAATACAGTTTTTAATTTATTTCTTTGATCAAGGCAAACAGCTCACCAACCCAAACTGGCCTGTGGGAAAAAAGCAACCACCCCTTATGTTAAATAATGAATTAACTGTGATTAAGTATACTAGTTAGAAAGCCGAGTTCAGCTCCAGCAGCCACACCCAGACCTGCAGAATTAAAAATTCACCTGAACAGAACCTGTCTGACAACATGAAGCAGGCTAAAAGTTACTGAAAAACAACACATTGGGCCCTGATGTGAAGGAACTCAAGAGAGAAGGACCACATGTCAACACCTCCATGGTGGTGGAGGTGTAATGGTGTGGTCCTGACCAGGATAACTTGTCATAATTTATGCTACCATGATCTCTGCTCTACCAGAAAAGTCAGTCGTTCTCCTGACCAACACTTTGTTGTCTTGAGGTCAAGCTCATTATGCAGCAGGGTTTGGAGTAGCCTGGTCAGTTTGGACCTAGTGTGATGATGCTGGCCTTAAACTGGCCATTCATACTAGAAACCATCCAACGTGGCTGAATTAAAACAGTTCTGTCAAGAGGAGTGAACAACCTCCATGGTGACGAGACTCGTTATCACTGATGTGTGACAAGAGTTGTTACTGCCAAGAGAGTTAACCACAGTTATTAAGGTTTAGGTAGCATTTTCACATACAGCCATGTTGGACTGGATGGATTTCCTCTAGTCAATGACGCCACCATCTGAAAGAGCATTTTGGATTTACACGTGTTATGTATGTCTAATCTGAAACATTTTACTGTGAGACAGCAACTGAAACACCTGTGAGAGGGGGTCATTTGGATCAACAACTGTTATCATGAGCATCAAACGAAAATTATAATCTGAGTTTAACTTTAAAACAAACGAGTTTGGGATTGTGAGCTCTGACACAATGATTAGCTGGAAGTGTGCGTCCTAGGTGAGGCATGGGAATATCACCGACAGACACCATCTGATGGGTTTAGGTCTGTGTTAAACAAGCAAAACGAGCAGACTGAACTCCCGTTCAACTCAGACAAAAGCTTTAACTTCTTTGTCTCCTCGCATGGCGTCAGCTGTCAGTTTTGTTATTGTTTTGTTTATACTTAGCCTTTAAGCTAACTTAATAGACGATTAAGGACATGACATTTACTACGCCTCTAAAACAATTAACACACGTTTTATTTACACTCAAAGAATCTAGTTATTTTACGTTAATCACCAAAAACACGCTATCTGCCACAGGGCTCAAGTTTCAATAGCAATGATATTAATCTAGCTTTCGAGTTAGCTAAGAACGAACACGATTAAATAAGTGGTGGTTTCAAAAACAAGACTTAACAAAAGTATAAGGTAGCAATTACAACTTAATGTTACAACGCTGTTGTATCTTACTTTTACCTGGAAATAGCGTCTTTCCACGGCTGTTATTAAATATTAAGAGCCGTTTGCCTGAGCTTGTAATTCATTTCCGCAAACCACGAGCCCCTTTCAGACGTAATACGTCATTGGTCTTCTCACGAAAGCGCGGGTGCTGATTGGTCCCGGAAGTTGAACGGCTTCTACAGGAAGCGTGATTTGGAATCGTATGATGCGTCACGCCCATCGGTCACGCCTGAAAAAAGTCAAACGTGAACTTGTAATAAATCGTGTTGCATTTATCACACTGTTGGATTGACTTTATATCTGTTGTCTCTCAAGCATGGGATTATCTTATTACTATATAGGCTGTTATGTCTTCACTTTCATAGGTTAAGGCTGTTTGTTAGGACACATCTCATCATCTGTTTAATGTGTATCATTTAATCGAAATTTAATTCAAAGCTGATTATGATTTAGACATTTTTTTTACCAGTTTTCATTATTCTAGAAGAGAAACAGACCTGCTGCACACAGCTGGGCAAAATAGGGCAGTTTTATTATATTTCATACCAGGTCATTGGCACACATTTGAGGCTGTAAAAAAATCTTAGTAGAAAGAACTTTTTTTTTTCAACCTTTATTTGCATAAATAAAAGACATCCGTAAACATAAGGCTTAAACATACCAACTTTCTTTATAGAAACAGAAAATTGTCCATATCCTCACATATCAAAGCAGCTTGTTTGTTATATGTTTCAGTGGTTTTAGGGATGTTATTGTCTAGGGAAGGCTTTGTAAATGAACATGATATTTATCCATAAGGGTCAAATTGTTACAGAACATGGCCTGTATTTGTATAGCACCTTCTAGAGTTCTAGAACTCCTCAAGGCGCTTCACAATAAAATCAGTCATTCACACATATGTCGATGATTCACACGCTGGTGGTGATGAGCTACAATGTGGCCACAGCTGCCCTGGGGCCACTGACGGAAGCAAGGCTGCTGGACATGGCGCCACCAGTCCCTCTGATCACCACCAGCAGGCAAGGTGGGTGAAGCGTCTTGCCCAAGGACACAACAGTGTGGAGGAAGTCAGGGACGACACGTGAGTAGGTCAGATCACATCTTTTAATCACTCCAACTGATCAGTACTACAGAACAACACGCAAGATATATACATACAACTCACACATCACATCCTGTTCACATCCTCTTTTCTGGGTGTGAAACAGTCTGATATGCCCTAGTCCCGGAGCCGAGGTCTGATTATTCGGCCAGAACGGCTTACTCTGGGCCCAACGGGTACAGGCGCAGGAGGGTGGCACTGTTGTTGAGGGTTTGAGTCATGAGCTGGGTTTAGGGGAACCTGGTTTGCTGACAGCTGTGGGGTGTCCTTTAAGGGGGAAACTGGAACCGCTGTCGCGGCAGGAGGTCGCCCTCTGTGGGGAGGTTGAGCTGTCAACACAGGTTCGTCAGGTAACACATGTGCCGGTTTAAGCCTATCGATGGACACAGATTCCCGGCACCCCCCCAGATCTAAAAGAAAATGTTTTGGGCTCGGCTCAAGGACTCTGAAAGGGCCGTCATAAATGGGGTGCAGGGGTGGCCGGTGAGCATCGTGGCGAATGAAAACGAACTCAGAGGTCTCCAGCCTCTGGGGGATAAACAAGTGGGGTAACCCATGGTGCATCGGGCTTTGGGCCCGAGGCGAAAACACGTCTGGGTCCTCTGGCTTTCGAGTGGGGCCAAATTGCGGAATAGGAGATTTGGGGAAGAACTCTCCTGGTACACGCACTGGTTGGCCGAAAACCAGTTCAGCCGGGGAGGCACCGAGGTCTTCCCTAACCCCCGAACGGAGGCCAAGGAGAACCCATGGTAAAAGTTAAAGTACCAAGTATCATGGTCAAGAGGTGGGTGAAACCCTGAATAGGAGGAAGGGGACCCACCAGGTCGACATGTACGTGTTCAAAACGGCGGCCAAGAATGGGAAAAGGCTCCAACGGTGCTTTGGTGTGCTTGTGGACCTTAGCACGCTGGCACGGTATGCATGCCGCGGCCCATTCCCAAACCGACTTGCGTAGACCGGGCCACACAAACTTGGATCCGACTAGCTTGAATGAGGCTTTGACCCCCGGGTGTGACAGTGAGTGTAGGGAGTCGAAAACACGGCGTCGCCACAAAATCGGGACCAAGGGTCGAAGGTGACCTGAAGAGAAGTCACAGATCAAGGTGGGCTGGCCCTCCTGCATCTAGCTTTCACCCAACTTCAACCCAGTAGGTGTGTTCTGGAGCGTCTGTATGTCAGCGTCACCGCGTTGGACAGCTGCCATGGCAGAAAAGTCAATGCCAACAAAAACCGGAGCTACCAGCGCACGTGAGAGGCAGTCAGCCACCACGTTGGACTTCCCAGCCACATGTTGGATGTCCGTCGTGAATTCAGAGACTGCAGCGAGATGTCGCTGTTGACGTGCGGACCACGGCTCTGATGTTTTAGACATAGCGAAGACCAAAGGTTTGTGATCCACGTACGCAGTGAATGAACGGCCTTCGATGAAAAATCGGAAGTGGCGTGTGGCCAGGTAGAGGGCCAGCAACTCCCTGTCGAACGTGCTGTATTTACGTTCGGCGTTGCGCAGCGAGCGGCTAAAAAAGGCGAGTGGTTGCCAGATGCCAGAGACCTGTTGTTCCAACACTGCTTCCACTGCAACATCCAAGGCATCGGTTGTCAACGCTAGTGGGGCAGAAATGGAGGGGTGGACCAACAAGGCAGCATTTGCTAGTGCAGCCTTGGCCTCTCCAAAAGCCTGCACGCGGTCAGGGGTCCATTCCACGCAGTCATTGGTTTTCTTCTGCTTGAGGGCATTGTATAGCGGTTGCAGAAGTGCAGCTGCCCCGGGGAGGAAACGGTTGTAGAAGTTGACCATCCCCAGGAATTCCTGTAGTGCTTTGACCATCTGCGGTTGCGTAAAATTTTCCACAGCTTGCACTTTTGCTGGCAACGGGACAGCGCCGTTGGCTGAAATGCGGTGGCCCAGAAAGTCAATCTCTGTTAAGCCAAATTGGCATTTTGCAGGGTTAACGATCAGGCCGTGTTCGGTCAAACGGAGGAAAACCTGGTGTAGATGGTCCAAATGCTGTTCGATGGAGTAGCTGGCAACCAGTATGTCGTGCAGGTAGACGAAAACAAAGGTCAGGTCGCGTAGAACAGAGTCCAACAACCGTTGAAAGGTTTGGGCCGCACCTTTGAGCCCAAAAGGCATGTACAGGAACTCAAAAAGGCCAAATGGTGTAATGACAGCAGTTTTAGGAACATCCTCTGCGCAAACTGGAACCTGGTGATAACCCCGTATTAAATCTACCTTGGAGAAAATGGATGTACCAGCCAGGCAGGCAGAAAAGTCTTGAATGTGGGGAATGGGGTAACGGTCATTAGTCGTTACATTGTTAAGGCGGCGGAAATCCCCACACGGGCGCCATTGTCCTTCGCCTTTGGGCGCCATGTGTAACGGGGAGGCCCATGGGCTATTAGACCTGCGCACAATGCCTAAACACTCCATGTTTGCAAACTCTGTGCGGGCCACAGCTAGTTTTGCAGGGTCTAAACGGCGTGCACGTGCGAATACAGGGGGGCCCGATGTGGGGATGAAATGTTCAACCCCATGCTTGGCGACAGAGTTAGAGAAAGTGGGCACAGTCAGGGTAGGGAATTCAGATAATACACGCTGAAAAACATCTCCAGTAGCTAGAAAGTTTGCATGCATTAATGGTCCCGTACCACATGTAACACAAGTCATAGCAGCAAAAGAAACTGCATCAACCAAATGTCTGTTAGCTACATCAACCAGAAGATCATGAGCACAGAGAAAATCAGCACCTAAAATAGGGAATGAGCTTGTGGCTACAATAAAGTTCCACTGAAAGTCACGTTTGTCGAGGCACACAGTTACCAACCTTTCACCAAATGTCTTGATGGGGGAGCCATTAGCTGCGGCTAACAGAGGCCCGCAGCCAGTGTATCAGCCGTCGTAGGGGGAATCAGGCTTAGCTGTGAGGCACCAAGAACTGCCTTCCTGATCGTGAGTCTTTGATGAATAGCAGCTTATTTCCATCACCAACAGCAGCAGCTGCTATCGCATGTTGGCGGGTCCGTTTCCCTGCTGTGAGAAACTGCAGGGAGGAATGCAACGTCGGGCCTTGGCACCAAAACGCTGGTGGTAGAAACAAAGGCCAGTCCTCCAGTGTCCACGGCCGGTAATGGCGGCCACTGTCGGTACTTCGGCAGGTCCCGCTGGGGCAACCTGTGTGTCGAGTTCCATCTCGGGGGCCATCGGGACCACCGCCTGCATCGTGAAGGTCTTGGTGGCAGCGAGGATTCTATCTGCTTCCTCCGCCAGCGTGCGGTAATCATTCCGACGCAGGAGTGTAGAGTTTGGCGAGGCCGGCCCGCACTGGAGCCTGGAGTCGTCGTAGGAACAGATGCGGGAAGAGGAATCCACCATCGTCGGAACCAAGTAGGGACAACATGCTTTCCATAAGCTCCAACGCCGTGCCATCCCCCAGACCAGCAGGGGAAAGGAGACGTTCTGCCCGCTCCTCGTCGGAGGGGGAGTAGCGTCTCACCAACAGCTGCTTCAGGGCGCCGTATTTTCCGTGCGACGGGGGATTTCGGAGAATGCTCATTGCCCTTCAAGTAAACAAAGGGTCCAGCAATGCAACCATGTGGTGGTACTTTGTGTCGTCAGCAGAAACCCTATGCAGGGCAAACTGCGCTTCGATGTGAACAAACCACGACAGAGGTTCATGTTGCCAAAAATCCGGGAGCCTAACGGCAATGGCTGAAGAGAACTGCATGGCCGGCGGCAGGCCAGTGGCCGGTAGCGGCGCCGGAGCAGCGGCAGCTAGCTCATCGTTAGCAGACATGTCCATTCACAGGGTCACCAATGTGGAGGAAGTCAGGGACGACACGTGAGTAGGTCTGATCACATCTTTTAATCACTCCAACTGATCAGTACTACAGAACAACACGCAAGATATATACATACAACTCACACATCACATCCTGTTCGCATCCTCTTTTCTGGGTGTGAGTGGAGCCTCCTGGTGGCCCTGGTGGCCTGCCACAACAGCAGCATTCTCTGCTAGGAGGCGGGACCGATCCTACAACTCTCCGATTACTGGACAACCAGCTCTACCTCCTGAGATACTGCTGCCCATACATAGGGCAACTCCTTTGGCAAGCTACTATCACTATAGCTGCTCTGCTGTCCTCTGCATCATCCCACTCAGTCTAACAACCATCCAGTCCACACTGCCAGAAGCCAGTCAACATTGGACAAGAGAAGACGGGCCACCCTTTTCTCTTTTGTGAGCAAAATCCACATTTCTCCACCTCGAATCTAAACCTTTTTTGTATTATTTTTACTGGCGGGGGTATCCATTAGTAATTTTAAATTGCATTTATTTTATTTTGGGGGGAATAGGCCATTTTAAAAGCTGTATATATTTACTTGTTCTGCTAATATTGTAACATCTTATTTTTGTAGTATTGTTAAAGTCAAAATACTTTTAAATGTCCTACTTCTAACTTTGTTACCACATTTCTTGTCATTTAAAGGAATCTGACTTATCTGTAAAGTAGGTACATTTGTTTACCCTTTAGAATAATATAAATGGTTTGATATCAAATTTAGCAGAGGTAAAGGATTGCTTTACATACGTTGACAAATTCTTTAAATGAACATTGAATTTTAAACTTATCATTGAAAGCACTTAATTTAAGGAGCTGACCCTGGTCATCCAGTAAATCTGTAATGAAAATTAAGTTACTTAATGAAGTTACATCTCAAAACTAATAATGTTGTAACATGTGGTAGGTATTTACTTTTACTGAATCCTCAATAAAATATAAAGGTATTCAACAAGAGGTGATATTCCATATAAATAGGAATTATCACTATTATTGAACCTTTAATATTTGATTGATGATGAAGATAGGTCTTTGGGTATGCCAGGGAACCAACATTTTATAATAATTTGAGACAGAGGCAAGAATATAGTTAATTAATTCAATGTATTACTGTATTTCTACTACTAATGATGATGCAGGACAAATTATTATAAATGATGGTTCAAGGTAATATCAACTGATGAATGAACAATGATGAAACATGATATTAGATGTTATTAAAAAGCCTCATTAAGAATCTAAGGAAATGTGACATATGGGTTATCAAAATAAGCTGGCTGTTTGTTTACTTAGGTTTTGGATTTGTGGCAGCAGTAGGAGGTAGAGCGGGTTGTCCAGTAATCGGAAGGTTGCAGTTTCGATCCTGGCTCCCCCCATAGAGCGCTGTTGTTGTGTCCTTGGGCAAGACACTTAACCCGCCTTGCCTGCTGGTGGTGGTCGGAGGGACCGGTGGCGCCAGTGTACGGCAGGCCTCGCCTCTGTCAGTGCGCCCCAGGGCAGCTGTGGCTACATTGTAGCCCATCCCCACCAGCGTGTGAATGGGTGGATGACTGATTGTGTTGTGAAGCGCCTTGGGGGGTTGTAGAACCCTAAGAAGGCTTATACAAATACAGGCCCTTTACCATTATACCATTTAACAAATTATCAAATTAATGATAACCATCCAACGCCAGTGCAGAGGTACGGTGGTTTCTCGGCGATCCGGCTGGTTTGGAAGTTTCCTCGTCACGCGAGGAGTTTTACTTCTTGGTGTCACAGGCCATATTCCTTGACTCCGTATCAGCTGGTCAGAGATAACCTCCCGGGCTGCAGACGGACCGTTTCACGGCTAATGAGTTGGCTGTAGATTAAGCAGATAAGAATTGCTTGATTCAAAAAAGATGGTTCTTTATGCCGCTAAAATTATTCCACTGAAAAGTCTGGCTTGACTCCCCATAGGATGATAAATTAGCGTAAGCCTTAAGCTTTTTCAGGAACTGAATTGTAGAGGAAGTACCACTAATTTTAATGTTAGTTGTTTATAAATTTTGGCTAATCAGAATCTAACAAGTGTAAATGGGCGTTTACCAAAGAGTCCTCAAACGTCACTCTTCCTTAGACACTTAGAAAAGACTTATTAACTCATTCACTGCCAGCCGTTTTCTGATCAGAAAGCCCCTGACTGCCAGCGTTTTTGAGCGTTTTTACTGTTTTTTGAAGAGTCACAGAACATTGTGCTCTATGATCATGTACACGCCAAAACTACCAAAAGAAAGAGTAGACTCACTTCTTACATCAGGAAGAATCACCGTATTTCTCGCGTTATCCGTTCTTTCACAATCTGGTGCCCAAGCGCTGCTGCAGAAGCATTTCCGGTTCGGCGCATCATTTTTTTCACAGCAGCGGCCCAAAAAAAACACGTCATCCATTGATTTTCCGCTTCCTGATCACGTGATGCGTGACATACACAGATGAAGATTCGCTTTAGACACGTGATGTTTGTTCTCACGGTGCAGGGGCTCGTTCCGACGCCCGCCCCGTTAAAAAATGCAAATGACGACTTTGGCAGTGAATGAGTTAATGAATAGACAAGATGTTGATTCATTCATTAATGTAAAGCAGTCAAGACATTAAAATGACTTTAGATAAAACATTCCTTGTAGATAGAACAGAATATGATTGTAATTAACCAGTAAAGTGAAAGAATTCATTTCATGAGCAAAAATAAGAGTCTTTTATTAAACTAAGAGATAAGTTCTGTCTCCATCTGGAAGACCTTGTTCTCTGCAGAGACGGGTAAACAGAGGCATGAAACCTTTTGTTTTGACGAATACCCAGATAGCAAGGGTGTAGAGACAATAAATAAACAAGGCCATTGTTTTGGTATGAAGAACCTTTGCTGGACACTGCATGTCTGGTGACCTTTCAGGCATTAGATGGTCTTTACCTATGCTACTATGTTTAGCGCAAAGCTACCAGATCCGTTTGAAACAGATATCTACAATTATCTGATTAACACGCCTGGACGTTACACAGCTAAAGCAGTGAAAGAGTAACTGAATCTCTTCTGCACTGTGCAGTTCATATTGAAGGATCACTGTGACAGTTTGTCTTTGGAGATTAACAGATTCTCCATTTCAGACATGAAAATCCCTAACCTTTTGGTGAAGTTCACCGTTTTGAATTCAAAATCCAAAATGGGTCACCTACGTGATATGTGGAGATCGGATGAGAAAATATTTGGGGGGGTGAGGGGTGATAGTTTCATACATGACAGCGAGGGTTTCACAGTTTAACCAGTTTCTCTATTACCACGGGGTGAAATATTGCAGAGGATTTTAAAGACGTCCCCAACACAACCAACAGTAAATTTGTAGAAACCGGTGACCCGGCCGCGACCCACAAAAACGTGTCTCGCCTGAAGGTTGAGATATCCAGGGGCTCTTCGAACGATCCAAGCCCGAACCGAGTAAGCCCGATGGGTCGAGTTGGACTTGGGTTGATTCATTATATGAGTGCTCTGACAGCAGAGAGAGAGAGTGGCTGCATTGCAGTTCCACCCTCATCCGCTAGGGGCTGGCACACAGAAATGAGCAAATCCTCACTGACTCCCATGTTAAAAATTATGGAAGCATATGTGCAACCCGACTCCGGATAAGCAGAAGAAAATGGATGGATGGATGGATGGATGGATGGATGGATGGATGGATGGATGGATGGATGGATGGATGGATGGATGGATGGATGGATGGATGGATGGATGGATGGATGGATGGATATGTAGGAGGGAGAGTAAAAAAGATCTGGCAACCCACAGAGTGTGTGACGTGGCACGCGGGAAAATCATTAAAGATATTGGCCAGAGGCAAATTTCCTTTGAATCACATGTGTAAAAAAAAATATATTAAAACCTCAAGTCAATTTCTTTTTGGGATTTTCACGGTTGAGTGGGCAGCTTTAAACGGTGTGGGAAAAAACAGAGGAAGGCTTCCGGTCTGAGCGGAAGCTAGTGTAAAACAGTGCTGCAGCTCGGTATTTCTGGGTTAGCGTTATAGCAGACAACAATGCTTTATCAGTCAGATGTAGCTTTTGAAACCTCTGTTAGTGGGCCAGATTCTTTTTCTCTGGAATACGACAAGGAGAACGGATATGGGAAAGCCGGGGGAGTTTAACCGAAGTTTGACTTGTACCTCAGCAAGCTGGGTAACCGGAGGTGTACGTTTGAGGCTGTTTAACTCAGAAGAGTCGTGAGCCGATCTGGACACCAGTGGCTAAACTATTGTGGAGGAGGATGCTGAACGTCTTCAGAAACAAAATCGGTACAATTTGCTTACGTTTATTGAATATTTAATTCCTGTGTTTGTAGCGCTCCCACCGGGAGCTCTCAGCTGATGAGGTCTTAGCTTCATTATTCTGTCCCAATATAATTCAATAATCTACAGAAAAATAAAAGAATGTGCTGCCAGTTTTACCTCTGCGTGTATATATTGATGTTACCCCAGAAAAAATGAATAGATATTAGATAACTTACCAGAATTACTTTTTCTGATGCTGCAGCCTACTGCTCGTTAACTCTCCAGGATGGCACGAAGGTTCTACCGGTCTCAGAAGGATCTGTCTTTTTAGATCCAACCTCTGCGTGTGTCGTAGCGTTCCCAAATGACTTATTTTTTCCTTACCAGATGAAGGCGAGATTTTTTTTCCCTCTTAATAAAATGATTCTGATTTGTCTCATAAATGATTTCCTAACTTTACAGGTTATTTACAGTCATATTCTGTTTTACCTATGTGGCAAGGTGGAGAAACAAGGGCCCAGGTGGGATTCGATCCCCAGACTCCCGGGTGAGAGTCGTGTGCGCTAACCAGTCAGCCAAAGGGATATCCTGTGGCCAAGCAGCCAGGGTGCATGATCAATTGGGATACAGTGACAGGATGTATGGAAGCATATGTGTAAAAAAAATAAAATTATTAAGCATTAGCAGAAAGGCATTTTCCATTTCACTATACAACTGCTAAATGTGACTCACAAATAAAATAAATAAGCAATTTTCCAAACAGCTTTTTAATTTTCTTCTTCATCACTGCTCATTCTGTGACTTAATGAAATAGATAAAGAAAATGGAATTTAAGATTTCATTTTCAAATAACACTCCAGCAAAAGTGTCACAAAATTCAATTTGAAATGTCAAATTTGAAAATGAAACAGCATTAGCAGAAATGCATTTTCCATTTCACTATACAACTGCTAAATGTGACTCACAAATAAAATAAATAAGCAATTTTCCAAATGGCTTTTTAATTTTCTTCTTCATCACTGCTCATTCTGTGACTTAATGAAATAGATAAAGAAAATGGAATTTAAGATTTCATTTTCAAATTACACGCCAGCAAAAGTGTGACAAAATTCAATTTGAAATGTCAAATTAGAAGATTAAAATGCATTACCAGAAATGCTTTTTAATTTTCACTACACAACTGCTAAATGTGACTCACAACTAAAATGAATAAGCAATTCTCCAAATGGCTTTTTAATTTTCTTCTTCATCACTGCTCATTCTGTGACTTAATGAAATAGATAAAGAAAATGGAATTTAAGATTTCATTTTCAAATAACACTCCAGCAAAAGTGTCACAAAATTCAATTTGAAATGTCAAATTTGAAAATGAAACAGCATTAGCAGAAATGCATTTTCCATTTCACTATACAACTGCTAAATGTGACTCACAAATAAAATAAATAAGCAATTTTCCAAATGGCTTTTTAATTTTCTTCTTCATCACTGCTCATTCTGTGACTTAATGAAATAGATAAAGAAAATGGAATTTAAGATTTCATTTTCAAATTACACGCCAGCAAAAGTGTGACAAAATTCAATTTGAAATGTCAAATTAGAAGATTAAAATGCATTACCAGAAATGCTTTTTAATTTTCACTACACAACTGCTAAATGTGACTCACAACTAAAATGAATAAGCAATTCTCCAAATGGCTTTTTAATTTTCTTCTTCATCACTGCTCATTCTGTGACTTAATGAAATAGATAAAGAAAATGGAATTTAAGATTTCATTTTCAAATTACACGCCAGCAAAAGTGTGACAAAATTCAATTTGAAATGTCAAATTAGAAGATTAAAATGCATTACCAGAAATGCTTTTTAATTTTCACTACACAACTGCTAAATGTGACTCACAACTAAAATGAATAAGCATTCTCCAAATGGCTTTTTAATTTTCTTCTTCATCACTGCTCATTCTGTGACTTAATGAAATAGATAAAGAAAAATAAATTAAATCAAAGGCACCCCAAACACTCGTGACCATGCATTCAGGAGTGATGGAACCCTTGGACACAGCACACACAAGAAGACAAACCACCACCCAGAGACCTTCCAGCCACCACCTGCAGCTCTCAGCCTGTAACAAAAGATAAAAGAAATTGAGGTCTTTAAATAATTAAAACAGATCATTTAGTTTGTGTTGTCCTTTGCACATTTCTCTGCGCACCCATACACAACCATACATCCCTTGGAGCACCAAGCCTTTCCACCAGTCCTTTACCAGTCCCCCTTTCCTGGCACCGCTGGAGCATCCCAGCAGGCCCATTGACAGCAGCCCCACACGTGAGTCAGCGCTGGAGCCGGGGTCATAACAAGCCGGGTTGATCCGGAGTGAACGAGAGGTGAACACCATCAAACGTCTCGCCGGAGGCACTGGTAGACCGTCCACAGGTTGGAGACCGCCATGGCTCATCAGGACAGCTGGGACACACTCAATTGTAAGTAGGCAGCACAGTGCAGGGCAGGGTGGAGCAGGACAACACAGAACCTCGCCAAATAAAACCCAAACAGAATAGAAGAGAACAAAACACAACAGCAGAACAGAAGCGACTTGTGTCATGCCTCTCAATTAGGCAGATTGCAGACCGGGAGAAACTCCATGGGTGACACGCCCATCATGTTTGTGATGGGTTCATGCCGGGCCACACTGGCCAATTGATAGTGCTGCAGCAAGAGGAGGCTCTGAGGGAAGTCAAACTATATATAAGCACAGCACCCTCTGCTGATGATCATTCCCCTAATTGGAAGCAGGTGCCTGTGATCATTCTGCTACATCTACAATGAATGTTATATCTAAAGTGATTTAATAATGTCTTTACTGCTTTACAGCAATGGATGAATCAGCATAAATGTTTGTTCTCATAATGCTTTCTTTCACATTTTAAATAAACCAAATGGGTCTACTGGTTGAATTTAATAATGTTTGATTATCAGCATATTCACATATTAATATTAATATATTAATAAATGAATGTTTAACCTATTTACTTAACAGATTAAGAAATAATGCATCTAAGTGGCTAAAGAAGAATGACGTTTGAGGACTTTTGGTAAACGCCCATTTACAATTGTCAAATTCTGATTTGCCAAAGTTTATAAACAACTAACATTAAAAGTCTTGGCATTTCCTCTTCAAGGGAGTTCACTGCAAAAGTTCATGCCAAGTTGGGGGGTTGTGTGCTGACACCAGATGGTGTAGGCCGGATGACGTCTGCGCTGCCCCATCCCACCCAACCGCAAAATGCACTCTAACAACACACATCAACACCACATTAGAGCAGGCGGAGGGAGACTAGGGGTCTTCCCACACTACTGTTCTCGGTTCGCTGCCCGGGGGTGGAGACTAGGAGTGGGAGCTGGCAGTCTGGTAGGGGTCTGGGGTGGTGGGTCACTTTGCTCTGCGCTGGGCGGGGTTGCCTACTCATCATCACCCCAGTTAGAACAGGACCATCTCTGGGTCCGGTAGTGGTTGTGCCCTGTGTGCAGCTGTATCAGACCAGAGTGTGTAGGGTGTGTATGGGGAGTGTGAGTGGGTGTATTACGTGCATTCTTGTGTGTCTAGGTCAAATGTATTTTTGAGTGAGTAAGAGGGTGGGAGTGTGTGACTGTGTTAGTGTGTGACTGCCTATGTGTCAGGTAGAGTTTTGGACTCCTCCCTCTCCTGGCACATCTTGTNCTACATGGATCCTGCCAACAACGCCAAAATGTGGCATCACTGGAGGGCGCCGTCACTGCAGGGCGCACTCCCTTCGATTTGATTCAAGTTAAAAACAACGCCACCTTGTCTACACAAGGAATAATAAAAGCTAACCTTAAAAGGACATGCAAGTCCACTCTACAAAGGAAGGAGAGACGTGGTTCCAAAAGAATGTTTCAGAATTTATTAAAATAAAACAAGACCTCGTTAAAATAATTAAATAATTAAAACCAATTAAAAGATCTAAACATCCAGGCTAAGGCTTATCAATGGGGACTGGTCAGTAACTGAGAGGCGGAACCTCAATAAAGAAAAATAAATTAAATCAAAGGCACCCCAAACACTCGTGACCATGCATTCAGGAGTGATGGAACCCTTGGACACAGCACACACAAGAAGACAAACCACCACCCAGAGACCTTCCAGCCACCACCTGCAGCTCTCAGCCTGTAACAAAAGATAAAAGAAATTGAGGTCTTTAAATAATTAAAACAGATCATTTAGTTTGTGTTGTCCTTTGCACATTTCTCTGCGCACCCATACACAACCATACATCCCTTGGAGCACCAAGCCTTTCCACCAGTCCTTTACCAGTCCCCCTTTCCTGGCACCGCTGGAGCATCCCAGCAGGCCCATTGACAGCAGCCCCACACGTGAGTCAGCGCTGGAGCCGGGGTCATAACAAGCCGGGTTGATCCGGAGTGAACGAGAGGTGAACACCATCAAACGTCTCGCCGGAGGCACTGGTAGACCGTCATAGGTAGCCAAATAAAACCCAAACAGAATAGAAGAGAACAAAACACAACAGACAGAACAGAAGCGACTTGTGTCATGCCTCTCAATTAGGCAGATTGCAGACCGGGAGAAACTCCATGGGTGACACGCCCATCATGTTTGTGATGGGTTCATGCCGGGCCACACTGGCCAATTGATAGTGCTGCAGCAAGAGGAGGCTCTGAGGGAAGTCAAACTATATATAAGCACAGCACCCTCTGCTGATGATCATTCCCCTAATTGGAAGCAGGTGCCTGTGATCATTCTGCTACATCTACAATGAATGTTATATCTAAAGTGATTTAATAATGTCTTTACTGCTTTACAGCAATGGATGAATCAGCATAAATGTTTGTTCTCATAATGCTTTCTTTCACATTTTAAATACACCAAATGGGTCTACTGGTTGAATTTAATAATGTTTGATTATCAGCATATTCACATATTAATATTAATATATTAATAAATGAATGTTTAACCTATTTACTTAACAGATTAAGAAATAATGCATCTAAGTGGCTAAAGAAGAATGACGTTTGAGGACTTTTGGTAAACGCCCATTTACAATTGTCAAATTCTGATTTGCCAAAGTTTATAAACAACTAACATTAAAAGTCTTGGCATTTCCTCTTCAAGGGAGTTCACTGCACCGGCCGCACTCAGTTCATTCAGTTAAAATCTTTTTCTTCACAACCCTCCCCAGTCACTTCAGGTGTACCCCAGGGCTCTGTCCTGGGGCCCCTCCTCTTTATAATTTACCTTCTCCCTCTTAGCAATATTTTCCGCAAATTTGGCATCCAGTTTCATTGTTTCGCGGATGACACCCAGCTCTATATCTCTAGCAAGGCTAACTCCATTCTCCCGCCCTCATCCCTGACCCACTGCCTCTCTGATATTAAATCCTGGTTCACCTCAAATTTTCTCAAACTTAATGGCAATAAAACTGAGATTCTTCTTGTTGGTACAAAGTCCACCATCTCTAAAGCTGACAGTTTTTCCCTAACCATTGACAATGCCACGGTCTACCCCTCTCCACAGGTTAAGAGTCTGGGTGTCATCCTCGACAACTCACTGTCATTCCATGCACACATCAATAACATAATTCGGTCAGCCCACTTCCATCTTGGATCCATAAATCGTCTTCGCTCCTCTCTAACCCCTCATGCTGCAGCCATTCTTGTCCATAGCCTTGTCACTTCCCGTCTTGACTACTGCAATGCACTTCTTTTTGGTCTCCCCAATAAACTCCTTCATAAACTGCAACTGGTCCAGAATTCAGCAGCCCGTGTCATCACCGGAACCCCTTCCTTTCTCCACATCACCCCAGTTCTTCAGCAGCTTCACTGGCTTCCAGTTAAATTTAGGTCCACCTACAAGATTCTCCTTAATACCTTCAAAGCCATACATAATCTCTCTCCTGCCTACTTAACCGACCTAATTAATATTGCAACCCCATCACGCTCACTCAGATTCTCTTCATCTCTCCACCTTGTTACTCCTTCTGCACGCCTCACCACCATGGGGGACAGAGCTTTCAGTCGCTCTGCTCCTCGTCTTTGGAACACACTCCCACCAGACATCAGAAACATTGACTGCCTCACTCTTTTCAAATCAAAACTCAAGACTCATCTATTCAAAACTGCTTATGATTTGTGACTTATTTGATTGTTTTTATGACTGATTGTTTTAATATTTTATTGTATTTTATCCTGTTTTATCTTGTGAAGTGACCTTGGGTGTTTTGAAAGGCGCTATTTTAAATAAAATGTATTATTATTATTATTATAAAGTTCATGCCAAGTTGGGGGGTTGTGTGCTGACACCAGATGGTGTAGGCCGGATGACGTCTGCGCTGCCCCACCCCCCCCCCCAACCGCAAAAGGCACTCTAACAACACACATCAACACCACATTAGAGCAGGCGGAGGGAGACTAGGGGTCTTCCCACACTACTGTTCTCGGTTCGCTGCCCGGGGGTGGAGACTAGGAGTGGGGAGCTGGCTGTCTGGTCGGGGTCTGGGGTGGTGGGTCACTTTGCTCTGCGCTGGGCGGGGTTGCCTGCTCATCATCACCCCAGTTAGAACAGGACCATCTCTGGGTATGTGCATTCTTGTGTGTCTAGGTCAAATGTATTTTTGAGTGAGTAAGAGGGTGGGAGTGTGTGACTGTGTTTGTGTGTGACTGCCTATGTGTCAGTTAGAGTTTTGGACTCCTCCCTCTCCTGGCACATCTTGTAATGCTATAACATCTTGACCTACTCCCCCCCCCCCCCCCCCCCCCCCCCCCCCCCCCCCCGCCTCAATTCCTGCTGGTGGGTGATACCTCGGTCTGCCTGTGTATTTGCAGCTCTTATCTTGGGCTGGATGTTTTTGGCAGCTGTCAGCTAGCTCCTGGTGGCTGCCTGGAGGGGCTTGGACCCTGGCCTCTGGCGGATTTCTGGCGGGGTTGGGCGCCCTTGGGTTGTGGGCTGCTGAGTATCGAGCTCAGTCTACCTTCGGGTGGGTGGCTTCAGGCTGGGCTGGGGGCTTGCCGTCGTCTTTATTAGCAACCTGCAAAACTCCATCAGACAGCCAGCAGTCACCCAGGTGAATCTCATCGGCCAGCCATGCGGATTCAACAGGGGCTACGACCGTTGAATGCCACAGAAGTCTCATTCGTCACTGCTCACTTTTAGTGAGAGACTCACACCTTGTTTTGTTTTGTGCCAGAAGAGGGTAGAACAGCCAAAGTTTGCACTCTAGTAACTTCATTTTATTAAAGTAATGAGAGAAAAAGATGCCAGTAATAGTAAAAAAATATATATATTTGGCAAAAAGGCTACTCGAAAATTCAGTAAAGAGCTGATTTAATTTGTTAAACCTATTAAATCAGAAAGAAAAATCTAGGTTATATGCAAATTCCTGTGGTTTAAAGGACAATAAGAAAATAAGTAAAACTAAATAATTAAATTATAAAATAACAAATGAAGGTAGAAAAAACACATTTTCAAATTACTCCAATTCATAGTAAAGCTTTAGAAACCGTCCAATGGGTAATGGATTTATGATAGAGCAGTCCAATAAATATACTGTCAGGTATTGGGTCTGTTACTGTCCTCGTTTTCCTCAGGTTCACAGTGGAGGGCACTGTGGTGATGTGCACATACAGCCATAGACACGTGTTTATATACATGTGTATGCATACAGCTCCTCATCTGTGGGCAGAGTCGGCAGGTGATCTCTATGGAAGGCCAAAGGGGACAAAATACCGCCCGTAAAAAACGCATTCTGTCCATGAGGATAAGAAAGGACAGGAACGAGCCATCTAGTGCCAGATCGTTAACCCGGCATGTGGTAAACTCCCGTGTGCTGGCTTGTTTCCATGTGCTCAACTTCAAGTTTGTAACCTCCTTTGTACTTACCCTCATCAGCTCAGGACTCATCTCTCCTCTCCCTTGCAGTTCTCAACCCTGGTTCCTGTTCTGCTACAAGGATAAACACTTCTATCTCCTAAACTATTTAAACTGCTGCTTGCCTCCTAAGTTCATTGCATGTGGGTCAGATACCTAAAAACATGACAAATACTGACAACCATGAATGTAATATTAGCGAAATATATTTTCAGGTAAGAATTGACTACTTGTTCGTTATATATAACATAACCCAATACATTTTAGTCAGTCTCAACATTATGTTGGCTATGGTGGGTTAGTGGTTAAAGCATCTGCCTATTGTCTAATTTTGCCATGTCCTGGCACTGGTTCAACTCCCGGTGTCAGCAATAATTTATTTAGCCAGCTGAAGTAGATTTCATTTATTGATTATTTTCTGCCTATCTGTCAGGTAGAGTCTTAGACTCCTCTCTCCTAGGACATCTTGTGATGCTATAACATCTTGACCTATCCTCCCCATCACAGTTCCTGCTGGTGGGTGATACCTCGGTCTGCCTGCATATTTGCAGCTCTCGTATCTGGGGCTGAATGTTTTTGGCATCTGTCAGCTCGCTCCTGGTGGCTGACTGGGGGGGGGTCCAGGCCCCTGGACTCTGTCAGGTCTTCTCCGCGGTTGGATGCCCTTAGGTCCCAGGCCACTGGGTTCCGAGCTCGATCTACCTTTGAGTGGGCAGCTTCAGGCGGTCCTGGGGAGTGGGGGCTTGCCGTCATCATCTCCTGGGCCTCTGGCACGGCTGCTGGTTGGCCCCCCCGGCAGAGCCTCTGCGCCCATCGGGAGAGGGGTTGGGGCTGCTCCGGTGGTGGTCTCTCTGGGGTCCCCACGCTCTGGGGAGACCTCTGGATCTCAGGGCTTGGATCTCCTCCATCCTCCTTGGGTCTTTGGGGGGCAGGTCTGTGGCCTCTCACACTCACTATTGGACATTCCTCTAGAGAAACCTTACGTACACAAACGCGTGTACACAACATAGGTGCTCACATGGTGCTCTCACAAGTATGGGCTTGGGTGTTTGTAACACATAACCTAAGGCTGTGGTTGGCACTATATGCACTAGGATTTATTACTGTGTGCTTTTCAGCAACAATTGCTACTGTTATACATCCTCATGTTGTTGGTGCAGTGATGTTTTGGTTCTGTTGTATTGTTGTGCCCCCCTTTCTCTCTCTCTGCAGGTCTAGAAGTGGATTCTTTTGCATTATTTGTTTATTTTTGTGAACCCCCCCCCCCCCTTCTCTCTCCCGCTTTCTCTTTCATTTCCGTGTCCGTTGAAATTTAAAACAACCGAAAGCATTTCTAATAAAGTTTTGATATCAGGCATTATAGCTGAATCTATAACGATCCACCTGTGAGAATAAAACTGTAAGGCTTGTTTTCGGCACTCAGAAATTAATTCTGTTTGCTATACAGCCAAACAGGACACAGGGAAAAATAAATAAATAAATAAAACCAAAGTTATGTTACAGTTACAATAAGTACTTTATTGGTTCACCATTGCTGCCAGAGGCTGACAGATAAATATCCAGTGCTGAGTTCATATATTTACAGCTTTTTCAGACTCTCCTCCAGTCACACACACTGATCTTTAGTGAGCAATATCCTTTGGGCTGGTTTTCCTTTCCACTTGTTCATAGTTTCCTTTAATAGATGTGTTAGGTTGTTTCTGACAGAACCCCCACTACAGGTCAGCTTTTGCTGTGTTGTGTGAGGTATGACGTATGCAGTTATCTGTCAGTGTTTCTGTGCAAAAAAAAGATGTGGAATGCACTCCATGTACATTGGAACATGTAAGCTATCAGAATGAGAAGAAACAGTGACATCAGTGATCAGAAGGTAACAACTTATACCATAAATGTAGTTTTTAGGTTTTATCAAATAAACTCCCTCCATCCTCCAATTTCTTTGCAGTACAATATAGTTTTATAAGTTCAGTAGTGCAGAATCATTCTCCTATGTATAGTTAAATCTTTTTAAATCCTCTCTGTTTTTGTTTCATGTGCAGCGGTGCAAACATACAGGCAGACCCGCGTAGCTTGTTTCATTCACTCAAAGCCACAAACAAAAGTTACATATAAACACACAAAACCACATGTTCATGTTCAAACCACAGCCTTATA
>SSNS01000588.1:281161-300118 GCA_006937985.1 Aphyosemion australe
TGGTGGGTGATACCTCGGTCTGCCTGCGTATTTGCAGCTCTTATCTTGGGCTGGATGTTTTTGGCAGCTGTCAGCTAGCTCCTGGTGGCTGCCTGGAGGGGCTTGGACCCTGGCCTCTGGCGGATTTCTGGCGGGGTTGGGCGCCCTTGGGTTGTGGGCTGCTGAGTATCGAGCTCAGTCTACCTTCGGGTGGGTGGCTTCAAGCTGGGCTGGGGGCTTGCCGTCGTCTTTATTAGCAACCTGCAAAACTCCATCAGACAGCCAGCAGTCACCCAGGTGAATCTCATCGGCCAGCCATGCGGATTCAACAGGGGCTACGACCGTTGAATGCCACAGAAGTCTCATTCGTCACTGCTCACTTTTAGTGAGAGACTCACACCTTGTTTTGTTTTGTGCCAGAAGAGGGTAGAACAGCCAAAGTTTGTACTCTAGTAACTTCATTTTATTAAAGTAATGAGAGAAAAAGATGCCAGTAATAGTAAAAAAAAAAATATATTTGGCAAAAAGGCTACTCAAAAATTCAGTAAAGAGCTGATTTAATTTGTTAAACCTATTAAATCAGAAAGAAAAATCTAGGTTATATGCAAATTCCTGCGGTTTAAAGGACAAGAAGAAAATAAGTAAAACTAAATAATTAAATTATAAAATAACAAATGAAGGTAGAAAAAACACATTTTCAAATTACTCCAATTCATAGTAAAGCTTTAGAAACCGTCCAATGGGTAATGGATTTATGATAGAGCAGTCCAATAAATATACTGTCAGGTATTGGGTCTGTTACTGTCCTCGTTTTCCTCAGGTTCACAGTGGAGGGCACTGTGGTGATGTGCACATACAGCCATATACACGTGTTTATATACATGTGTATGCATACAGCTCCTCATCTGTGGGCAGAGTCGGCAGGTGATCTCTATGGAAGGCCAAAGGGGACAAAATACCGCCCGTAAAAAGCGCATTCTGTCCATGAGGATAAGAAAGGACAGGAACGAGCCATCTAGTGCCAGATCGTTAACCCAGCATGTGGTAAACTCCCGTGTGCTGGCTTGTTTCCATGTGATCAACTTCAAGTTTGTAACCTTCTTTGTATTTCCTTGTTAATCATCCTCATTGCTTCAAGAAAACCCTCTCTGGAATTATTCTTCCAAAGCTGGCTGTCTCCTCTTTACTTTCACCTACCCGCTGAGCTCACACTCGTTGTTCATCTGAGCTGCATCACTTTCATCTCATCCTGCCACTCCCTCCTGTTCGTCACCTGCCCGTCCTCCAGCTGGTTACTGTAAGATATTCAATCTCCCTTCTATCTGTGGATTACTCACCAGGTTCAGGAAATACTCCAGTTCTGCAGCGTCTCCAAAGCAACCATCTACAACAGCCCCAAGCCTGGCACAACTCCTGCCAAAACATAAACACCAACAAGAACTGTAAGCAAATCTTCTGTTCAATTCCTATTACCCTCATCAGCTCAGGACTCATCTCTCCTCTCCCTTGCAGTTCTCAACCCTGGTTCCTGTTCTGCTACAAGGATAAACACTTCTATCTCCTAAACTATTTAAACTGCTGCTTGCCTCCTAAGTTCATTGCATGTGGGTCAGATACCTGAAAACATGACAAATACTGACAACCATGAATGTAATATTAGCGAAATATATTTTCAGGTCAGAATTGACTACTTGTTCGTTATATATAACATAACCCAATACATTTTAGTCAGTCTCAATATTGTATTGGCTATGGTGGGTTAGTGGTTAAAGCATCTGCCTATTGTCTACTTTTGCCATGTCCTGGCACTGGTTCAACTCCCGGTGTCAGCAATAATTTATTTAGCCAGCTGAAGTAGATTTCATTTATTGATTATTTTCTGCCTATCTGTCAGGTAGAGTCTTAGACTCCTCTCTCCTAGGACATCTTGTGATGCTATAACATCTTGACCTATCCTCCCCATCACAGTTCCTGCTGGTGGGTGATACCTCGGTCTGCCTGCGTATTTGCAGCTCTCGTATCTGGGGCTGAAAGTTTTTGGCATCTGTCAGCTCGCTCCTGGTGGCTGACTGGGGGGGGTTCAGGCCCCTGGACTCTGTCAGGTCTTCTCCGCGGTTGGATGCCCTTAGGTCCCAGGCCACTGGGTTCCGATCTACCTTTGAGTGGGCAGCTTCAGGCGGTCCTGGGGAGTGGGGGCTTGCCGTCATCATCTCCTGGGCCTCTGGCACGGCTTCTGGTTGGCCCCCCCGGCAGAGCCTCTGCGCCCATCGGGAGAGGGGTTGGGGCTGCTCCGGTGGCGGTCTCTCTGGGGTCCCCACGCTCTGGGGAGACCTCTGGATCTCAGGGCTTGGATCTCCTCCATCCTCCTTGGGTCTTTGGGGGCAGGTCTGTGGCCCCTCACACTCACTATTGGACATTCCTCTAGAGAAACCTTACGTACATAAACGCGCGTACACAACACAGGTGCTCACAACACAGGTGCTCACATGGTGCTCTCACAAGTATGGGCTTGGGTGTTTGTAACACATAACCTAAGGCTGTGGTTGGCACTATATGCACTAGGATTTATTACCGTCTGCTTTTCAGCAACAATTGCTGCTGTTATACATCCTCATGTTGTTGGTGCAGTGTTTTGGTTCTGTTGTATTGTTGTGTCCCCCTTTCTCTCTCTCTGCAGGTCTAGAAGCGGATTCTTTTGCATTATTTATTGTTTATTTTTGTGAACACAGAAATGAAAGAGAAAGGGGGAGAGAGAAGGGGGGGGGGGCTCTTCCCTCTCCCCCTTTCTCTTTCATTTCCGTGTCCGTTGAAATTTAAAACAACCGAAAGCATTTCTAATAAAGTTTTGATATCAGGCATTATAGCTGAATCTATAACGATCCACCTGTGAGAATAAAACTGTAAGGCTTGTTTTCGGCACTCAGAAATTAATTCTGTTTGCTATACAGCCAAACAGGACACAGGGAAAAATAAATAAATAAATAAATAAAACCAAAGTTATGTTACAGTTACAATAAGTACTTTATTGGTTCACCATTGCTGCCAGAGGCTGACAGATAAATATCCAGTGCTGAGTTCATATATTTACAGCTTTTTCAGACTCTCCTCCAGTCACACACACTGATCTTTAGTGAGCAATATCCTTTGGGCTGGTTTTCCTTTCCACTTGTTCATAGTTTCCTTTAATAGATGTGTTAGGTTGTTTCTGACAGAACCCCCACTACAGGTCAGCTTTTGCTGTGTTGTGTGAGGTATGACGTATGCAGTTATCTGTCAGTGTTTCTGTGCAAAAAAAAGATGTGGAATGCACTCCATGTACATTGGAACATGTAAGCTATCAGAATGAGAAGAAACAGTGACATCAGTGATCAGAAGGTAACAACTTATACCATAAATGTAGTTTTTAGGTTTTATCAAATAAACTCCCTCCATCCTCCAATTTCTTTGCAGTACAATATAGTTTTATAAGTTCAGTAGTGCAGAATCATTCTCCTATGTATAGTTAAATCTTTTTAAATCCTCTCTGTTTTTGTTTCATGTGCAGCGGTGCAAACATACAGGCAGACCCGCGTAGCTTGTTTCATTCACTCAAAGCCACAAACAAAAGTTACATATAAACACACAAAACCACATGTTCATGTTCAAACCACAGCCTTATACCCCAAATCACCTGTAGGCAGCTGAAACAGACCAAGCCTAAAGCCGAGCTGTCTGAGTGGTTTATTTTTACACTATTTATAAGAAAACAAAGCATTTTGTTAAGCATTTTCCCCACATGAGTTCATCTAGCCATGCTGAGCTGCATAGGTACAATAGCTGAAACAGGATGCTGCTAACAGCATCTTTCTGATGTCAAGTTCAGAATGGCTCTAGTTTTCCTCGCAGACCACCTGACAGCAGCAAGGCTTTCTGTGTTCAACTTTCATATCCTGAAGAACTTTTTCTAACAGCACCAGTGTTTTATAACAACTGCTCCTCTGTGACCAAGTGTCCCAGCTGCGACGTCTTCGTCATTTCAGTAGTGATATGTCATCTGCAAAGTCCCCATGTGGGTGAAGGCAGCGAGCAAAGCGCCACTGGCACACCATGAGGCACAGAGGCAGCATGAAGAGGGCACAGATCCCCGCCATGATGTAGGCAATGGTCATCAGAGTGGACTCGTCCGTCTGAGGGATGTTGTATCCGCAGTCTTCCAGGTCCACTCCGTGGAAGGGGCCCTCTACTGACGCTGTGCGAAACTCATCATGAACTGAAAAGGAGAGAGTAGGTTTGAATATGTCCTCATCTGCACCATGGACAGTGACTGGCCTCATGTCTCACCGTGGCATGTGCTAACAGCAAAGCCAATGCGTTTCTTCTCTCGGTCAAAGACAACGTAGAAGCCCTCCATGATGACAGCTCCCATCACGGTGCCAGTGCTGGACTGAGACACAGCAAACTTATAGCAGTCCTCCTGAGCAGAGGCCACGTCTTCCACTGGACGTAGGTATTGCTGCATAGACAAAATGTGGAAAGAGACAGGTTTTAGATGGAGACGCTTCATCGTTCCATACAGAATCGTATCGTAGATAAAGGAGCAGAATCTGGTAATGACAAGAACATTTCTCATTATTACGTGATATAAGTATGTTGTTTTACAGAGAAAGCGTCTCTTAGTGACGTGTTTAATATCTCATAATAAGGAGGATGATAAATGGTAAATAGCCTGTATTTGTATAGCGCCTTCTTAGGGTTCTACAACCCCCCAAGGCACTTCACAAGACAGTCATTCACCCATTCACACGCTTGTGATGATGAGCTACAATGTAGCTAAAGCTGCCCTGGGGCGCACTGAGGCGAGGCTGCCGAAACACTGGCGCCACCGGTCCCCCCGACCACCACCAGCAGGCAAGGTGCTTTAACTGTCTTGCCCAAGGATACAACAGCAGAATTCTCTGGCGGGAGCCGGGATTGAACGTACAACCTTCCAATTACTGGACAACCCAGTCTACCTCCTGAGCTACTGCTGCTGTGCTGAGGAAGGTCAAAACAGTAAAATCGCAACATCTATTGTGGTGTGCTGCTCCAAATGAACGAGGCAGTTATTCCGCTTCTTGATGTTTAAATTTTAAGAATTTCAGCTGTTGCATAGCCTCGACAATAGGGGAAACAATGCCAAACTACACTGCATAACAATGGTTACATATTGTAACCCCAGATTCTATGAGTATAGGCATAGCCATTTAAGGCCGGTTTGAGTAACATCCCTTCTTTAACCAACCAGCTTTTAATCTACGCCCGCCTACTGGGCGGGCCCCAGTACGGTGTAAGAGGGATGTAAACCTACCCTTCATCTCCCAAATGCTCTTAATCCTACCGGCACCAGTGAGGCCCGCCACCTTAAAGGGCTACGCCCATACTCATAGAATCTGAGGGTTACAATATGTAACCATCATTTTGTTTTGTATGCGCTTTGTCCTTTAAAGAGACAATGTGCAGTTTTTACCATCAATCTCTAGAAATATCCACCGAAATGTTGTTGAAAATGAATAAAATGATGTTCAGTCATTGATAAATATTTACAGTTTCGTAATATATAACAATAAAAATTGGGTCTAAAATACATAGGGCGCAGGTCTAAAGTCTCTGTGGGAAGCCATATTGGACGCCACGTTCCCTTCTATGTGAGGCGGGCTCGGGTTCCTGCGCCTGCCAATGACACTAATAATAATAATAATAATACATTTTATTTAAATAATAATAATAATAATAATAATAATAATAATAATAATAATAATAATAATAATTCATCGAACTTATATAGCGCTTTGTTAGGACACTCAAAGACGCTGCATGCACTCACACATTCACACACTGCTGATGATGGTAAGCTACTTAGTAGCCACAGCCGCCCTGGGGCAGTCTGACAGAGGCGAGGCTGCATCATTGCGCCATCGGCCCCTCTGACCACCACCAACAGAGGCAATTCGGGTTAAGTGTCTTGCCCAAGGACACAACGACAGCGACAGACTGAGCGGGGCGCGAACCCACGACCTTCCGATTGTGGGGCGACCACTTAACTCCTATGCCACCGTCGCCTTTCAAGTCACCCAAGGACACTTTACAACAATGGGGATAAAATAGAACAAGATAAAATCATTACAGAAAAACAGAAAACAATTACATTAAAACTAGGTGGTAAAAGCTTGTCTGAACAGGTGTGTTTTGAGTTTTGATTTAAAAAGTTGGAGGGAGGGAGTGGTGCGAAGATCAGGGGGAAGAGAATTCCAGAGGTGGGGAGCAGAGCGGCTGAATGCTCTACTCCCCATGGTGACGAGGCGATCGGGGGGAACTGAGAGTTGAGGAGCAGAAGAGAAACGAAGTGAGCGGACAGGAGTGGTGATGTGAATGAGGTCGGATATGTAGGATGGAGCCAGGTTATGAAGAGCTNGAAGGCTGTTAGTCCCCTAACAGCAGGTTGCTACCGCCGTGTTCTTACTCCCTCAACTGCTGAACAGTTTACTGCTGCCTTTTTGGACACTCAGCTGTTCGCTTCAACCAGCCTCGACATCCCCTTGTGTCCTAATAGTTTTATCTCCTCCTTGGACAACACTTGCTGCAAGTTATTGGACCTTGTAGCTCCAGTTAAATTCAGGAGGCCCAGAAATAAGGCTGAGCCTTGGTTGTATAAGGAATCAGTTCGTAATCTCAGACGTCGATGCCGCAAAGCTGAACGTCTGTGGAAAAAAGACAGATCACATTCCTCTCTACTCTCTCTAAGAAACTGTCTGGTCCAATTCCAGAGATCTGTCAAAATGGCTAAGTGTCAGTTTTTGTCTGACAATATAACTAGCAGCAGTCATTGTCCTAGGGTGTTATTTAATACAATTAGCTCTGTTTTAAATCTACCTACATCTGCTGTGCTCAACACTTCTTTTTCCACCTGTGAGAATTTCTTGTCTTATTTTATAGATAAGGTTTCAACTATGAGACAGGCTATTGCTCCACCTGTTGTTTTGGCTCCCCATGTTGCTTCCTCAGGTTCTGCTGTTTTTCAGCAGTTTGAACCAGTGTCTTTTACATTTTTAACTGGACTTGTGCTGCGTATGCGGCCCACTGATTGCCCTCTTGATATTCTCCCCACTAAGCTACTGATAGAGGTTTTTGATTCTATTGGTCCTACACTTTTGTCCTTTTTTAACTCGTGTCTTACTTCAGGCATTGTGCCAACAGCCTTTAAGCATGCTATTGTGCGGCCCCTTCTTAAAAAGCCTAACTTGGACCCCATGGTTTTAGCCAACTTTAGACCTATCTCTCATCTACCTTTCCTGTCTAAGGTTCTTGAGAAAATTGTTTGCGCTCAGCTGTTGCCTTTTTTAGAGGATAACTACATCTTTGAAAAATTCCAGTCAGGCTTTAGACAGCGACATAGCACAGAGACGGCACTACTTAAAGTTCATAATGACATCGCTATGTCTGTTGATAGTAGGTGTCCCATTGTGCTGGTGTTATTGGACCTCACGGCAGCGTTTGATACCGTGGATCACTCTGTCCTTCTCTCCCGCTTAAACCATGATGTTGGTATTCGTGGCACAGCACTTGACTGGTTTAAGTCCTACCTGACAGACAGGTCCTTTTCAGTTAGTATTGGCAGTGCCTCCTCTTCCAGGGCTCCTCTGTTTTGTGGAGTCCCGCAGGGTTCCATTCTTGGTCCACTGCTTTTTTCCCTTTATTTGTTGCCACTGGGTGCTATTCTAGCTCGGTATCACCTGTCCTACCACTTTTATGCCGATGACCTGCAGATTTACATGTCTTTAAAACCTGGCATTAGTAATGCCCAACACCTGCTCACCGACGGCATTTCTGCAGTGAAACAGTGGTTAAACCAGAACTTTTTGTTTCTGAATGAAAAAAAGACTGAGTTCATTTTGTTTGGTGAGAATGCCTCTGTTGACACCAGTACTCTGAACTTTCATTTTGGCAACTCTGTAAAAAATCTAGGTGTGATTTTTGACAAGACTTTTAATTTTTGCAAACAAGTCAATTCTGTTGTCAATTCAAGCTTTTATCACCTTCGTCTTTTATCTAAGGTTAAACCTTTTTTATGCCAAAGTGACCTTGAGAAGGCCATACATGCATTTGTCAGCTCCAGAATCGACTATTGCAACGCTCTTTACTTCGGTGTCTCACAGGCGACCCTTAGCAGGTTGCAGCTGATCCAAAACACGGCTGCTCGAATTTTAACTGACACCCCTAGACGTGAGCACATCACTCCAACTTTGTCTGCCCTCCATTGGCTGCCTGTTCGCTTTCGAATCGATTTTAAGCTTTTATTGTTTTTAATGCTCTTAATGGTTTGGCCCCATCCTACATCTCAGATTTGCTGAGTTTCAGCACTAGCGGTAGATCCCTACGGTCTTCTTCCCAGTTTCTACTACACATTCCAAGAACAAGATATAAACACTGGGGCGACCGGGCATTCTGTGTCGACAGGTAACATTTACCGTAATGTTTTTTATTAAACTAGCGACAGTCATGGCAATATGGTGTAAAACTACCGTGAAATGTATGTACTGCTGCCCCCTATCGCCAGGAAACTACACACTCAGTGCGTTTACATGCGCATCAGAAAACCAAAATATTGCCCTAAAAAGACTCTCGTCATTTCTTTAAATGCATGTAAATGCGTTAGTCTGGCTGAAGGTGAACTTCTTCTAATCGGGCTGAAGCACCCAGATAATGCGGTAGTTATCTGTATTCATTCTGCATGTAAACGAGTCAGCCGAGCTGAACCGGCTAGACGCTTGCGTTCCGGAAGTGACGCAGCCGCAGTAGCGCTCGTCTGATAATATCACAAGTCACAACATAACGCGTAACAACATCAAACAGTACAGTACGTACCAATAAGCTGTGCTGCAGCGTTGTTGTTGTTGTCCTTTCCTTCAGCCATTGTGCATATCCTGTTTCAATTCCATCTGCTTCACTCCCACCAGCGTTTGTTTACTTTTTGTGTTGCTACAAGCTAACCGGAAAAATGCCCGACACGAAAGGGCATATGTCGCCACCTACTGTACCGGAGTGGAACAAACTTCATTTGAGAGGTCGGTTTTCTAATGCACATGTAAACGTGGATAAAGACTACCAGCTTATTATGAAATGGCCTCACACAGCCAATGTGAGAGGTGCTGGGCTGACAGCGGACATTCAAGAAAACAGTGTGATGCACAACAGACTCTGTGAGCGCCACAGATCTAAGGTGTGTGGTAAATGGTAAATGGCCTGTATTTGTATAGCGCCTTCTTAGGGTTCTACAACCCCCCAAGGTGCTTCACAACACAATCAGTCATCCACCCATTCACACGCTGGTGGGGATGAGCTACAACGTAGCTACAGCTGCCCTGGGGTGCACTGACAGAGGCGAGGCTGCCGAGCACTGGCGCCACCAGTCCCTCCGACCACCACCAGCAGGGAAGGCGGGTTAAGTGTCTTGCCCAAGGACACACAGCAGCATTCTCTTGCTGGAGCCGGGATCGAACCTGCAACCTTCCGATTACTGGACAAAACCAGCTCTACCTCCTGAGCTACTGCTGCCCTCATGTGTGATACATAGCACGCGGGTGCGCACCAGACAGAGTAGATGAGAAGCAGCCTCCTCAACAAAATATGAGGAGGGGGAAGAACCCATCCAACAAAGTAGTTCTGAACCTGAAAGAGCTAGTGATGCGCATAGGCGGAAACACTGGGTTAGGACATAACACAGCAGAACCGCCATCATCCCAAATCCTAAGGCACAATGGTGCCGCAGAAAGATCAGCCAGGTCGCTCACACTCTTAACAGATGTTAGAACCAGCAGCAGGCTGCTTTTGAGCAACAGGAACTTGAGCGAAAACCAGATCTAAGGGCTCGAACAAGGTTTTAACCAGACCACGTTGAAACACTGTTACACCGCCCAAGGAGAAGCAGGGTTCTCACAGTGACAATGAAGCAACAGCAACTGAGGTGAACTGCTACGGCGCTAAGACGACATGAGAACACAAACCAGAACATTCAGTCTGTTGTGATGTATGTAACTTTATTTAAAAATTAGACTCCCAGAAACACCAGTACACACCAGTGTGTTCTAACCATCCATGCTTTGGTGTTGAGAGCTTGAGATGAATTTTTTCTGTAATATTCTCTGTGGTGACGGTGATCAAACAGCATAGCTTTTAGATGAGGCGGAGACCGCCTGAGGTGGGTGTAGAGCTCGCCTGGTTCCTGACTTCTCTCCTGTGACTGTGGGTTATAAACACACAGCCCTGCATTGTGCCAGAGGGCCCTTGAGCACAGTGACGTGCGGTGAGGTTCATGACTGGGGAGCCACTGTCTGCTCTGGAGTCGGACTTACAAATATATGATCCCAAAACAGAAGCTTGTATTTTAAATTTGACCTTGAATGAAATAATTTTTTGTTTAAAAACTGCTTAGTTATGATTTAATCAATTCCAGATATAATATTTAATATTAGGGCAAATTTGACTAAAATGTAATCATTTTTTGGCAGAGCTCTTTTATTACACTTGAACATCGTGTATGATCTCACCTTTATGTGTTTATGAAGTCCATGCACCTGACATCACTCTGTTGTAAAACGCATCCTCTATTATCTCCTGTTCTGACTGAAAATCCAGTCTAAAGAAATCCTTCAGTTTTCAGCCATTTAGTCACAGCAAATTTAAACTAGTTCACCATTACAGACCTGTCAGTACCACACCCCCGCCCTGTGTGTGCACCTGACCTGAGTCTATGGGGCTCAGTACTGCCCCTATCAGTGAGGCAGGGTACTGCCTGCCTCCCTCCGTGCATTTTCACTCCGTATTCATGGCCGCTCAGAAAGACTAAATATTTCCCACACAGTCATTAAATATATTAGACAGGAACACCATGTAGCACATGTGGAAGAAAACATGTATGTTGGCGATATAAATACAGACATCAGTGGGCATGCTCCAACTTGCCCAACAGTGTGTGTAGCGCTGCACCATGACAGCAGAGGCAGCCTTCATCTCTGCCTCCAGCCTGACGGCGCAGCGCTACACACACTTGATACAAAGAGTTGGTGCATGCGCTCTGCCTGAATCAGTCAGTGTGTGCAGGGCAGCTCAGTGAGAGCAGAGGCAGCGCTTGTCTCCGTCTCCCCTCGTGCTTCTCACATGTAATTGACCAGGAAACATGTAAATTCAGCTATTTTGACCAAAAACATGATGAAATCATACAGAGGACTAATGTATAGACCAGTCAGTGGACGCATCTCTGTTATATCATTGTTATTATTTTACTCGTCACGATGACAGGGGAGGCTGTGCCTCCTCTGACTGCACGTCACTGCTTGAGCAGAGTGCTGATAAAACGGTCTCTATCCAGTCTAAACGATATGTCTGAGCACGCAAAAGAAAGAAAAACAGCAATGCAACATTTACGTGTCCACTAGAGGGCGCTCATGCACTATAAATCCATCAGCTGACTTATTACTGGGTGATTTAATCTGTCGGATCAGATGTTATCAGTAGCACCACACTAGCTGGTTTACTGATGGAAGTGATTCAGCTTCAGCTGCAACATTTGACTCTTTGTTCAGGAGCTTTTATTCATTCTTTTTTCATTCATACTGGATCATTCAAAGTTTTGAACAGTAAACTGTTTTATGTTTATGTGTTTCTACTAATCCCAAACTGCTGGTAAATTAAAAAAGCAAAGAAAAGCTCTCTGAGGATAAAGATTCAAATTGAGATAATACTTATTTTGCATTGTAATAGCAGAATAGCTGAATAGCATCAGTCTAACCACATTCATTGTAAATGAGAATGAGTTCTCAATCGACTCATCTGGTTAAATAAAGGTTAAATAAAATTCAGATCTAAAGATCAATTTTAAAATCAGTCAGCAGGACCGGCCCGATCTGTGATCAGAAACCTCAGAAGGCACGACGGCCAAGCAGGAATAAAAAATTATTACATCATTATAATGATTATAGTTCTTTGGCTCTGATATTATAGGCAGGTCAGAGTTTAGACCTAAACCCAGACCAGAACCAGAACCAGGAGCTAGTCTTACCTGTGGTAGGATGGAGATTCTGAAGGACTGGTTTCGGTTTTCGCTCATCAGGTAGAGGGAGATGACGGGGAAAATATGCCAGGGTGTGGTGCCAGCCTGCCAACATACCAGCTGCTCCCCCAGCCAGAACCCGGACGGAAACTGCTCCGTCTGAAAAACATGGAAGAGGGACGGGAACTTGTCCAGTAAATACGGTGAGGAGTTCAGCTCCTTTCTTGTTATGCTTTGAGCCGACCAACTAAATAACAGCATCCACATGAATACCACAGCACTGACAGAGGAGGCTGCTTCGATCGCTCTGACTGCAGCCTGGAAGACTTTTCTAGGCAGCCGGAGGTTGGTGGTCCCGCTGTCCACGATGCTCTTATCATAGTTGTACTGCAAAAAGTTACATCCACACTAATCAGTGCTGCTGTCAGTCGCTACATCAACTTCTGCTTTATTTCCTGAATCAGGTTTTACCTCTTTACAGTCCATGTTGAGATCCTGTCCGTTCACCTCGATGCGAACGATGATAACCTCGTAGTACCACTGCCTACGGATGGGCGTGTACCAGAGCTCCCCCACGTAGAGGGACGAGTCCACACCACCGATGATCTACGAGCCAGCCACAGACACAACATTCAGCCCAATATTGTGTGTGTGTGTGTGTGTGTGTGTGTGTGTGAGAGAGAGAGAGAGTCACCATACTGCCACCGACTGTGGAGCTGCCCAGAGAATAATTCTGGGTGAAGCCTGCACCACATAGTTGGAGAGAGAAGAGGTTGGGAACGGACGTCTGACGAACTAAAGAGTCAAAGAACGGCTCCAGAGTCTCATCGGGCTGGGGGAGAGAGAGAGAAAGACAGATAAAAGAGAGAGCGAGGGAGAGAGATAGGGGGTGAGAGAGAGAGAAAGAGGGCGAGAGAGGGAGACAGACAGAGAGAGAGAGAGAGAAAGAGAGAGTGAGAGGCAATGGTGCAGGAGGATCAAAGCAAACACCAACACTTGATATTTCAGTATGAAGACAGAATAAAAACCACTGTGGTGTTGGTGGCAGTGTTAATTTTGAAAAGAAATTATAATTGTTTTTTAGGGAAGCTCCGCCCAAGCCCACAAAACACGGCTACAACAGTGTCTTAGGCAAGTCAATTGTTGTATTGGAATTGGTGGTCTAGCAGTTAACGCATCTGCCCTTCATCTTCCTTTGCCATATCCTGACGCCGGTCCGACTCCTGGTGTTGGCAGTAATTTATTTAGCCCAGTGGTACTCGCGTGCGTGCGTGGTAGGGATGGGACGATACACTTAAACTAACGATACGATGCACCTCGATATGTCATAGTCACAAAACGATACGTCACAATACGATATCAAAAAAGAAAAAAAGGAAAAAATATTACTGTATAATAACAACTTGTTTATTTTTGTTTCAGTTGCACACAGGGAAACACAAGGCCTAACAGGCCAAACACAAACAAGAACACTCTCTTAGTGCTGCTCTAACCCTAGGTTAAGTTATCTCAGGACTGATTCTTCTTCAAAAAAACTAACATATCAACATGTTCTGGTGTAATCAGTGATCTTTGAGCAGAAACAATGTCTCCTGCCTGCAGTGTTGTTGCAACAGGCGCTGTGACTTGACGTGATGACGTCACGATGCACTGCACCGTTCTCCGGATTTATTTTTTTTCATTTAGTTTTACCCTGGTAATCAGCAGATAGTGCTGTCAGCCTGCCACCATAAGCCCTTTTTATAAGACACACCATGCCGGAACATCAGCGTAATATTACCGAATTTTGCGGCATTCGTGCCGCCACGCTTGATAGTAATATTGCTGTAATATTGTGGCTTTGCCGGTCTTATAAACGCACATTAACTTAACAGAGGGAGGTGTCATGACCACGTGATGAATTAATGCCGAGCTCCGGCTGGGAACTATATTGAAAATGAAAGTAAACACGCGCTTAAGTTTCACTTTTGTAAACAGAATCAGCTGAGATGATAAACTGGAGCGATGCGGTGCTCCAGGAGCTTCTCTCCGTTAGATCTGCAGCTCAGATCATCTGACTGTTCAGAGTGATGGTAGAGGACACACACCTGTAGAGAAATGTGGAAGAAAAAACTCAACGAGCGCGGCTTTGATCACAATAAAAAGCAAGTTATGTCCAAGATAAACGGAAGTCCGTGACAGCTCAGAGACAGCCCCCATACCTCCTTTATGCCACCATTGCGTAATCTTTTATAAAACGGACATGAGTGCGCAACATTACCGCCAAGGTCTGAGCTCTTATAAACGACCTTAGGCTCCCAGATGCCGCATCGGCGTTGCGGCAAATTGGTGGCATTGTTTTATAAAAAAAGGCTTTAGACTGTATGCCTGCCATACTACTACTACACAAATCATGCAGCAGTGCCATCTAGTCTTTATTTCGTGATCCTTTTTTTTTTAACTCGATGCATTTTGTCACGTTTTGTATCCCGAGATTTCGCCAAACGATATTTCGTCCCATCCCTAGTGCGTGGTGGTGGTGGTGGGGGTGCGTTGATTCTCAGCCAGGACATCAGTGACGAGGGGGATGATTATGGGAGTGTGGCATGTATTGTGGTATCTGTTTTGTATTCTCCATCAGGGAAGCTATGAGCGGGAAGGGTGTTCAGCTGAGGTCTGCTGTGCCCCCCCCCTCCTCCTCCCATGCCTCACTAATTGACCTTTCGCTGAGCCCCGTCCCCCTTAGTTACTGATGCCAAGTCCGACAGTAAGTGGATCAAATACTGCAGCTCTGCAGATTTCCGCGATGGAAAGAAGTAGACAGATGCATGTCAGCGACATTTTTTGGAGCAATTCCTCCTCAATATCATCCAGATCAAGGCAGAAAGGGTTACAGTGAAGGGATATATTAGTGTCGGCTTCACTGAGTGAAGCATAGCAGGGAACAAGGAGTTTTGATTTTCGGGAGAAGGCGGAGTCCGGGGACGCGTGGATCGGTGAGCAGTGGCAGCAATGCGGTACCCCTGTGAGCTGATAGATGTCTGTCAGATGATCTGAGCTGTAGGCAGCTCTAAAAGCTCCTGGTGCTCTGCATCGCTCCAGTTGATCATCTCAGCTGGTTCTGTTAACAAAAAGATACTTAAGCCCGTGTTTACTTTCATTTTCAATAGTTGCCGGCCGGAGCTCGGCATTAATTCATCACGTGATCATGACACCACCCGCTGTTGCGCCAAGGCTTAATGTGCGTTTATAAGACACACGGTTGAGGTAATATTACGCTGATTTGCCGGCACAGTGTGTCTTATCTAAAAGGGTCTTGGATAGTCTGGGAGGCGGACCTCCGCCCAGCCGCGGGCGGGGGGAGCACTCATGCTTGGCTGTTGCTGGTTGAGCTCGATGAGGAGGTTCTGAAGGGAAACGAAGGAAACACGACTACTATCGAGGCTAATGCTATAAATTAGGCTTAGCTTCATCATCTTGTTTGGAGTAGTAACGGTGCTATGATGTGTGATTGGACAATAGCCGTTCTGGGGGCGGGGCCGGCGAAAGGCTAATTGAGAACCACTGATTTAGCCAGTTGAAGCAGATTTTTTTATATATATTTTAATTTTATTGATTCTTTTCTGGAAAATATTTAGTGTCTCTAAAGATCTTTGAATTTGATAATTTCCAAGCAGCATTTTAGTTGATTTACTCTGCTCACCTCACATGGACTCGCAATGGCTAAATAAACAAAGAAAATTAGTCCTTATATTTTAAACAGTTTACCAATAAAGGGTTGAAAACATAATACTGGCAAGTGTAGCTAAAAAAGAAGAAAATAAGTTACTGCTGAAGATTCTAAAATGAATTCTAAAGGTCTAAGTGGGATGTGTCAGTGCATCTGCAGAAAGCGTGAATCTGCAATGTCCTGGTCTGCAGCTGTATAGTATTGTGGAATTCACACGGGAGGAAGCATATTTTCATCTTATTTCTGGGTTCAAGTAATGGCTCACAAAGTATTTTGTGTAATATTTTACCATATCTTGTACCTATTTTTGGTCTTGAAGGTGTAAAATAGCATGATACAAGCCCTTTAAAACATGTGAATCTCCCGGCACTGGAGAAGCTACGGCGAGTGGATAATTTTACAGCCACTTCTGAGAACTTTTCTATGGCTGCTGAAACTGTGTCTCTGGAAGACGCGCTTGATTTTTTCGACCCTCGTCACAAGCCAACTGAATCCGCTCCGGCTGATCTCTCTGAGGTCCTCAGCTTCGCGGACTCCTCTTTTGAGCACACACCCCCTGTCAGAACGCTCCCGAGAGTGGAGTTGTATGTACCACATGAGCAAATGGATTCAAGACACCATTTACAATGGCCACAGGCTGCAGTTCCAGTCTCGCCCTCCCCCGTTTTCAGGGATTGTGGAGACGAAGCTGACGTCACTGGGTTAATCCTATGCCCTCGAGTCGGAATTACGAGAACTCCTGTCAAAGGAGGCCATCTCCAGAGTTCCTCTAGGGGAGGAGAACTCAGGGTTCTACTCCCATTATTTCCTGGTTCCAAAAAGACAGGAGGAGTCAGACCTATCCTCGATCTGTGTTCAATTGCTCAATAGCGGTGAAACACTTCCACATGTTTACAATCAAACAGGTCTTGGATTGTGTGCACCGAGGCAATTGGTTCACATCCATAGACCTGAGGGACGCCTACTTCCACATTCCGATAGTCCCGAAACACAGGAAGTTTTTGCGCTTCTCATTCAATGGTGTCCAATATCAATACAACAGGCTTCCGTCCAGGTATTCTCTCGCCCCGTGCACCTTTTCCAAAATGCCTGGCTAAGGGGCTCCAGCCGTTACGCATGGCGGGCTTGAGAGTCCTGTTTTATCTGAACCTGGTGACCCCATCTGCGACAAAAACTGGTAGGGATCCGGACTTTTTTAGTTTTTTTCTTAATCAGTTCCAGTGTAAAGTGAAACGCTGTTTATCACATAATGTTATAAATGCAGCGGGTGAATTCTGGCAAACTCTGCAACTTGTTAACATTGAGCAGGGAGAACTTAAGCTAACGTTCATAAGCTAGTTAACAAATAACTTTCATAAATACTGCTCTCTGTGAGCCCCACCTAGGTGCGCTAAACCTTCCCACAAGTGAACTGGGCTTGAACTAGTTGAAGTCAGGGTAAACATTGCAAAAAAACAACTACGGCAACAACAAAAATCTATTTCAGGCACTACTTTTCCCTTTGTTTAGTACATTGTTGCTCATTGTTTACATGCTTTTGCCAACCACCGTGGCGGACCCGCATGATTAGGTGACGTTGGTACAAATGGTCAATACGGATAACTCCCTTGGACAGCCCCAGTCTTCACAGCGATGCTATTTCGCTTGCGTATGCCTCTTCTGGCTTGGAACCACATTTTACACATTTACCTCTTCACTTGCTGCCAGTGATAAAAGGGAGTCTGATGGTCTTGTCATTTTGCTGGAGGTTGCACTCCCAGGGATTTTTGACCCTATTGGCCATCCATTGGTAAGGTCTTACTTGAACACAAAAATACTGCATGCTTGAAATGATTTAGGTATGTACTGCCCCCTATCTCCAGGGAAAATAAATACAGTCACTTTAATTACTTATTGGGTGAAATAATTAGTGGATGAGGAACACGCGTGGATGACTGAGACCTTCAGTGTTGTGGTTCGCCCGTTCTGCAACTAGATGCTGTTCGTACGCATGGTCAGACCTTTTCTTATATTTAGGAACATTTCTACGCACAAGTACAAATTGGTAAATACCACACAATGTGTAAAATCATTCAATGCACGAAATACGCACAGATATGTGCGTAAGTACAGTTGATACCAGAGCCCAGGACTTTTGTCACCCTGACCCGACTTTTTCGCCTCCCCAGTAAAGTTTTCTCTGCCACTGTTTACAAAAATAATCATTCTAAAAATTTGAAACACAATAGAATTCATAATAATCTGTTATGTAGTAAAGGACGAACTCCTGAAAGTGTGTATTGAGTATTTCAGTTTATCGTCAGTTTCAAATTAATAATTCAAGCATCTTGACAATCTTGTCCCAGATATTTGCAAACATATAAAACCAAAAATGAATCATAAAGCTTCAGTTTGCTGGAAAAATAGTTATTGTTGGTGAAAATTTTTGATTCAGTTGCTTTCTTCACTTTAAAATCATTTACTGAAACACATAAAGATATTAGTCAAAAGTTACCATGCTGACTGCTGAGGTCCTCATCTTTCCCCTGCCCGTTCACACCATTGTTGTTTTTTATTATCTATAATTATCTATACCATACCCCCCTATTCTGCAATTTTCACCCCTTTTTCCTGCTCTTGGAACTGGAGAGGATCTTCTTTCTGAGCCAGTCACACTTTCATACATTTCACATTTGTCCCATGAGTTTAAAACAGAAGCTGGATTTACCCGAGCTATGTCAGCATAGGCAAGTCCCAGGATTCCCTCCCAGTTGGACCCATTGATGAAGAAGCGATCTGACTGGGTGATGGCAGCGACGTTAGCACGCAGCGTAGCATTGGGGCCGTGTGGCACTGAGACCAGGTCGGTGCCCAGCTCTCCTTCCCATCGTCCCTGAGTGTAGGGCACATAGACACTCCTGCCCAGGTCGCAGTATGAGGTGGAACTGTGAGGGAACAGCTTTGTGTGAGACTGTTTATCAAACACGTTTGTAGGTTTCTGTCTTTACTCACAGAGAACGATGGTAGTATCTCCGCAGGAACGGGTGAGCCGCTGCACCAACAGCAAAGTTACTACTTCCTGTGTCCACCAGGATGTTTAACTAAAGGACACAAATACAAAAACAATACGATGAATTTTGTAACATTGATACTATTTATTCTGTATGATTATGGCTGGACCATTCCGTTTGGGCCTCTCAGACCTTCTCCATAGTTATTTCCTTGT
>SSNS01000589.1:0-14932 GCA_006937985.1 Aphyosemion australe
TAGAACCTGGAAAGATATTAAAAACCAAGTCTACAACTCTATCACAGCACAGAAGAGGAAGCGGTTGTAAACTGTGTTCACATGATTGTTCATGGTTCACTGGCCTCAGTGTTGTGAGGTGGAGTTCTTTTGGTGTGACACAATGAGGCCTAGGTGTGTTGATGTTAGGCATGTTTCTAAGCTTTTATAGTTTTTTGTTTATTTGGAACAGATGTATGTTTACACTCTGGTTACAATTATAAAACTACATTTTAAAAGGCACTTTTTATTTTCCAGTTTCTCTTTCAAAAGCAATTGAAGTTAAAATATTGAAAGCTGTCATTTAAAAAGTCCAGCTATTTATAGGATTTTAAAAAATCCTTGTTTTTCTGTTTTAGTTAATAAAAGAATGCATTGCAAAGAAATTGTTTCCTTTTAATGAAACTGCATATATTAGTCTAAATAATATATAAACTAAAGGTAAAAATTGGGAAAACTGATTTAATTTTTGTACTTGACACAAAAAATTTAATAGATAAATATAAAAACCCCAACACTGTAGATGCTAGACTTGCTAGAATATCTGTCTATCTGTATGTATGTTTATATATATTTTGCATTAAATAGTTTGGTTTGAATAGAAATTTTGATGTCAGGGAAATCGCAAATCTGCCCGGCAACAGGAGTATGTCCACACAACTACTGTAAATAAATACAAGCTTTTAGTTTGAGTTTTCCCATATTTTAGGTGACATTCTGAATCTCTACTGCCACCTAGAGGCAAATGTAATTTTTGCACCATTCTGGCTATAGTGGAAGTCAGGGTCCACACAAACAACTCAGAAGGTGTAGTCCACACAAACCCATAAAGACACGCATGTGTGTGTGTGTGTGTGTGTGTGTGTGTGTGTGCCGACTCTCAAACGTTTCTCAGCACCATCATAAACATTAAGGCCTAGCATCACACTTCCAAGTTTTGAAGATCATCAGATACTGATAGTTAAAGCTACGCTGGCAAACCTGCAAAACAAGTTAGATGAAAAAATGTTTTCATGCTTCTTAACAAATGTCTAAAAGCCTCCACCAATAACACGTTTCAGACCAGAACCAACCACGGGACCATCCGGGTGTTGGTCTCACCAAACCGCCGCACTTCCCTGGGTCCTCCACTCATTCCACACTCACGTATTTATCAACAGAACACCACTGGTGTGAGAGGTTCTCCGCTCAATAATATCAGAGAAGGAGAAACAGCCGGCTGCTACCACTTCAACTTTAGGACAAACTACCAGAGTGCCCAAAAGAAAAACACCATTTGAGTCACGGACAACAAGACGTTTGGACCTAGAAAACGGAGACTGGTGTTTAGCGCTAGCTTGTTTCCTCTTGAAATGCGGCTGTCTGGTTCCGACAGAAGCGTCTCAGGAAAGATACCCAAGGGGAGGGGCGAGTGTTCCGTGACCGCGTTTGGTTTCAAAACCTAGCATGTTCCGTAGATTTGCTAAATAAAGGGATTAAGTACCTCGATCTGCTTTTGACTCAAAGAAAAGCTAGAGTCTAAATTGTCCAAAGTTGATGCCAAAACTGTTTGAAACAAGCTGCTGCCATCTTTGTTGTTTCGCTCAGTCGCAGTAACACCCCCCCACCAAACCGATAGAGCGCTGTGATTGGCCCACCAAACCGATAGAGCGCTGTGATTGGCCCACCAAACCGATAGAGCGCTGTGATTGGCTAGATGCAGGACAGTCCGGGCCTGCTGAGGCTCCTATGGTGCGTAGCTAGACCAACATGCAGAGCAAAATCATTTTGCTTCTGTTTCTGTCTGGATTTCTAGGCTACTGTTGTTCATGAGATATTTAGCAAACAAACAGATCTGAACTAACTCCTGTTTGTAAAGCTTGTGAAAAATTTTCTTTATTAGTTAAATCATTAAAATCCAACAACAATTTGTTAAATTGTTAAAACATTCAGAAGAGCATAGATGTTTTATTTTTATCAGCGTAACAGCAGCATGTCACCGGAACTCGGATGAACTGTGGAGGAACTCTTTAAAGGTTTAGTCTTTAGTGTAAAAGGTGCCGTTGGACAGGAGGTGTATTATTTAGCAGTACATCTTCCTCTGATGTTCCAGTTACAGCACAAATCCTCTCAGGTCCAGCTGCAAACATCTGCACTTAAACTCAGCTTTTTGTCACTGGGTTACAGCGTGACTTCTAAACGACAAAACGTCTGTTATTTAAACTCATGCACACCACGGAGGGGGGGCTATACCATCACAGGCACACGCAGAGACGAACAAGACAGACAACCATTCACATATAAATGTACAATTCTCCTAACATGCATGTTTTTGGTCTGTCTGAGGCGTTCCAGAGAAACCTCACTGATGCGTTTAGGTGCAGGCGGGTGTTTCTAGCTGCAGGACAACATGGCTTCCATCTGCACCATCATGCAGATCTAAAATACTACATGAGTCAATTTCCACCTTAATCCTCTGTGTTTCAATCACTCACGTATAATACCGAGGCAAAGGAATGTAAAAGCCTAAGTGTGCTGACCTGCCCCCTAGTGGCTGGCTGCAGTGTGAGGTTTAAGTCCCGCCTCTTCCATCTCAACAAATGGAACGTAACTAAAATTGAAAAAACACTTCAGATGAAGTTTCTTTAGGATTTGACTTGTTGATTTGTGTAGCTGTCACCTTGCTGCTGTATGTTTAGCTGGAATTAGTTTTTTCTATTTGAAGAATGAAAAAAGCAGAAATACTTTGTCTTTATTTACGTCAAATACTGCAGGGAGACATTTTTCTGTACTCATCCATTTATTGGTCTTCAAAAGCTGCAGGAATAAAGTCATAACGTTTCAGCACCAGATGATTTTACTAACTTTTGCTCATCTGCGGTGAAACGTGCAAACCAGATGTTTGTGTGTGAACTTGTGCCCTGACAGTGGTTTTAATGTTTAATATGATCCTTCATACATCTGTCTGTGTGAAGGTCTTGATGAAACGTCTTTGAAGGCCTCTGAAGCGACTCCAGAGACATTTAGTCTCAGAACGGTTTCTCGGAGGGGATTTCCTGTAAACCAGCAGATGGATCTGATCTGGTCCTCGCTGCAGCAGCCAAACACACTTCCATCTCAGAAATCAGTGATCATCGGATCACTCACGCAGAAACAAGTCAATACATTGACTGTAGCGCGTGTGCTGATGCTACCCTGCAGCCGGTTGGCTGGTATTACAGTAAAGTGCTCTTGGTAAACCACGGATCTTAAATTATTAACGAGTAAATCATGAGAAAATATTAAACTGTTGCACTTCCTGATCCAGATGGGTTTAGGGACGTCAGTGGGAACTCAGTCCAGTCCGGTTGGACCTTCCCTTTCTCCGGTAATGGGATCTAGGAGAGGAGAATTCATCCCAGACTTGGGAAGCTTTAGGAGTTTCTGCCATTCATGTCTGCCCTCTTTTGTCTCTGACCCAGATATTAATGCCACCATGAAGGACGTCTACAGGTCTAATGACACGTTTTGTAATTCTCACATTGGTTTTCATCCTGCATCGTCATAGTAACCATCCAACCGTGTTGCAGTGATGTCACATCTCCAGTGAAACTGAGCAAATACACTCATTCTGCAGTGATTCACAACTAGATGCATTTTAAAAACATAAATCAGAAAATAATTAAAAATGTGTTTAATTAAACATCGTATTAAAGTTTGATAACAGTCCAACATAAACGTCCAGATGATGGTTCTGGACACCTGTTCTAGCTAGCCTAGGAAGGATGACGTGGACTCATATTTACTCCCAGATTGTTAGATTTAAACCACTAAATGATATTTTCCATCATAGTTCTTCTTTCTTCTCATCATTATCAAAAATTAGGTTTCAAACTCTCGTTGTGACCACAGCATATATAAATAAGCTGTTGGGTTTTCATAAAGCATTTATATCACACTGAGACTTTTCACAGCATCTCACTTCATTTTATTGGCTCAACAATAGAAATGGAAACAAATGTTGTTTACAAAGTTATTCATCGAGTTTCCTGTTACACCGTAAGGCTCGACACAACACCCTGGAGTTTGGGGGAATCTTTTTTATGATTCGTGGCTCAGTTTTAAAGAAATAAAATAATAATTATATATATATATATTATCCCCTCACGCTCTGTGTTCCTCATTATCTGCTAAATAAACACAGTCAATTTAACCCAAACTCCCTAAAATAGTCTGGTGTTTATTAGACGGCTGAATTTTTTGATGTTTCTGGGGAAAACTGCATCTCATCTGGACTTTTCTCCAGCGTCGGACACGCCCTGGGAATTGAAAGCTTTTTTTTTTTTTTGATGGCTTAGAATGAATTTATAATGCAATCTCGTCCAGAATTGGATTAGATTTTCCTATTAGCCCTTCTCTGACTGAACATCTGCTTTGAATCGCGCCTAATACGATAATATAATCTCTGAATCTTCTCAGCTGATGTCTTCCTGTCCCATGTTGCTTTCAAACACTGCTCTCTTCTGAATATTCCTCCGTTTTAAGCCTTACTGACCCACTCTACTGACTTTTCTATAGAAACGAGGATTCTTCTGTATGTCTTCAACCATTTGAATAACAAAGAGCTTTTAAATCTTTGTAGTTCTGTCATAATATTCTAAAATGTAAATGTTTTTCTCCTTCGCCCGTCTCCTGCTATCATCGTTATTCCTCGGAGGTGTGCATCTATATATTTTCTAACACCTGAGGCATTCCCAGACCAGGGAGGATATTCATGAAATCCCTCCAGCAAGTTGTGGGGGTGCCCGAGGGTACACGCCCAGCAGGATGTGCCCAGAAAGCCGGGTGCCCCAACCTCCCCGGTTGGATCCCTTTAAATATGAAGGAGCAGCGGTTCTGATCCCAGATCCCCCACAGTTGTCTGAGCTTCAAAACGCATTTTAACTGGATAATGAAACTCCCAGAATCCGCTCGGAAAGGGTTAGGGCTTCTCTGTGAAATGGTGTGATATGAAAACCACTGAAAGAGGAGGTGAGGTGGAAAACACGACAGACCTGAGCAAACTGTAGTTTTGCTTTGACTGTGTGAGCTGGTAACGAACAGGAAGAGTGCACTTAGATGTCCTTGTTAGTGCCTGTTTTTTATTCAGCAGGAGAATCTCAACTCGCTGTTTGTGCAGAAGGAGGAAACTCATGCTGGAACACCTTCTTTACATTTGTCACCATTTAGTTTTCTACAGACGCACTGAGTCTTCTTTCTTTACCCAACCAGGGACTTTGGTATTGGAGCTGTGCATGAGGTCATCGTTTCAGGGCGACAGGAGCTGCTGAATGCAGAATAAGTAACGCCCGTCATTATTATGTCAGTGATGAAAAAGTGGGGGCTCCACAGTGGCGCAGTGGTTAGCGCTGTTGCCTTGCAGCAAGGAGGTCCCGGGTTCACGTCCCGGCCTGGGGTCTCTCTGCATGGAGCTTGCATGTTCTCCCTGTTCTCCCTGTGCAAGCGTGGGTTCTCTCCGGGTACTCCGGCTTCCTCCCACAGTCCAAAAATATGACTGTCAGGTTGATTGGCCTCTCTAAATTGTCCTTAGGTGTGAGTGTGTGCGTGCATGGTTGTTTGTCCTGTGTGTCTCTGTGTTGCCTTGCGATGGACTGGCAACCTGTCCAGGGTGAACCCCGCCTGCATGCCCGGAGACCGCTAGAGATAGGCGCCAGCCCCCCGCGACCCTGCGTGGATAAGCGGGTATAGAAAATGGATGGATGGATGGAAAAAAAGCGTGAATTGGGAGGACTGCGGTTCACCAACCCATTAGACCACCCTGACCAGTCTATTGACCCTTTGCACCTATGTCACCTGACCACTGGGTCCGCCATAGTGGACGTCTACGGTGAACTATACAGGAGTGTTAAACAGAGGGCAAAAGTGGTGACTGAGGTTGTGTTTTTAATAATAATAATAATTCATTGAACTTATATAGCGCTTTGTTAGGACACTCAAAGACGCTGCATGCACTCACACATTCACACACTGCTGATGATGGTAAGCTACTGGGTAGCCACAGCCGCCCTGGGGCGGTCTGACAGGGGCGAGTCTGCATCGTTGCGCCGTCGGCCCCTCTGACCACCACCAACAGAGGCAATTCGGGTTAAGTGTCTTGCCCAAGGACACAGCGACAGACTGGGCGGGGCGTGAACCCACGACCTTCCAATTGTGGGGCGACCGCTTAACTCCTATGCCACCGTCGCCCGTCCAGCCTGGTTTCTACTGGTTCAAGCCCAGTTCACTTGTGGGAAGGTTCAGCACATCTGTGGGGCTCATTGAGAGGTGGTGAAACACTTAAAGAACCAACTAACCGTTAAATCCTGAACCTCAATCATCTTACTTACGCATAACGGAGGCAACATGTTTGTTTTCAGCTAGAATAATGGTTGATTTTTTAAAATGATGTAAAAACAGTTAATTTATTAAAGCGTGTTTAATAAAGTCTGACAGTCGGTGTGATGAAACTTCCTTGATTTAATAAAGGCTAGATCTAATTTAGTGTTTTAGATATATGATCTGGAAAAAAATGAGAAAAAGGAAATAAATCTGCAACTTTTAGCTTGTTTTCGATGTGTGAACCCTGGATTAACGGCGAGCAGCATTCTATAGTCAACTAAGCGTGATTTTCTGTTTTGTTTGTGTTTTCCTGTTGCTATTTTTACGTTGGTCTCCGGACAGACGAGCATCCTCAGTAACAGGGACTGCATCGTGTATCCAGTAAAGTTGGTGCATAAAGTGATTATCTGCTTGTAAATGTTGTGGAGTTGCTCTTAAATCAAGTGGAGGCATCAACAGCATCCCAGCTTAAGTGCATAATGGTTATATGATGTTAAAAAAATCACATTTATTATTGCTTTCATTTAAGTAATCTGACTACAAGCATAACAAAGTACACTCAATATAGAATCAGATAATATATTAAAAATACAAATACTCTAGTTTAGAAGCATCAGTGTTTTACTTGTATTCTGATATTTTGTAAAATATGAAAACAACTTAATCAAATTCTGCAAATATTCAAGTATTTTATTATTGATCAGTCATTTTAAAATTTAACTCAGACTTTAAACTGGTTTTCACCCAATGCTGCCATTATTTACTGGGTTTTTTAATTTTAGCTATAATCTAGCACTTTTTTATTGTTAGACCTTTCAAGATTTATATTTTTCCTCATGTATTCTGGAATAATGAAAACAGAAGGGTGCATTAGAGTGTTTCCGAGGCTGAATCTAACATTTGTGCAGAAGTTTGGAGCAGATTTTAAATAATGGGTCACTCTGAGTGTTTCCTGCAGGCTGAACATGAAAATAGTCTCCTCCATATATCTCCTGCATTAGCTTCTGATAGAAAATAGACTTATTCACAGATGGAAAATAGACGGTGAAACTCTAGGATTAGAAAATCCTGACAGATCTACGTCACACTGTCACTGAACATTCATGGACTCACCCATCTTGACTCACGACGGGGAAGGCTGTTGTTGGTTTAGCGTCCAGGAAACAGCAGAGAACGTCTGGGCTAGTAGAAGCTAACCGTTAGCATTAGCAACTCCACCACACAGCAGAACTCCTCCAGGCTTGTGTTATTGGTGGAGATAAAACATCAACGTTGCAGAGCAAACAGAGTCAGTGGTAGAGTCGTGCTGCTGTTAGCCAATCAGAGGAGAGATGTCCACATATCAGGAAGTAAGAGTCCAGATCCTGTCGTCTGAAGCTACTTCCTCCTCTGACTGAATCCTTTGTGCTGATTTAGGCGCTTCTATGCATTTTTCCCTGACTGCCTGTGTTTGTAGCCAGAAAATGACTTCACGTTCCAGGAAGACGGAGCAACATCTCATACCAGCAACTGAACACTGGGAGGATGTGAGAAAGTCCACGAAGGTCGAGCAGAACGTTTCCTTGAGGAAGAACTGAAGTTAGAAATCACGGCGAGCTAGCAGACTCACTGGGATACGGAGGTCAGCTGGGTCATGGAAAACTATCTAAGTGATCTCTGCAGGGAAAGGGAGGCCCTATTAACCGCTTATTCAGTAGAACTCATACAGAACAAAATCAAGAACCTTAGCTGTGAAGCTTTAACCTTGAATCTGATCTCATGCAAAGATATGAGGCTGAGATTTAAAAAAAACATATAACCTATGAATGCTGAAGCAAATAATTATTCACCAACTCCTGTTGTTAAAATCTGACCTTGATTTATTTACCGCATCACGAAAACGCCCCAGATGATTACAGCGTTGATGAGAGTTGATGTCGTTCAGCCCTGTTAGCATCACTTCTACATAAATTAGGTTTGATTCCAGAACAACATTTAGTCCTTGGAGCATTCCTTCTAATAAGAATAAAATCCTTTTAAACATGTCAGGTATGTTCTGTCCTTCGCTCCCTAAAGAACAGAACTTTCTCCTCATTTAGACGTCAAACCATGAAAGACGTTTTCTGTTGCTGCAGAAGGCCTTCCATCACTCAAAACACTGGAAAGGTCGCCCTGATAAAAGCTCTGGGTCGTGGGTTTCTGTTCAGACAACAGTCAGGACTTTTGTGCATTTGGAGAAGTGTGACGTGGCCTCACCCTCTCTGCATTCCTTCAGCCGTACACCTAGAAATCACATTGCTATGGCAACTTCTGTTCGGAGAACAGGCTTTTGTTGAATCTCTTTAATGCATGCATAAAAAGGTTCTCTTTCCTGTTGGTTATACCCTCAGCTCCGTCTGCTGTTGTGTTCCTGTCATTTTAAAGTTTTAACTGTGCTTAAATTGGTTTGCACGGATTTTCCAGTTTCACCAGCCCTGCCCATGCATGTCTGGGGTCCCCTGGGCTTTTTGAAGGCCTCGCTAACAACGAGAGGTGCTGCTTCAGACCTTCTCACATTTGGGGAAACGTGACATGAAGAAAACCTGGAAAGGGAAGGTGTAGCAGCACATGACAGAGAAGGGGGGATAATGCAGAAAAGGGTTTTGTTTTTTCAGAATCTGGCATGTTGGGAATTATCTTTAAGTGGATTGAATTCAAACGGCCTTCACATTTCTACTCACCCCTTTTCTCAGTCTTTCTCTGATGAGTCAGAAGGCCTTCAGCATCAGAATAAACATGGTGTGAGTTCATCCATCCTTACATCCATCCATCCATTTCCACTTATCCGGGGTCGTGTCGTGGGGACAGCAGCCTAAACAGAGAGGCCCAGACCTCCCTCTCCCCAGCCACTTGGGCCAGCTCCTCCGGGGGAATCCCAAGGCGTTCCCTGGCCGGCCGAGAGACATAGACCCTCCAGCGTGTCCTGGGTCTTCCTTTAGGTCTCCTCCTGGTTGGACGTGCCCGGAAAACCTCACCAGAGATGCGTCCTAACTAGATGCCCGAGCCACCTCAACTGGCCCCCCTCGAGCATTAGTTAATGCTGAAATTAATGCTACTCTATTTCTAACGCTGGAAAATTTCATGGTGGGTTTTAGCAACGCAGAGTTAAGAATTCCTTAAGACCATTCAGGAAGCAGAAACACATGTTTACGACCTCCAAACGGCTCTGGAGTAAAAGAATTGTGGAACTGGAAACTGGTTTTCATCAAGTTTTATCATCAAATTTCTGTGCATAAAACAGGAAGAGATTCTACAGGTGCTGTTTTTTAAAGGCGTGATTCTCTAAAAAAACATTTTTAATGATTATTTCTGATTCTAATGGGTCACTCTGAGTGTCTCATGCAGGCTGAACATGAAAATAGTCTCCTCCACCTATCTCCTGCATTAGCTTCTGATAGAAAATAGACTCTAGGTGAAACTCTAGGATTAGAAAATCCTGACAGACCTACGTCACACTGTCACTGAACATTGATGGACTCACCCATCTTGACTCACGACGGGGAAGGCTGTTGTTGGTTTAGCGTCCAGGAAACAGCAGAGAACGTCTGGGCTAGTAGAAGCTAACCGTTAGCATTAGCAACTCCACCACACAGCAGAACTCCTCCAGGCTTGTGTTATTGGTGGAGATAAAACATCAACGTTGCAGAGCAAACAGAGTCAGTGGTAGAGTCGTGTTGCTGTTAGCCAATCAGAGGAGAGATGTCCACATATCAGGAAGTAAGACTCCAGATCCTGCCGTCTGAAGCTCAGCTGTTGTGTGGGCAAATTTTAGTTCCAAGAAATGGTGCACCGGTATATTTTTCCCTCGAGAACGACTTACACGACATTCATTCCTACTAGAGACCACTGCACATGTATTGATTAAACAAGAGTTGCACGCCTTTAAAGATAAACACTAAATGAGTCATGGCTGACGAGTTTTACAGCTCTGGCGCTCATTAATCTGGACACGAGGAGCTCTCAGTGTCAGCCTTTAACAATAAAGATGTTGTGAGCTTCTACTGTGAATCTGCAGTCATTGATTTTATTGACCACTTCCAGACAATAAAGACGACCATGTCCTGTCCTCGCCTTAGCAAACAACCAGCAAATATCTGCTAATTAACACATGCAGCAGCATGAGAGCAGCATTAATAATCTGTCTTTTCACCTTGTGAATGAAAGTCACATTGACTTCACTTTTAGCCCCCCCCCTCGCTGTGTTTGCTACTTCCTGGTTGCCATGTGGTCCTAGGCAACTAGAATACAACTAATTTCTCAGAGAATTTCTTGTTGAAAACAGCTCTTTGTTGGTAAAAGCTCCTTAGAGAGAGGCATCAGGGTGGATAGACGCTTTTTTAGTTAGTCTTTGAAACCAAACGAAAAAAAGTTGAACGACGCTAAAGCAAAGCTGTGGGGGGTGCAGGGCCTAATCCAGGAAGTGGGGTGCACCTTCAATAGTCCCTTGGCTGATTTATCACGTATGTGTTTACAAGATATCTGACTAAAACCGGAAGAGTTGAGGCCAAAACAACCACCCGTCCCCCTGGTGGCTGGTTTCAGTATATGTTTTAAGCTCCGCCCCCTCCATGCAAATAATTGGAGTATTGGGAGGTTTTTTCTCTTTATTCACACAGTTCTTACTTGCTGTTGTATGTTTAAATATTTATTTCCCCTTTTACATTGTTCTGTAATTTATTTCCCATAAAAAACATCAATATGATGATGAACGGGTGGGATTTTCATTACTGCTAAACGTTTTTCATGAAATATTTTTGTGTGTTGCACAAATGTTTGCCGAACTAAAAAAATTATACATCCACATTTCTGAGATTTCTGCTTTTTTGCATCATTTATTTTTGTTTATTTCTTGCTTTATGTCACCTATTCAAAAACGTTGCATGTTTTACTGTAAATAAAACTTGTTTATTTAGGTGATTGGTAATATGAAAGGTGGCGTCTTTAATTAATAAGATAGAGAGAGACAGGATCTTGTGTATTAAACATGATGTTATGCAGTTGCTTTAGTTTTCTCTCATATCAACCCAATTACAGCTTTATTATATTTGCTCTGATTGCATTATCTCAGGCTTCATCATTTTCATGATTTATAACTTCGCTGCAAAACATTTTAACTCGTAAATCGAATTCTAGACGTAACAAAACGAGTTACTGGGAGCAGAAAGGAAAGGTCATGTTCCTGAAAGTGGAAGTTTGCTATACGGTGAACAAATAACAACCTGCACTTGACTTAAGCCTAATTAATTTAAATACCTGGGGTTGTCATGGCATTCATCGGGCCCTGCTGCACCAGGGAGCATCCTGGTAATTAAATTCTTAAGAGTGGAGCCACGGGACGCTAGGCGACCCACAGAGTCTGAGAGGAACCGACTAAAGTGGCAGAGTGACGGAGAACAGAGGAAAGGTCAGGGAGCGATTGTGAAGTAATCTTAGAAAAGAGGAGAGCTGATGTGTAACGGGGAAGAAGAGGCGGCAAGCGCAAAGGGGAGAGAGCTAAATCATGATGAACAGCAACAGAACCAGGTAACAACGAACATTAAAATAGGTTATGAATGACTCAGATGCTGATGCATCATAGTGCAGCTCAGTTTCTTTAGCGTTGGCTGAAGTCAGAGAGTTCACTAATCAGCTGTGAATGCTTCTCGACTCAAACCGTTTAAGTTTCCCGCTGCTCCCCACTACTGTTTGAAAATAAAACTACAGCTATCGCAAACAGCCCTGCTATGCAGATAACCATGTCATCAGACAAGATGTATTTTGCATATTTTATGATTATTAGCAGTTCAGAAACAAAGACAAAAATTAGCTACTGTTTTAGAAGGTTTGAAACTGAAACCGACTGCAGGCCGTGCTGATGGAGCAGCAGCAGCTCAGGAAGTAGAGCGGGTTGTCATGTGTATTTAAAACTCATCCAGTGGGTCGTGAGATATTTTACCAACCAACTGGGTCGACTAACAGCTGACGCCAAGGTTTGAAGCAGCCATTTTGTTGTTTGTTTGGGTTGACTCTTTGCTACTAGGGCGCTAAAATGTAGCTTCACATCTGAAGATTTGACCAAGTTCTCACCATTTTTGTGTTAGCTGAGATTAGCTAGGGTGGCCATATTGGATTTTATTATCTACAAAAGTTAACAGTAGTAAACGAGCACCCAGCAAACCCCTTCAGAGAGTTAAATTAAAATCCAGCCTGTAAAATCAAGTCAACAAGTACAGCCATTAAAGTAAAAAACGAATCTGTTTATGCCTGTGAGTGACTCAATTACTGTATTTTTTAGATTAACTGAAATAAAAGGATGTTTCTGTTTCCTCATGTTGGCTGTGACCGCCAACTCCAATCCAAAAGTTATTAAAAATCCATCCAGTGGTTCATTAAAGAGCAAGTTCACTGAGAAATTTATTTTTGAAATAGAATTAGTCATTCTGAGTCTAACATGCAGGCTATACGTGAAAGTAGTCTCCTACCCCTATTTCCTGCATTATTCACAGATGGAAAATAGACTCTAGGTGAAACTCTAGGATTAGAAAATCCTGACAGATCTACGTCACACTGTCACTTAGCATTCATGGACTCACCCATCTTGACTCACGACGGGGAAGGTTGTTGTTGGTTTAGCGTCCAGGAAACAGCAGAGAACGTCTGGGCTAGTAGAAGCTAACCGTTAGCATTAGCAACTCCACCACACAGCAGAACTCCTCCAGGCTTGTGTTATTGGTGGAGATAAAACATCAACGTTGCAGAGCAAACAGAGTCAGTGGTAGAGTCATGTTGCTGTTAGCCAATCAGAGGAGAGATGTCAGAATAGACCAGGAAGTAAGACTCCAGATCCTGCCGTCTTCTCCTCACCTCTACTCTGGCTCACTTCTAGTTTCTGAAACAAGAACAGAGATTGACTCACAAGGCAATAGGTGTGTTTCCATTGTTGGAACTTCAGGGTAAATTCTGGGAGGGGGAAAATTGACTGGGAGATTTGATGTCCCAGTCCTCTCTGCTGTTGTGTCTCCATGCAAATTCAGCACTTTACGGATTTTGCACGTCAGCGTAGCGCGACTGCTTCGACAGTGAGTGATGTCACTGATCAGCGCCAAAAAGCATCCAAAGTAACATTAATAACAATAAAGATTTTATTCTGTCAAGGTCAAGCAAACGTTTACTCATTCAGAGGACAAGAGCAGCTGCAGGATGTAAAATGTGGCATTCAATGACCAGAAGAAGCTCAGTTTTTTACAGAGCTCTGAGACAACACAGCCCTATGAATTACGTCGCCGTGGGGGAATTCTGCCGTGTTTTGTTGGGAGTCTAGTAACGGCGATTTTAAAGCAGCGCGATTGGTGCTCATTTTCTTTTGCTTCCATTCTGCTTCACAAGCAACGCTTCTAATTTTACTAATGCTGTTTTTTTTGGACAACGTCCGAATGGCCCGGTGAAGTGGAAACACGCACTAGCCGGGAAGTTCTGGTAAAATTACCCTGAAGTTTCGACAGTGGAAACACACCTATTCATGTATACTAGAGACCACTACAAATGTATTGAAAATGAGTGAACTTATACTTTAAACAGTTAGCAAATAATTACACACGAGTACTTTAAGGAGTTGACGGATATAAAACTACTTAAATCTTATCTAGGAATAAAAAACAGAAAATAATTAAATTTTGTGATAATTACAGAATGAGACTTATTTCTCATCTAAAAATGAAAACAGATTAATTTGAAATATGTCATTTGATGTATTAAGAAAAATAGTTTTTCTTTTTCCTCTTTTTGTCCTCCACTCTCTTTAGAGTCATTAGTATCTGAGTGGAGCCCGGCTGCACCGGCTGGCATTAAAAACTCATCATCTGCCAAACACAACGACTGGTAGGAAAGGTCAAGAGACAGAGGGTGGCGGGAAGCTGGCAGCACTCACTCAATCACCCAGACACACTCATGCATTCACACACACGCACACACACACACACACACGCACACACACACACGCACACACACACGCACATTTAAACTCACATACGTTAGCACACAAAAGTTTTGCAGAGAAACAAAACAACATGGATAAAGGGCACGAGCATTAAAAATTAATCACAATAATTTACATTTATAACTGTAAACCTGATGTGTTTTAGGGGAGAAAAAAGAAAATTCATGCACATGTATGAACATGCGTACACACACTGCTCTGGGGATTACCGTCACTCATAAATGAGAGCTTAGTTGGACGTCTCGCTGAGACTCCATGGATATTTTATAACACTCCTCAGCAAATCGTCATGAATATTTAACCAGGTTACATTTTAATGTGTGTTTATGTATGTCATGTAATGTCGTGTGTGTGTGTGTGTGTGTGTGCGTGCGTGTGTGTGTGTGTGTGTGTGTGTGTGTGCGTGTGTGTGTGTGTGTGTGTAATGCTTTTACTTCACCTTTGATATAAAACTGAATAACAGCAATGTTTGGCATTAAAGGCATATTATTAAGCAACATTTTCATATTTTTAAATCCCTCTCTCGAGCCAGTATGAGCTAAAATTACCCCTTACAGAGTTAATGAAGAGTTTTCACCCCCCCCC
>SSNS01000589.1:14970-72305 GCA_006937985.1 Aphyosemion australe
TTCCCCCCCCCCCCCCCCCCCCAGTGAGCAGGATACCCGTTTGCACCTTCAGCCTATCCAGAACGCTACCCTGAAGTCTCACAAAGTCACGCTTTACGGCAATCCATGTTTACACCTCAGGACAGACGAGCTACACCTGGTTAGCATTTATTGTAATGTATTCATCATGGCGGAGCCTCAGAAAAAAAAAAAGAAAACTTTTATCTGAATAAACAGAACATCCGACCACAATAGGAGTCATACAAGAGTCAACATCAGGAGTTTTCTGAACCGTTGGAACTGCAAAGTTTCCCTTCAATAACGTTACATTAGTTCTTTAGTGTAGTCGCTAACAGAATTGGAGAACTCCTAAATACAAATCAGTGGAAGTTTTGGATTTATTTGTTGTGTTATAGAGTTGAAATGGAATTTGCTCAAAGGTCCAGGAGCCTCTGTCTTAGTTTTTAATGTTAATATATTTACGTTTATTGTTGCCTTATATTACTCAAAATCCTGAGTTTTTAAATGCAACCTCATCCTGTGCAGGGCCAGTTCTCACATTTACACTGTTTAAGTAAATAAAAACACAACATTCACTATATTTTAAATAGCTGCACGGGCAGACACATCAATGTGGAGCTAACATTTAAACATTCAACGTTTCACATCTGCTGCAGCTGCTCCTCACTGCATAAATTTGCAGAAAACATCACGACAGCAGCTGTTTTCTCTACTGCTCTTTAGCTCTTAAAGAGGAAGTTTTATTCTCACATGAACTCACCGATTCAGGGGTTAACTGTCAGAACTCAGGAAGAAGGAGCTCTCAGCAGCTCGTCCTGTCATTGCTGCATCTCACCAGTGTTTGTCAGAAACGTTTTTGCCTGCTGCTACCTTTACTGTGTGGGAGCTCTCTGATTGGCCGAACCTGGAGTTACCCTTTCAGAGCTGGGTCACTCCTCACTGCTGCATCAGATTGTGAGCATTTATTAATAATTGAGTCTTTGGCAGGTCAGATGGGCTGTTTTACTGCCTGTGAGCTGCTTTTTGACATTCAGAGCTGTAGGGTTGCCCCCCACCCCCCTCTCGCTGACATTTCCATTTTATTGTGTCCACAGATCAGATTTAGTCCAGCCTGAATCTACAACAGCACCTTTGTTTTCATGTGCACTGTGGTTGGATTTAGTCCTAATGTTGACCCTGAAGGATTTTATGCTTTTAATTCACAGTAAAAGCATGAGAAAAAGCTTTTAATTTGAAGTTCTGGTGTCTCCTGTGATGGTGTAGAAAACTGAATTATTCTGGTTTTGTGCTTTTCTAGCTCTGACATGATTTTAACTTGGAACAGTTGATCTGAGTGTGTGTGTGTGTGTGTGTGTGTGTGTGTGTGTAGAGTGTGTGTGTGTGTGTGTGTGTGTGTGTGTGTGTGTGTGTGTGTGTGTGTGTGTGTGTGTGTGTGTGTGTGTGTGTGAGACACAGGTGCTGCTTAATCAAACTGTGAAGCTCACCTGGGTAACAGATGAAGTGACGGGTGCAGAGCCAGCAACAATCTGATGTGCTTTTCAGAACAAACATTAAATCATGATTTTTTGTTTCCATTCATTGATTCTGTCTCTTCACCCGTTTGTTCCTGTGCAGGGTTGTGTGCTCCTTCAGCGAGAGGTGGGGTTCCACCTGGACATGTCCCCAGGCCGTCACAGCGACAGATGGAGACAGACAGGACAGACAATCATGCATGCACAATGTGCAAACTCTGCACAAAGGCAGGATGTTGAACCTGTAACTTTTTACTTCCATTTGAGAAAAATTACCAAATATTCAGTTACAAAAACATTGCTGGAATCTTTTTGGCTCATTTGGTTCTGAAGTTTAATTAACTTCTGAATTATTCTTGCAAAAATTAAAAAGCAACGCTAGAAACTTTGTTTACCTTCTCAGATTATCCTTTAATCCCTTCGCTAGCAGCTAAAACCCACAGGTAACTGGTAAATGAGACAGATGCTTTTGTTAGGTGTGATGATGCAGCTGTGGGGAAGTAGCGCCACCTTGTGGCAGAAATCAAGGTTAAATCTGTAAAAAATGCTTCAGAGGATGAAAAGAAAAGTGCATTTTATTCGTTTCTGTTAGCATAATTTCCTCTTTCATTCTTGGTTTGGACACACACACACACACACACACACACACACACACTGTGGCTCCGTGTCACACACAGCAGATCTGATGCAGCAGCAGAAGATAACCAGATGTTGTCTGTCACAACAAAACTGCAGGAAACGGTCCCAGATGGATCTGAAGCTCCAGATGGAGATAAAAAAATGTAGAATATGAAAATAAAAGCTGACAGGTTTTGGACTTGAATCAGACAGAATCCTCTCAACCACTTGGAGAAGTGATAAACCAGGAATTACTGCTAATATTCACAGTTCTTTGTTTTTAATGTCTAAACACCAAAATGTTTCCCTCCTGTTTGAATGTTTATTAGCAGACATCTCATGAACCACCGGATGGATGTTAGTCTAAGACTGGATCCACAGCTGAGTCAGATTCAAGATGGCGGTTACTGTTAACGGCCCTAACACAAAAATGGATTTTTGGACGTTTTACAGATATTGAGCTGAAAATGTTGCAGCAGTCTTTCCCCATCACATGCTGCAGGCGGGGCTGGATCATTGCCCATCAGCGTTGGAGTCGATCCTGTCGGGTAGCAGAGTGTCTGCAGAGCCACTGGATGTTTTTAGAGAAACCTTCAGAAATGAAAACGTTTATTTTTTTTAGCAGAGTTAGCTGCTAATTAACACCCGTGGTCCCTGGGCAGGAGGTTGTGCATGGACAGATGTGCAGTAATATACAGGCTTGATGAAGGCCTTTTTTAATGATTTATGATCCTTTTTAAAGAACATTTTAGCACCATGTGATCTGCATTAATGCACCTATTGTGGACCAGCTACTGTGCAGAGCTGAGGACGTGTCCAACAGCCGTCTGGAGAATATCACAATTTAAAAAAACCTTAAAGAACACCCAGAATCTGCTGGATAGACCAGCGTGTCCTGGTTATTTCTCTCTCGCCCCCTCCTCTATCAGGATTCTTTTTCATACCACAAATGCAAAAAGGAAAAAAAGGGAAAGAAATCCAGAAAAATGTGAGAGGCACAGAGGATCTGGGAGAGAGAGAGAGACGGGGAGGGATCGTGGGTGAGGCTGGCTTGGAGCCGACATCTGCATAAAGTTCAGGAACTAAAACTCTGACTGGAGTTGAAACCTTCACACGGATCAAGGAGGTTTGGGAGATGAAGCGGGACTGAAGCCATCGGCTCCATTTGCAGGAAAACCAGGAAGTATCTCATTATCACTGTGGTGTTTTTATAGGAAAACTAAATCTGAGGACGTAACAGCAGCTGCAGATTTTAGAGTTTTAGGATTTAAATCAGCCGTGATGTCGGGCAGAGCCGTTCCCTTGTTCCTCCTGTTTCTGTGTCTGGCTTTGGGATCCGTCCAGAACCAGAGCTCTTCCCAGGATGCTTTTATTATCCAGTACCTGGAGAGGAGACTCGTGCAGATGGAGGTAAGTTCTTGTTTCCATCCATGAGCTGAGTTCCATCAGAAAACATAGTTTCCTTTTGATGCTTTTTGAGTTCTGCGTCTGTTTTAGAGGAAAGTCATCTGCAGCATGGCTGCTCATCTGGCTGCAGGATTCTTTGGCATCTTTTCAGTAATCTGGCTGCTTTTTATTAAGTCTCCCTTTTATGGAAATCTGGATGAGCCATGGATTATCTTTCATGTGTTAAGAAATGCAGCATTCCTGTAAAGATCTAAAACCTTTCTGAGGGTTTTATTTTGAGTTAAATGTCCTTTTAGGACTTTTATGCTTTAGAGAGGCTGACTAGAAGATTCCTCCAGCATGTGCAGGGCAGGAAAAGCTTCTAACTTGTGGTAAAACCAAAGAAAAGGGGGTAAATTTGAATTTGCAGCAGTTTCTAGTTCAGAATAAATAATTCAGAAGTGCAAAACGTCTGGTTCAAACTTCAGTTTGCTGATTTACTTGATGCACATCAAGTCAGAATGTGTTAAAAATCACAGAAGTTTAGTTTAACAGGAAAACTTTTTATTTTTAATGATTTTAATGTGATAACCAACTTCTGCTGAACAGATCTCAGAGAATTCATCAGAAAAACACTTTTTATGGTAGATCTGCTCTAAGGCTAGAAAATCATAATCTGCATTTATCTTCTATCACTGTCTATCTGGATCAACATGTTTTCATTCTTGTGAGATTTGTAGACGTCTTTTTAATAAATCAGATCTTTTTCCTTGTTTTTCCTGTGGGAATAAAATCAGGAGCGTCTGAATCATTGTGAGCAAAACACGCTCGGCATCACCCAGAAAAGCTACGACCTGTCCGCTGAGATCCGAGGCTGCGTGTCCTCGCTCAGCATGCTCAGGTAAATCTGAGTCCGTCAAACAGAAACATCACCTGTCAGACTATTGTTACTGGATAAAGATGTTCTATGGCTCCTTAGGTCAGAAGTGAAGAGCCAGGTGGACGGTGTGTCTGTGCGTGTTGAACGGGTGGAAAGAGAGCTGGAATTTTTGGAAAACAAAATTCCCACCCAGTCAAACATCGAGATGGAGGAGGCCCTCCTGGAGCAGCAGATAAAGGCTGCAGAACTGGAGCAGCTGAAGAAGAAAGCAGAGATAACTCTGGAGAACGGTAGGGAGCGGCTCTGAGGTGGTCAGAGATTTGGTGCAAGAATAAATGATCCAAACTCTTCTGTGACTCCTCCAGACTGCAGCACGGCTCTGAGTCAAATCAAGTCTCTGAAGATGGTGAGGGCGGCGGGAGACCCGAATGGCTCCTGGTTCAAAGACCCATCTGAAGGGTCAGCAAAGGTCTGCTGGTTTCATTCTAACCTCCGTCGTTGACACTTTCTCCATGACGTTAAAACTGAATGATTTTTTTATGTTTTGTGTTGGAAATCTAAAGGAAACCCTTTTTTTTAGTTTGTGAAACTTTAAACACAAAAAACAATTTTAGCGTTTAACTTAAGCTTCGTGACTCGGTCCTCATCTGCAACTTAACTTATAAAGTCAAGTAGAGTCGATGTGCGACATGAAGTCGTGAACAAAGCTGACCGTTTTAGATGTGACACTCCGAGCCTGATCGCTTTTGGCCCAATCCCAATACTTCCACCCTTGTGCCCTTCAATTGCGCGTTCCCGGCCAGGGGTACGAGTACGTAGGGTGTCCCGATTCTCAAGTGCGGAAGGTGACCACGCCCCTTTTGCACCCTTAAATTCACACTTTGCACAAGTCCGCATCGGTGCGGACTTCAGGCAAGGGTATTACCCACAATCCATTGCTGCGTGGGAATTTTGAGAAGAAGGCGGAGCAATGGCTCAAGTGCCTTTTCTGAAAACATGCATTTTCAAATGAAATAAGTTCATGTTAAGACGATTAATGATATTTATTCATGCTCTGAATGTTTTAGACTAAGATTTAATGTCGCAATAAATGTAATTTTGTTTGTTTGAAAGTTGTTGATAAAGTTTTTTTTGTAGCACAAACAGCGACCTGCATCCCAGCATGCACCACAATGCTCCCAGTCCCAATCGGCACACTTGTGTACTACTCACTCGAAGCCTTACTGCGCACCTCCTCTAAGTGCACTTCACCGAAGGGCGTAGGGCGCAGTGCGAGTATTGGAATTGGGCCATAGTCACAGACATCGCACCATGTGGACTGGCACTGCCTATTGGAGATGCCGTAGTTGCCGGCCGCCATCTTGGATGGGTCTCCATTTGCCCCCAGTGCATTTATTTCTACTGAAGAAGGCATTTACCCAACTAAAAAATACACTTTATTATGCTTTTTCACAAAATCTAGCATTTAGTATAGCATGATAATTAAATTTAGGTATAATTAAACAAAATTAATTAAAATCAGGTAGGCTAGAAAAGTCAATAGTAATCCCACGCGATCTGTTATCAACAGTACGCTGGTTGTTGCAGCCGTAGGCTGCACAGAAAACGGGCATAGTTGCTCACCCTGCGTTGACTCTAGTTGGGTCTGTAGAGTGAGGGACCCATCCAATATGGCGGTGGCGCTGTTACGCTTTCCAGCACCCAATGTGGCGTCTACGTATTCATGTCTATGGCTTTTGTGTGTGTTCATAACAATAAAGCCAGAAACGCTAAATGTTTGTTTGCTTAGTGATGATTTTTAGCTTTAGTCTGTTAACATGACTTTTCAGTGAATTAGCTGGTGATTAAAATTTAAATAAACATGTCAGAATAACGCTTTTTTGCTGTTAAAAGTTGCCTTTAAGCAGTTTTAAGTCGCGTTCTGTTTTCCTCAGATCAGAAAAAAGTGAAACCTGCTCTCCACATGTTTCAGGTGTATCTGCTGAGTGGAATTCGTAACAACACTGTCCTGGAGTACAAATCTCTAAAGCAGTTCACAAAGACTTCTGCAGCTCCTTTAAAGGTGGTGCAGCTGCCTTTCTCCTGGCAGGGCACGGGTCACGTGGTTTACCACGGATTCCTCTACTGCCACAAGGCAGATACACCCAACGAAATACTGAAGGTTTGTAAATCAAATCAAATAATAATGTGATGCACGAGGCTGTTCTTACGTCATTTGAATTGTGGCAATAAAGAAGAAACAGTGGAATAAACCAGAGTGTTTTGTAGTGTTGCTCCGGATCAGTTTCTGTTTCCTTTGCGTCTGTTAGTTGAGGTCAGTGTGGACACAGGGCCAAAAGAAACACAAGTTGTTCCATTTAAGCTAATTTTTCTCAGAACACTGAGGATTTTGAAGTGAATGTGTTTACCACAGGCACTTCATTCAGAAAATATTGAAAATAGAGCAGAGTGTTAAGTAACAAGATAGTTTTTTAAACGTTAAGCTAGAGCTTTAACATTGATCTCAGGGATTGTTGGGTTAGAAACTTGACCAGTTTCATATCTGACACCACTCTGCAGCCCTCTGCTGGCCAAAACATGCACTAGATCATTTTATGTAGTGGGTAGGTGTTCTAGGGGGCGCTCTTATACCTGCTTTACAGCTGTTAGCTGTAATGCTAGCGGTTAGCATATTCAGTTCACCGATCGTCAATAAAAAAGAAGAAGAAAAAAAGTTTGCTTTTTCTGTTGGCATCATGGCGGAGCCTGGAAGTAAAGGTAACAGAGTAATGTCTTTGGAGGTGAAGCAAAGAGCTAAAACCAGAGTGAACATCAGCGCGACCTACGCTAGTTTGAGAGAAGCTACAAATCACGGACTGATGGTGACCTGGCTTTGTTGCTACTGGACTTGTAAGTAATAATATTTTTGTCCAACAGTGTGGATCTTTTTACTTCATCAGTTGGCTCGTGTTAGCATTAGCTCATTGTTAGCACTAGCTACAGCAGGCTGCAGCAGGGTTGTTTACGACAGCTGTAATTCCACTTTCAACCAGTAGGAGGAGGAGCAGGAAACTCGTTACTTTAACTCTCAATCTCATTTTTGTTGGGATTGTTTACAGCGTCTCAGACGGGTCTGGATTTATTAGGAACTTAATGTATCTTCATCTTTTGAAGCAACAACTAAGTCACTGATAGAATGATTCGATTTCTTCCCACCTCACCTGAAGGTAGATCTCGAGAATGGAACGGTGGTGGATAGCACCCTTCTTCCTGGAGCGGGTCGTCTCCCCGCCTACAGTCTGAATCCCAACACCTACCTGGACATGGCTGTCGATGAGCTCGGCCTCTGGGTCATCCACGCCGACCCAGATTATGGAGGAAACCTGGTCATCACCAAGCTGGATAAAGGTAGAGAGGTCTTCTGTACGTTCATTCTGTGTATCTTATACTTTATCGTTTTACTTTTTGTTCTTTTTAAAACACAGACAGGAGATTTTTTTACCTTTTCTGCTGATGTTTCGATCATCTGCTGTGATCATCAGAGCTAAGCTGCTAATGCAGCTTCACTTCTGCTTCCATTTAAAAAAAAGGTTGAGAGGTGCACGCTCTGGAGCTGGACACCATACACTTAGACACACAGCTCTACATGTTCCTGCTCACCTCAACATCAGCATCATATGAATGCTAGTGGTGCTAGTGCTAACGCATGCCCACATGTAACCTTCCAGGATGTACTGGGATTATGCAGACCTTGAACAAATGCCAGATTGATTCATAGCTTAGCTTCTGATATATCCCAACACTGATCATGGAGTTTCTACCTTCAGGTGGTCATAGAGCCATCTTGGTAAACTGGCCAATCAGCACGCAGCTCATTTCATATCCTGGTTGAGTGGGTGGGGCTTTATTATGGGGTTGTGTTTGGTCTTTTCTCAGGGCTCCTGGGTCTTTGTGAGCCCCAACAAAGAGGCTCAGTTGTAAAAGAAGTTGTTCTAGGATCTCTTTATGTGTATTTCTTTTAGTAAAACTTTAATAAATATAGCCTGGCACATGTGATTATTTGGTTGATATGTTGTTGTTACCAGGAACCTTGGCAGTAACCTACACCTGGGACACTCAGTGTAGAAGCCATGATGCTGAAGGAGCCTTCCTGATGTGTGGAACCCTTTATGTGGTCTACAACACGCGCTACGGAGGACGCTCTACCATCCAGTGTCTATATGACATCCATGACACCATCCACAGGTTAGCAAACACGGTACACAAGGTACCAGAGAGGAGAACAATGTACTCCAGTTCCCCACAACAGACTGCATTTCTCTAACGTGGCGTTTCCGTCCTCCTTTACCAGCAGCGAGAGTCCTGTGATGTTCTTCCCAAAGCGCTACACTAGCCACAGCAGCATCCACTATCACCCTGGAGACAAAAAGCTGTATGCCTGGGACGACGGCTACCAGACTATTTACGAAGTGGAGACGCGCATCAGTGATAGAGTCATTACAGAATAATGTCTTTGATGCTGCTTCATCACATCAGAATTAACAGATGTATCAGTAATAACGCATGAATGAAGAAGAGGAGTAAAGCAGAGTCAGACTTTACTTCAGAGATCCTTTGCTGGCAATGGATGGTACCTGGTGTTGTCAATGGTTTTATGTCAAGTCAAAGACAAAAAAAGACATTTTATGCCTTGTAAAGGATTTATAATTTGTATCAGAAAAGATGAATAAAGTTTTTTTGTGCATTTTATGAAACTGCTTTTGGAAACGATTGAATAGCTTTTTAGATGAACATGCTTAAAGGTGCAACTGTGAAATAATCACAAAACTGTATTGGTCATGTTGGAAGGAAGGTTATACTGAAACACATTTAATTCTGGTGCAGTTTTTCTCCTTTCAAAAGAAAACAAACGGAGAACAGTTGGTGTTTACACTCTGAGTTTGTGGGGTGCTGCATCTGCAGCGACCTAACGCAGCAGCACAGGCTGGACTCCAGTAACCAAAGTTGACCACAGGATGTCAGTCTTACGAATTTCCCCGTTAACATGTAATTCATGATCATATTAGATATATGGCACATTTTTTGTCCAATACAGAGAATCACTGAGTGCAAAAAAGGAACAATGAAATGTTGGCACCACAGAAAGAATCCAGTTTTAAAAAGAGCTAAAATATATTTTGAAAAAAGATGTGTTCGTTAGATATTACGTACGTTCACAGTCGTCCCCTTTGCATCGGCTCAGTTGACCTACTCTAGAACATTTAGATGTGTTATTTATCACTGCCTACACATAGCAGTGGTTCCACACTTCTGAGCAAACGGTCCAAAAATTGCATTCCAAATACGTTCAGGGTAATAAAACAATTTCTGGATAACACACACTGGTAATATAGGACAGGGTGTGTAAATACAAGTGTGTGTGTGTGTGTGTGTGTGTGTGTGTGTGTGTGTGTGTGTGTGTGTGTGTGTGTGTGTGAGAAAAATCTCAACATCCCCCACACTTTTAAGAAGCTTGCTATGCCCGTCTACAGCACTATTAAACACCCATCTATACGGTTATCAGCAAAATAAAGCTGATTTAAGTGTTACTCGCTTTTTAAGTGACAGTGTGACGTAGATCTGTCAGGATTTTCTAATCCTAGAGTTTCACCTAGAGTCTATTTTCTATCAGAAGCTGATGCAGGAGATAGGTGGAGGAGACTATTTTCATGTTCAGCCTGCAGGAAACACTCAGAGTGACCCATTAGAATCAAAAATAAATAAATAAATAATTAAATACATAAATAAAAGAAAGAAAAAACTAAGAAACTAAAATTGTAAAATATATTATAGAATGACCAGAATCAATGAAGAGATCAAAAGAAACCAGTTTAGAGAAGAGCGCCCCCTTCAGTTCCGGAAGGCAACCGCGCCATGTGGTGTGGGTCGACCCCGCCCCTTTCCGTTTTCTTCAGCAGGTGTTCCGCCTGGTCGAGTCTGACCGACAGAACCGAGCTCGTTTCTTATCTTCGTGTTTGTAAAACACTTTTCTTTTCGTTCTGAAGCCATGAGACGAAGCAGCAGCAGCAGCAGGAGAAGCTCGACCAGCAGGAGGCGGAGCGGGAATTTACGCTTTGATGAATTCGGGTTTGCTTTTATGAAAAGAAAGGATCAGAAAGTTCATCACCGGAGTCACGAGTACAGGTGCGCGGGCTGGGTTCATCAGCGCTGACTCGTGTTTACTAGCGGCTAACGGACAGAGACACTAAAACGTGGGTTACGTTACTGAAACTGAACTATAATCCTTTTATCTAGCAGGTCAGTGATGCATTTATATCGTTCTGAAAAGTTCTAAACTCAATCGGCAAATGTTCGAATAATCGTTAATATTTACATTATTTTTTAAGATTATTTTATCCTGCTTTATATTTAAGCCTAATTAACACTAAATTAGTTAAACAACAACAAAAATAGTTTTCAGGTCTGGAAGTTATTTACACAACAAAGCTTTTACTCATTTATTTTTACAGCATGCAGGTGTGGGAATGCACTCAAAAAACTTCATTTAACTTATTTACCTTTCTTCTGACATAAACTTGAATATGAACCCTTTTCTGATTAATTAGAGCTTTCTTCCTTCAGCATGTCCAGTTATAGGTTCAATGATGTAAAATAATTATAAATAAAAATCACAAAGTGGATTACCTCTCAGACTTGTGTTTGAACTCTACAGCATCTGCTTAATCCTGAAGGTTGATAAATCAGTTAAAAGTCTCTTTTTGTCTCTAGTTACCCCCAGCTGAGCTCGGTGAGGGTGAAAGAGCTTTGTGAGCTCCTCAGCTACTGGAATGGGGCCAGCTTCATTTGCAGGAGCCAGGTGAGTCTTGGATAAGATGCATTTTTAAAAAAAAGTCATGAAAAGTGTTGCTAATCTGAGGCAGTAGTCGCTGAAACATCATTTTTATCCTCACCACGGTTTCCCAGATTGAGAGATTCATCAGGATGGGCATTCCTCCCAGCCTGAGAGGCCGAGTGTGGAGGTGTCTCCTCAACATCGACGACCTGAGAGAAACTAGTGACTTCAACTATCAGGTAAAGTGTTATGGAGCTGTGAGGGGGGTGTCTGCCTGCTGCTTTTTTCATTTTAGTTTTTTTGGTTGATTAAAATTTGGTAAACTATGCCTCAAAATCTCACTCTGGCCATTGAAATCTTAGATATTACACTGTTTAGCAATTTATCTAGAAAAGGTGTGTGTGTGTGTGTGTGTGTGTGTGTGTGTGTGTGTGTGTGTGTGTGTGTGTGTGTGTGTGAAACTATTAAAAATATCAACAAAACATACAGAAAAACAAAATGTGTTCAAAATGGAGCCGGAAGAAGCAGTTTTTGTCTCTCACTCACTCTGACACACACACACACACACACCTCTTTATGCATAGATTATGTGCACCACCATGAGTTTGTGTAAATGGGAGTAAATGTTGCATGCAGCTGTCTTTTATAGGAGGATCTTTTGTGACATCAATGTTTATGTTTTTCGCATTGCATCATGGGACCTGGGTGGCAACAAACAGCGTATTTAGCCTATAATTCAATTGTTTGGCATGCTTGGAGGAGGATTTAGCGACGCAGATGGATCATTCTTGCTGTGTGGTTGATCGTTTGGCCCGTGGGAGACTTGATAAACAGTTTTATTAGAATTTCCTCCGTAAAGGAGCGCGAAATACGAAGTAGATGATTGCGGGTGACCCGACTGTCTGAAGAAAGCCTGGATTCATGCAGCAACGGAGTTTGTGTGGCTCATGTGTTCATGGTAAGTGCTTGTAACTAAGTATTTGTTAATAAGAGAAGATGCTTTTTAAAATATTCATGTTCGTGTAGTTTTATATCCACAGAGTCATTTAGTTTCTGATTCAGGCGTCTCAGCCCGCCATCGTTATAATAATAAATAAATGAATAAGTAAAAACTAACAACACTGATTAATGAAGACTTACCCAGCTTTGCAGTCGCCGTGAGGATTTATCCACCCACAGGTGATGTGAATCACGCTGACTCTGCTAGCCGGCCGGTGCCGACTTCAGCACGACCACGGCTTTACCGAAGTCACGGCTTCCTGTTTTGCAGAATAGTTCAGCCAAACTTTCTTTGAAACGCAATAATCGTAGACCTCCAGACGTTTGAAAGCCTTTAACTGTTCATGAGTGAAGGGTCCAGGGCTTTCTGTTGAACAGGAATAAACGTCTCCCCAGCAGCGTTGTGGAGAAAACACCGGCGAATCGGACCAACGTTTTCTGTCATCCCAGAGCTCAAACAGGCTTTAAATAACTTTATTTTTGTCTTCATTACAGATTTTAAGCTTCTCTCTAACCCTCCTCCTGTCTTTAGACGTTAAAGTGTTTATATTTTGGGGATTTCGCCCGTAAACTCGCGTGAAAGTGTACGTCGCGTATTGATAACAGGCCGTCTTCTGCCACACAGCCACTCGCGCACAAAGATGAACAAATATGTCAACAAAGATCCTCCTATAAGTCGTGCAAACTTGATAAATCTGCTTTAGATATAAAGTCGTAGGACTTGTTTGTCACGCGTTTGCACGGCAGACAGATCCTCGTTACCAAACTGTTAAGTATGGAAGGAAACTTGCATCCTAGACAAACATTAACTCAGTGATTGCTGTTTTTCGTTCACTTACTAAAACAACGTCCCTCCTCCTGGGAGAGCTCCTTTGTCTTTTTCTTCATACGTTTTCTTTATTCCCTCTTTACTTCTCAACCACTATAAATGTGTTTGTAGTTTGTCCCAGTGGCTTTCTCCATCTTTGTCCTGTTTTCAGTAGAAACAGAAATGTTGATTCCTAACCAGAGCAGGCTGGGTGAATTTTCCTCCCCAGACCTGCTTGTCTGAGGTTCGAGGACCCCTGGTGGACTTGGGAGTCAGTGAGTACGGCATTCTGTCTGCAATCGCCACATTGAGCGACACCCAGAATGGCCTGGATTTGAACCAGCAGCCGTCCTCCAGCTGCTCGGAGCCCTGCTGCTCTGTGGATGAAGTCAGCCTGTTCAGGCAGATCGCTCTGGACCTGCGTGAGTTCAAGCAGGGCTGGAAGATGAGAGGCTGACTGAGTGCAGATTGGGTTAGAGCCAAACAATAATGATGTTTCTTCTGACCGCAGAGCGCTCCTTCCCAACCCACCGCTCCCTGATGGGAGACGGTCCAGAAGCCATCGAGGGTCAGGCCAAGCTCTTCAGGGTTCTCATTGCTTTTGCAAAATACAGTCCACGAGTTGGCTACAGCCAAGGTAACGGCCAGAATCATTTATGATTTTTAGCTCCACACAAGATGCTATGGCAGAAAAAATGCTGTAGTATGTTTTTGCGTTTAGATTTAATAAACTTTAGTCCGTCACATTATTAAAGATGAGAGTTGATGTGTGTTGTTTCTGTCTGCAGCTGTAGATCTGTTTTATTTGCATTGTTAGTTTTGTATATAGAGGGGTCTGCAGTGCACAATGTGACCACTAGATGGAGGTAGATGGTCATTAAAGGCTCTAAAATGATGTGAAAGTTTGAGGTTTGTCTGATTAGACTTACATACTGGTTTTGTTTTGCTTTATTAAATGATTTTAAGTTTGGATTATCAGCCATCAGGTCAAAGAAATAATCCAGAAAACTTTTATTCATGTTCTACTTTATTTTTGGGATTATTTCCAGTGTTTTAATGTGCAGCACTTGGCTTTTTGCTATAATCTCTGCTGTGTAAATCAACTTTTATTATTTTGATATAAAAAAAACTTAATGAAACGAAACTCATTTACAAGATTTGCTAAATGTTTTTGTTTAGTGTGTAATTTTTTTTACTGTCGTTCCTCTCAAACACCTCCAACGGGAGTTTGATAAATGAAGAAAACTGATTTGGTGAAACGTTTCCATCCCTACCTGCCAGATATGATAGATTACCTCATGGCTACTTTCTGCTCCGTGTTTCGTTCAGACCATTCGTGTTTGTGTTTCACAGGGATGTCCTACATAGCTGCAGTCCTGCTGATGCATTTGGGGGAGGAGGAGGCGTTCTGGGCTCTGGCGGCCCTGTTGGATAAACCCAAATATCTGGCTGAACTGTTTGAGCTCAACGTCACAAAGTAAGAATCGTTTCAGATGATTTAGGAAAATCAGAGCGAGATTTTTAATATTTGTAAAAGAATAAAATGTTGAACCCTTTAAGATGAAGTTGAAAACATTCTAAAGAGAAACATTGAAGCTGTTTACTGAGAAACAATAAAACCTCTGAAAGAGCTCGTAATAACAAAGCTCTGATGTGACGAATCATGAACAAGACAAAGTATACTGTTGTGTTTATAATTGTTCTGATTCATTCATTCATTCACAACCATGAAAACCATCTTTATTCTTGCTTTCTTCAGGGGGAACCTTCAGGTGAAGGTGTTTGAACAATTTCTGAAACACAGGAAGCCGCAGCTCTTCAAGCACATGGTGAGAAACACTTTACAGTTTAAAGGTGTAGTTCACTCGTTTAATCAATACATTTGCAGTGGTCTCTAGAAGGAATTAATGCCTTGTAAGTCGTTCTCTGGGGAAACAAAGCTCCGGTGCACCAGTTTCAGGAAGTAGAAGTGAGCCGAATCACAGCTGAGCTTCAGACGACAGGATCTGGTGTCTTACTTCCTGATATTCGGACATCTCTCCTCTGATTGGCTAACAGCAGCACGACTCTACCACTGACTCTGTTTGCTCTGCAACGTTGATGTTTTATCTCCACCAATAACACAAGCCTGGAGGAGTTCTGCTGTGTGGTGGAGTTGCTAATGCTAACGGTTAGCTTCTACTAGCCCAGACGTTCTCTGCTGTTTCCTGGACGCTAAACCAACAACAGCCTTCCGTTGGTTCAATCTCACTGTGACACTTACAGAAATATAAAAGTAACATCTGATCAGTCAGCTGGGCTCTCTTTCACAAGTCTGACACGTCTGCTGAATATTAAGGAGAAGCATAAAAGCAGCACATGCAGGCGGTGGAATGAGCTCAGTAGCTAATCCCTCGCTGCCTCGGGTTGTTTTTCAGCGTCCACACGCAGAAATATCCACGTATCTAAAAGGATAAATGACTCCACTCAGCCACTGGCTGCCTGTTGGATAAACAAGTGTTTGTTTATACGTCTGAGGATCGTCGGAAACACGAGGATTCATCATCACGGACCTTTAGCCTGTCGGGCTGTGGGGCCTGGTCAGTAAAATATTAAAAACTTTTTTATTGATGCTTCAAGCCAGTGGTCCCCAAACGTTTCATCTTCAGACCCATAAAAAAGCAATTTTCTAAGACGTGAACCCAGAAATCTGATTTGATGAGAAAATCTGCCTAAACAGCTAAATAATTCAGAGCACAAAGAAAACTGCACCAACTCATCTTCACTCATCTACATTTATGACAATTTAGTAGAGTTTTTGTAAGGATTCTGATAGAAATATAGCTTCAGCAGTTATTTCTGTTGATGGAAAGTCTCAAGACCTCCTGTGTAGATTCTGGTGACCCAGAGCGAGGTCCCGACCCCAAACTTCCCTTAAACCATAATCTTATGTAGAACCCACCAGCTGGAGTGCACCGTTTAAAGGTAAATGTTATGTTGAATGAGTATTTTTGAGTTAATTTGGGTCAGGCGGTGTGGAAATGCTGGAATTGCATTTTAGTTTGTTCTGGGTTTGCTTTGATACTCTGTGAGTGACGAGTGCGATGCCTGTGTAACGTATCCATCATCAGCTGGGCCTCCTCTGCCTTTGACTCTGTTGGCTCCAGGCTCGTCATTGTTGCAGCTCGTGGAGTTTCACACGGGGCGCATGTCTGCAGAGGTGTCATTTTCTCTCCTCATTCTTCTCTGAGGGTGTTCAGTACGCTGCTCGGTTCCCCCGAGCGTGGAACCGGTGAACTCTGATGTTTGTGTCACCTGGGCCTGGGCTGCAACCTCACGTTTTCATGTTTAAATCAACATTCAGAGTGTGTGTGTTAAAAATGTTTTAGGTGCAAATTAATATTTGGAACAGTTTTCTCATTCTGCAAAAACAAAGTTCTACTTGAAAGATTTTCTTTGCAGGCCAAACCTGGTTGCATTTTAAAATGTGACGATCTACAATAAAAACAGGAAAAGCTTGAACACACCAGACAAAAATGAGGTTTTTAAAGTTTGTGTCGACTCAGCAGCTCAGAGAGAAAAGCCGTCAAAAAACACACACACACACACACACACACGCTGTTTGACGATTTTGTAAACACGACAGATTTTTTTTCTCCATTCAGGAAGAAATAAAGATTGAAAAATCAGCATCTCCTGTGAAATAGAGCTGTTCAGCAAACCTGAGCGAACAAAGGCTTAATGTGGTTTTAATGCTGGACTTTGGGGACCAGCAGGTTTTTATTTTCTAACGCACGTTCAGAATCAAAGCTGCAGGACGGACATGTTTTTTTTTAAATGCTGTGAAACTAAGACTGTTGCAGAAGGATATCATGACCATGAGAGGTCTCAGTTAGAGGCTGGATGCGTTACAGTCGTGGGTATTATGAGTGCATGGATGCATCTGATGGGACAAAGAGGTTGTTTTTATGACATTGTTGCTCATGTCAATAATTGCTGGTTGTGCCAAATCGAGTCATCCTGTTTTCTCAACCTCCCTGCAGGACTCAGCGGGAGTCTTATCGCTCCACTTTGTTATGCCGTGGTTTCTCACTCTCTTCACTTCCCTGCCCTGCTGGGACTCTGTTCTCGCTGCCTGGGATCTCGTTATGCTGCAAGGTCGGCACACACACACACACACACACACACACACACACAAATATACAAGGAAGCAGATGAAACACACACACATGCATGAAGAATTATACACGTGGTTTTGACAGTTTCAAAAGGCAAATAATTGACAATGGCGAAGAGTCAACACTGCAGTGCATGAAATGAAGTTACTGAATGATTTTTAAAATATGTCCAGTTTCAGAAGTACTGTAGCCTTATGACCTCCTTTTGATTTTCTAGTGCATCGTATTAAAGCTCTACTTCTGTTCTGCAGACAGCACAGGTGTTTGAGTTTTGTAGTTTTTATGGAGTGAATGGTTTTAAACGGTGAATATTCTGACAGTAGCTCTTTGTTTATCCAGAACTTCACTAATAAATCTGGAATAAATGACTAAAAACAGCAGCAGTCTGGTCGGGGTTTAGTAGTAGATCATCTGCATAGAGTCTGAAACTGTTAGGTTTTGTGTTTTAATAATTAATGTTTTCATACTTTTTTTTTCTTTTTGGATTTACCCACACTTTCATGTCATCCATCACGCTGTAGAACATGTCGATGTTTTATGTTAACTTTTCATTTTATTGTTTAAGACTTTGTAATTGATTGTTCTTGTTCCATACTACAGTCTATTAGGCTCAACAGTTGTGTGTTTTTACTATAGAAAACTATTGGGTGGACACATTTTATTGTCAAGAGTAACAAAATGTTTTAATGCATTGAAATGTAAATTTTCCGTGCTCAGGTCTACCTGCCGTGTTCCGTATGGCTCTGACCATCGTTGAGCTTCTGGAGCCTCGGCTGATGGAACTGAACGATGAAGGATCAATGTTACCGTTGCTGTTGAGAGTCCCTGTGAATGTGTGAGTAAACATATAAGGCACATAGCATCTTGAGCCATTGATGGAACTAGTGCAACTTCTGGGTCATTTTACCGAGCCTTCACGGCTCGCACATGTCTCCATGTCACCGCGCCGCCCAGAAAGGAACCCTTTCTGAGACATTTCAGGTAAGTACCTGAACCTGACAACATAAATGCCCCATGGACTGGTGCTACGTATTGGAGCTGGCGTAGCAGTGGGCGGCCATATTGAATGGGTCTCCATTTGCCCCCAGTGCATTTATTTCTATTGAGGAAGGTGTTTACCCAACTAAAAACACATTTTTTATGCTTTTGCACAAAATCAGACATAGAGTATGGCATGATAATTAAAATATAAATATATGTAAACAAAATAAATAAAACTAAATTGGCTAGACAAGTCAATAGCAATCACACGTGATCTGTTTTCAGTTCACTGGTTGTTGCAACCATAGGATGCACAAAAAACAGACATTGTTGCTCACTCTGCATTGACTGTAGTTGGGTTTGGAGAGTGAGGGACCCATCCAATATGGCGGCGATGTTGTTACGCTCTCCAGCGCATAGACATTGATAGACCCCTCATGGCCGCTTTTGCCTATGGGCGCTGACGAGTGGTGGCGCCGCCATCTTGGATCTCAATGCAGTTGGGGGCTGCAGGCCAGCAGCAACATAGGCCGTAGAAATGGTATCACACAGCCAATGTGATAGCCGTTGGGATGACAATGGCTGACCAAGGGAACTTTCCCTGAAATGCACAGACACTGACTTTTGCGCAGCTGAGCAGTGCGAGACACATAACATCTAAGTGCACGGACCGGGCACAATAGATGGGAAGCAGCATCCTCCTCTGACTCATGAGGAGGTGGAAAAAACCCTTCCAATGAGATTGTCCTAGATCTGAAAGAGCTGGATATGTTCTTGGGGTTAAAGGCTGGGTTAGGACACAAAACAGCAGATCCCCCATCATCCCTGATCCTGAGACAGGACGAGGAAACGGAAAGAGCAGACAGGTCGCGTACTCTCTTAAAAGAAGTGACAGCTAGCAATAGCGCAGTTTTGAGAGACAGACACTTAAGTGAGGACTGATCTATAGGCTCAAAGGGGGCCTTTGACAGTCCGCGTAAGACCACAGCCAAGTCCCACTGAGGGACAAGAGGAACAGAGGCAGGTCTGAGCCTCCTAACGCCTCTTAAAAAGCGTTTAGTAAGGGGATGGCCAAAAACAGTCCTATCCCCGAACCCCTGATGGCACGAAGAAATGGCTGCAGCATACAGTTTAACAGTGCTAAACGCTAAACCCCTGTGCGTCAGAACTTGCAGGAAAGATAAAACACTGGCTAAGGGACAAGTAAGGGGATCCAGGTCCCGCTCCATGCACCAGTGTTGAAAAGCAGCCCATTTCGCCGAGTAGGACGCCACTGTAGAAGAGGCGCGTGCGTTCTGGATGGTATGGACAACATCAGGTTCCAATCCAATCGACATTAGCCGCGACCGCTCAGCAGCCAGACCCATAACCTCTGACCAATGGCCAGTGGGTTCTTGAGCATGCCGTTTGCCTGGAGGAGAGCATCCTCCCTCCACGGCAGGGGCCACGGGCACCCCGACACTAGCATCTGCAGGTCCGGGAACCATGGTGTCGAGCAGCGACGTGGAGCCACTAATATGACCAGAAGGCGTTCCGATCTCACTCGTTCCAGCAGACGGGGAACCAGTGGAACTGGAGGGAAGGCGTAAAGCAGGAGGTTGGGCCAGGGGCTGTGCGCTAGAGCATCCACCCCCAGTGGTGGAAGGTCCCGGGAGCTCAGGGAGAACCATAGAGAGCATTGTGCGTTCTGACGGGACGCAAACAGGTCCACAGCTGCTTCCCCGAACCTGACCCAGATCTGGGTGGAGGCACCACTCTGAGTAACGCGGCCCCCCTCTGGACATGATGTCCGCTCCAACATTCAGAATACCCGGAATGTAAACCGCCCATACCGACAGGAGGTGTGTCTGGGCCCAACACAAAAGGGACCTGGCTACACTCAAGAGCGTGGCCGATCGAACTCCGCCTTGGCGATTTATGTAATCCGCGGCGACCTGGTTGTCTGTGTGGACAACGACATGGCAGTTCAAGAGCAGATGTGAAAAATGCATCAGCACTTTCTGGACAGTCAGAAGTTCCAACACATTTATGTGCATGTTGGTGGTCGGGGGCCACCGACCGCCCACCGAATGGGACAAACATGTACCCCCCCAGCCTGACAGAGATGCGTCTGTAAATACTGAGACATTGGGGGTTGCGCAGCCGAGCAGGACTCCGCACTCCAGGTTTCTGGGGGTCCCCCAAAACCGGAGATCCAGACGCACAGACGGGGAAAACCAACAACAGTCGGTGCCTGTGGCAGACTGGGTGAATCCTGAGACGTCGGAACCAGCGTTGAATACGCCTCATGTGAAGTAGGCCCAATGGGACGACAACATGACTCGCCGCCATCATTCCTCAAAGTCTCATAACCGTGAGAGCGGTAACGACGCGTCGAGGACGCACACGGCTGAGCATCGTGGTTAGGTCCGCAATCCTGGGTTGGGATAAGCGGGCTCTCATGGTTCTGTAGTTCAGATCCACCCCCAGAAACGTGATCACTTGGGAGGGAGCTACCGAGCTCTTGTCCCAATTGATGGAGAACCCTAACTGAGTCAAATGCGCCGCTAGTTTCTGTGTCTGTAAGCGCGACTCGGACTCTGATCGGGTCAGGAGGAGGAGATTGTCCAGGTAAAACAGGAGTCTCATGCCTGCCGTGCGTAGCGGCTGTAGGGCTGTCTCCAAGCACTTGGTGAAAGTGCAAGGAGCGAGAGAGTATCCGAACGGGAGCCTCGTATATTGGTACTGAGTCCCGTCGAACGAGAAACGGAGAAACTTCCTGTGTTTCGGAATTACTGGAATGTGAAAATAAGCGTCCCTCAGGTCGATGGAAGTGAACCAATCGCCGGGGCGCACATAGCTTAGAGCTTGCTTGTGAAAATGCTTTACCATAATGAAGCTGTTGAATGTTGACAGATCCAAAATGGATCTCATGCCTCCGGTCTTCTTTGGAACCAGGAAGTAACGGGAATAATACCCTGTGTTCTCCTCTTCGGGTGGAACCCGCGTAATTCCGACCGAAGAGCTAGCGTCTGAGCCACTGATGTTAGCTTCGTTTTGACAATCCCCGTGAACGGGGGAGGGCGTGACCGAAACTGGAGCCTGTGACCGTACTGTACTACATTGCGAATCCATGGGCTCATGTGGCAAACACGTGACCAAACTTGTGCAAAGATGGCGAGGGGACATGCGCGCGGGACTGACGTGAGACGCACGTCTCTGAGCCAATGAGGAGCTCTTACCGCCGTCGCAGCTTCCGCACGAGAGGCGGGGACGACCCATGGAGGGCAGTCCTCAAAAGGAAGGGGTGACCGACGTCAACGCGGAAGAAGGAGATCCCCCCGAGTTGGAAGCTAGGAGAGCTATGTTGCTGGAGGCTGCACCGGACTGGGCAGCACACTGATGAGCACGATCCGTGAAACGTGCGTCGACTTGGTCATACTTGGAAACAGGCACGATTCGGCGTCCTACCATCTTGGCTTTAGCACCTAGCAGGGACACTAGGTCCGGTTCAAGTGGTGGAACCGCTGGAAAACCGTTGTCCATGAACCCTTGCACTTTGGTAATTGGAACAAAGGCAGAAACTGGGGCCTTCAGGCGGGAAGGTTCAGGGTAGGAAGCAGTCCAAAACTCCATCGCTGTTGGAAACAGCGGGAACACAGGGTCGGGGCACCGAGCCTGGGAGGCGCCGAAACGTCCCGTGAACAGGTTAGAACAAGGAGGCACAGGGACCTGGACCTCAAGCCCGTTCTTGGAAGAAGCAGACTGCACTATGGCTGGGAGTTCTTGCAGAAGGGCCTGAATGGTGGGAAGAGACGGCCCGGAAGCATACTTGAAGGGCGCTCTGTCCCAGAGCGTCTTGAGCGGGCTCGAGGGCCTCCAGGAGGGCATCCGCCAGACTAGCAGTCTCCTCGTCTGTAAGTTCGGCTAGGTCAGAGTCACCAGACGTGAACCCAGCGGCAAACAGCTCCATGGTTGGAGGTTCAGACAGAACGTCGTCAACAGGGGGGGTAGCGTCAGCGGCCCCCTGGAAAAAGTCCACACGACGGCGCTTCTCTTCGGGAAAGAGAAGTGGGCAGAAAGCACACGATACCTGTGCGGTGAGGGCCATGCCCGCGTGAACCGGTCCCAGGCAGAGGAAGCACTTAGAGTGCAGGTCGTCCGGGAGAATGTGTGCCTTTGAGCAGGCGTCACATGGTCAAACCGGAGTAGACATTTTGAATGCTTGGATAGCAGAAGGTGAAGATGAAAAAGGAGAAGATTGAGGGGTCTCAGTCCCTAATATAGGGACGGTGGGACCCGCCTGGTAGGCGGGCGTACATGAAAGCTCTTCAGTGGTAGGACAAGGTACGATGACGTAATCCAATAGGCGTGGCTTAAAGGGCGGAAGCCATACGAAATAGAACACCAGCAGAAAACATGTAGCTAACGTTAGCTAACTAGGAAGTGTTGCTGGTGAACACAAATATAGTACAACAAAGTTATATTTACAAAATACAAACAACAAAAATGCTCGAACGTACTTGTGAAAGTTATCCCCCGAGCCATGGTCTCAATAGTCCGACGATTAGAGCAAGAATAAACCACACAGAGCTCAGGCATTCTGTTTACTGCTGCTGTTATGGTTCGAGTCTGCCGGAAGCCCGACCGATCTAAGATGGCGGCCGCATTTCCTGCGCCCAAGCGGCCAATAGGGGCTCTATCAATTATTATGTCTATGCTCCAGCGCCCAATGGGGCGTCTACGTATTCATGTCTATGCTAAAACAGCCCGGTAGAGTCACTGGGCAGGACTTGTGATTAACTCATGCTGATTGGTTGTAACTCAGTAGGAAATGATATCAGCAGACGCCCCCACACAATCAGGATTTGTAGAGTTGCTGGTGAAGCAGCGTGGAAGGGAAAAAAGCAGCATTGATGCTGCTTTAAAATTGCAATGTTTAAACTGCCACCATAAAAAAAATGCAACAAAAAACCCTCCAACGGTGTAATTTTCACCACTGTGTGTTCTCCTGATGAGCAACATAAACGGTGTTTATTCTGGTCATCGAAAGCAGTTTTTTACGTCCCACAGTCGAGCACTCCTTCTGTCCCCTGAATTGATTAAATTACGGCCTACTTGGATAGAATAAAACATTTAATGTTCTCCATGGACGCTTTTTGGCACTGATCAGTGACGTCACTCACTGTTAAAATAGTCGTGATATGCCGACGTCTGACGCAAAATCCTGAAACGCCCCAATTCTTGTATGGAGACACAACGGCTGAGAGGACCGAGCCAGAGTATTTTCCCTGATCTCCTATAGTGGAACCTCGGCTAACGTCTCGCTCAGCGACGCGGTTACTGAATGTTGTTTTGTTGTCTGAGACATTCAAACGTACCGAAACCCCTCGTGACTTTTCTAAAAGGATTTGTGTCCTTTTAAAGAGACGTCATCACTTTTTCATTTCAGGTTCGTCTCACGTTGAATGTAAATGTCACACACTACCAGAGATGTGCTGTAGTCATGGCAACTAATCACACAGCGGGTGTTTTTGTGATAAACTGGTGCAAAGAAATCATTGTGATCCCATTGATAAATAGTTTAAAGCTCTACAACGTGGATCTGCTGGGTTGATCCTGGACAAATAAAAGCCGTGCAGACGCGTTTCCATGAATGAAGTCGTGTCACAGGAGGTGATGGAGCTCTTTCTGATGATGCAGAGGGAAAGTGGTGCTCGTAAAATTAACAGCAGTTTAACTAAAGATTTAATTATTTACTCGAATGCTTTTACGGCTTCCTTTCATTAGCTTTGAATAACAAATGTTTTCTGTTTACAAATACAACATATCGATCCTCGTAGAGACTGTTCCACTGTTTGTTCACGACAGCTTCAAGGGCAGCTCTGTTCTCGCTCTGGTGTTTAGTGGGCAGCCTGCCATCACGTCACATTGAGAAGTCCTTGTTGCCCGCCTGGCATTGTTACGAAAGGTTGGTCCGAAGTCAGCGCTAAGTGGTGTGACTGTTTCTCAGGGTGGGATCTCCTTACGCTGGGAAGATTCTGCTGAGAGAGACGGGAGGGGAGGAGGGGCGGCGTGAATGGAGGGATGGAGGAGAGTCGGTGGAGAAAGATGGGTAAAGAAAGTAACGATGAGTGGAGAAAAGGAGGAGTGGTGAATACGTTTGTAGCGCAGGCATGAAGGGTTGAGAACTTCCTTTATCTGATGCTGTCAGCTCAGTCCTGCACTGTAAAATCTGACCAGTTAAACTTACTTTAGAAAACATGCAAACCTATTACACTTAAAGTGACAATGTGTAGTTTCAGGGTATTTTACACCATATCATCGTGACTGTCGCTAGTTTAATAAAACATTACAGTAAATGTTAGCTGTGGAGCTGAAAGCATGCGACCTTGGTGTGACTCCTCAGACTTTGATAGTCCTTTAGTTAATTCCATGGAGAGAATGCAACGCTGATGCTAGTTTTCTGGTGGTGTAGGTTCCAGATCTGCTCAGGGTCCTGCGCCTGCTGATGATGTTACACTACGGCAACACCACTCGGCCAAAATATAGCGCATCACTTTTTCAATTCTGTTCTTTCATATAGGTTTTGGAAAGAGTTTAGCAGTTTTGTTATTAAATTCATGTTTCTTACCGTCTAAATGTTTTCTGACGTGGTAACGTAACTTCCGTAGGTCGTACGTCCAGCCAATCTTCTAGTGTGACGTCATCAGCAGGCGCAGGACCCTGAGCCGGCTCACATAGAAGGAAACAATGGTCATTTCTCAATATGCGTACTTGTCTGTACTTGTGTTCTCCCGTCCTTATGAAACGTCATCAACGATGGTCCAAGTACTGTTCCAATCCTAAGTACGTATAACGGCAAGTTCTCTCAAAGTTCCCGGATATGTTCTTGCTCCGCCCATTTTATCGAGGATGCACTGATGCGTCCTTCTGCGGACTTGGGACAGCAAAGTTTCCCATAATGCATTGCGCCGCTAACCGTTAAACTCCGAACGGCAGAGGAGAAAGCTCATAACTGTTGTGTTTTATATCAGACATACACATAAATAAATATGAAGTTGTCTGTTATTGTAAATAATTGTGTATAACCTGTCAAATTTGCTGTGTATTTGGTTTTTTTTCTTTCAGACTCTTCACGATCCCTCAAAATGATACATAGCTAACCCACTATCAAAATAAAAGCATTGTTGCTTTGTTTTGATGTTTTAACAGTGGGAAATGTTGGTATTTTATCAGTTTTGATCAAAAGTGGACCAAATATAATACAAATAATACGTTTTCATTGTTATTTAAGGAACAAACTAGACTTTTATTTTTGTCGGTCGTTTTTTTAACCGTGACGCAAAGGAGTACGCTTGTTCCAAATGCCGTCCTCGTCCTCCCGTACTCGGCAGAACGACTTTCTGGTGTCCTAGCCAAGAACACACTTGTCAAGTACACAAGAACGTACTAGCATCCTTGAGTATTGAGAAACGACCATGGTGTCTAATATGGCGTCCCCCAGAGACCTAGACCCGCGCCTTGTGTATTTTAGACCCGATTGTTATGGTTATATGTTACGAAGCCGCCAATATTTTTCAATGACTGGACATCATTTTATTCATTTTCAACAACATTTTGATGGATGTTTCCAGAGATTAATGGTAAAAACTACACATTGTCACTTTAAATAATAAATATACAGAATAGGGAATTATGTGTCGGAGCTACTGATGCTTACAAAGTAAAATGCGTACTGAACTTGTACTTCTGAGTTTTATATTCTTCAGCAGTAGTAGAAGCAGTACTGCCTCCAACACATAATTACCTCCTCTCTTGTATTTATTATTGTAAGTCTGGGCTGCAGTAAATACCCAACAAACCCAGTTTCACCAGTCAGACTGCAGCTTCCAGTTTCTCATCTAAACCTCTGCTATGATTTTATTAAACTAAAAACATTTTCATCCATTTCCAATAAAAACATGAGAAATTATCCAAGTTTTTCAGTTTTTACCTTTGAACTCTTTGATAAATTATCACTTTATGGATCTTAATGTGATGTGATGCGAGGGTGAATTTAAATTTTGATGGTTTTTAGGTTTAATGCTTTTACTCTGTGCAGCACTTTGGTCAGCTGGCATGCTGCTTTTAAATGTGCTATACTGATACATTTGGTATGGTTTCTAGGTGTTTGTTACAAAATGCAAAAATAATTACAGCGACCATTTTTGATCATTTTAATGTGTGAGAAGGTATTAAAATGGTAAATCAGCTCTGGCTTGATGATGGTGTTTAGTGTCATCACTGACTGATCATAACCATCTGGTTTATTGGTGAATAGAAGATATTAAAACACATCGTATTAAATTTAAACTTTGTGAAATCTTGATTTACAAAAGCTTCTAAACTCAAACCTAGTCTCTGACTCATTTACATCTTTTTTTGTTTACTTTTTGTGTTTCCCATTCCCAGCCTGAACTCCCTCTCTCCTCCTACTCATTCCTTCCACACACAGTAGCTCCTTTGCTTCCTGCCTCCTTTTACCATTTGCCTCTTTGGCCTGTCCCCCCTCCCCTGGGATTTCATTTTCTTTTTTTTGTGCCCCTTTTCTCCCTCTGTGACTCCGTTCTTTCATTCGTTTATCCCTGATTGTTGTCGTGACACCCTCATTCAGCCGAAGGGGTTGACACATCATTTGTGTCTCCAGCTAAGTCTCTGCTCCTTTTCCTCTCATGTAAACACAAGGGTTTAAAATTCATCATTGTTTATTGACTGAATAGTTAATTTTCCCCCAGAAAACTGGTTAGGGATGCTCCAAGGCTCCTTTAATGTCTTAACATAAAATAAATTAATGAGTGCAAACTGGGCATTTATTTGGAGGTTTAATGACCGCCAGTGAACGTCTTAGCTACAATGTAAAATAAAATGTAGTTTTTACATTTATTAATAATAATAATCATCATAAATAGAACACATCGATCTTATCGATTGTCATCTTCGGCGGACATTTTGATTTTAGACAGCAGCGGGAATCTTACCTGAGAACTTAAGGCTGGTTTATACTCGGTCCGTCTGCGTGAAACGGACGCACGCACCGCCATTTTGTGTCGGCGCAAGGGCTCTCCGACTGGCTCGCGGAGGGTGACGGAGACATGCCCCAAATTTTAAACATCCATCGAACGAGACGGACACCGCAAGCTTGTGATTGGTCAGGACGACGCTTCCTGTAACTTCGTCACCAGCACCGCCGTTGCTCCGTTAATAAGTAAAAAAAAAATATTTAGTGGCAGACCCAGAATAGATTGAAGAACACATCGCGGAAAAGTCCGAAAATATGAACGTTTATTCACCCATGACTGAAGGAGTACAAAATACGGAGCAAACGTGGATGGAAACGACAGGAAACGTGGGTTTAGAGGTGGCGACTGGATGAAGAGGTGGAGGAGAATGAAGGACAAATTAGTCCGTGTTAAAAAGTCTCTGAAATACATTAAAACAATGTAAACACATGAGTAAATACACTATCGTGAACCAGATACATGAGTGTCATGGTGGCAGGATATCACAGAATAGCGCTACGCCCTCTGTTGTCCTGGCAGGGAATTGCTTTGCAGCACTCCGCTGCCTGAACAGAAGTTCCAATGTGAAAACCTTTCAGACGCTCCGTGCGCGTCTCTCCGTTTGTGGAGCTCACAGAGAGTATAAACCAGCCTTTACTCTGGATGTTAATTTTTGTCCCAGCCTGGATTCGAACCCGGGTCCTCTGCATGGAAGTCGGATGACTTACCAGTTGAGCTATAAATCTGGCATTTGAACGCTGTTACACATAATTATTTGTCAAATAAACAATTATACATGTAACTGTAGACATGTACAAATGTATCTGAATGGACTTTTAGGACATGTTATGTTATATTTTTTTTAAAATTTGGGCCGTCCTACCGCGACTGTTTTTGGCCGTGGACACCACGTCGGCGTCGGACCAATGTTTGTTGGGTAGCCTCGCTTAGTATGCTGCTTACATTTTATCAACTAAGTAACTTTAACACACGCACAAACATTCCCTAAACAAATCGATACTTACAAAGACATGGCACGAACGTATAAAGCAAAAACGGCGTGTTCATGATCTGTTTTTAAAACCTAAAACATTTGAACCTTTTTATCATTAATTCACTTGTACTATTTATTAACTTATTAATCAAACTTATTCCCATCATGAACTTAATAATTATTTTTGGTCTAAAGGAGTCACTGAGCATTAGTCAAGATTATCTCAGGGGGATTGTCATTCAGCTGCTGTTGGAGACAGATTAATCAAACATCACGTTTTTTTTCTATTACTAACTTAAATTGAAGTAGTTGCAATTTTGCACAGATAATGTTTAAAGCTTAAGCATTCATGAGAGGAGATATGTGATGTTAGCAACCTAAATGATTTATTTATTTTCTTTTTTTATTAGGGGGGCCCTGCATATATCTGTATCGGTTTAATATCGGTATCGGATATTAAGAGTTAGACAATATTGGATATCGGATATTGCTAAAAAAGCCAATATCGAGCATCCCTAGTTGCTACTTTTAGATATATTCATAATATTAACAGTTTTTTTTTATCAATGTGCTTCCTAAACAAGTGAACGAGAATCTTAAAGGGGGCCTAGAATGTAAACCAACATTTTCCTTGTTGTTGAATAAGACAGCTTGGGTGGTCAACAGCAGCATGCCAAAAAGTCAAAGCTGTGTTTGACCTACTTTTTATGTAAATTAGAAAGTTGAAAAATGTGAGAGAAAACCTCCTGTTCTCAGAAAGTCTTCCTTAACACGTCATAAGGGGGAGCCACGCCTCCTCAAACCTGCATGTGTCTGAGGCCTCCTGGGGAAACCAACCAATCAGCACGTCCTGGCCGAGTGGGAGGGGTCAACAGCTCTTTTCACTGAAGGCCTGAGTAAGGGGGTTTAGAATGGCCTGTATCAGGGCTCCTGGGACAGATGAAAGCCAAAAAAATGTTCTTATGCTTTTTGGAGGCTCAAAGCTCTGTTTTAGATTGTTGATTAATTGCATTCTAGGACACCTTTAAAGGGAAGCTTGGATGTCCATCCATCCATCCATCCATTTTCATCCGCTTATCCGGAGTCGGGTCACAGGGGCAGCAGCTTAAGGAGGCAGGCCCAGACTTCCCTCTCCCCAGCCACTTGGGCCAGCTCCTCCGGGGGAATCCCAAGGCGTTCCCTGGCCAGCTGAGAGACATAGTCCCTCCAGCATGTTCTGGGTCTTCCTTTAGGTCTCCTCCCGGTTGGACGTGCCCGGAAAACCTCACCAGGGAGGCGTCCAGGAGGCATCCTAACCAGCCACCTCAAGTGGCTCCTCTCGATGTGGAGGAGCAGCGGGTCTACTCCCAGCCCCTCCCGGATGACCGAGCTTCTCACCCTATCTCAAAAGCCTCTTTTATGGTAAATGGTAAATGGCCTGTATTTATACAGCGCCTTCTTAGGGTTCTACAACCCCCCAAGGCGCTTCACAACACAATCAGTCATCCACCCATTCACACGCTGGTGGGGATGAGCTACGATGTGGCTACAGCTGCCCTGGGGCGCACTGACGGAGGTGAGGCTGCAGAGCACTGGCGCCACCAGTCCCTCCGACCACCACCAGCAGGCAAGGCGGGTTAAGTGTCTTGCCCAAGGACACACAGCAGCATTGTCTGGCCGGAGCCGGGATCGAACCTGCAACCTTCCGATTACTGGACAACCCGCTCTACTTCCTGAGCTACTGCTTAAGGGAGAGCCCAGACACCCTGCGGAGGAAACTCATTTCAGCCGCTTGTATCCACGATCTCGTTCTTTCGGTCACTACCCAAAGCTCGTGACCATAGGTGAGGGTAGGAACGTAGATCGACCGGTAAATCGAGAGCTTCGCCTTTCGGCTCAGCTCTCTCTTCACCACGACAGAATGGTATAACGCCCCCCCATCACTGCAGACGCAGCACCAATCCACCTGTCGATCTCACGCACGGAAACTTGGATGTGTTTCCCTTTATTATTTTAAAGCTGTACTGAAAAGTATTGGATCGGGACTCGGTATCGGCAGATACGGAACATCCCTACTTTTAGCAGCGGTGATTGTCTTCAGCATGTCTGTCATGACTAGAGGAATGTTGGCCTCCTCCTCCTCAGTTCATGGAGTCTTGTGTGTTTTTCTGCACAAAGCTTTTGACCTTGAGAATTCACAACATCCTGACCTTTTATCAGATTTGAGATTTTTGTTTCAGGTTAGAAGTTTCTCTTGGTAACCGTCTTTCCTTTCTCTCAGTGGAAGAAGTAACGATGCAGATTAGTTTGTCTTAGGTTTATATTTTTATTTATTTTTTATGAAGTTATTAACATCGATAAATCCTCACCAATGTTTCTTTAAACTCTTAATTTGTCTCCTTGTCTTTGTATTCCCATCCTTTTCCCTTCATAGAGCCCAATACACGGTTTTGGTTCCGGCACTGTGGAACACTGAGGTCCACGACTGGGAGCTCAGATGTATGAAGAGCTTGGTGCTGGATGAGCGCCACCGTGAACCCGAAACGGGTACAGAACACACACACACACACACACACACGAAGTGGGTTTTTGTGCTCAAGCAGAAATTCAGAAGCATCGTAGGACTCTAGAGTTCATCAAACTATTTTTTATTCAGACTATCAGTATCTTCTTGTTATGTTCTTCCTGTGTTTTTTTCTATCTCCATTGGATTTTCTTGCTTTAACACAGTAAAAAAAAACATTGTGATACTGTGTTAAAGCAAGAAAAACCAGTATCTTTCTGCTGAATTTGCTGAAGCTATTGTTTAAAGGGCTCATTCACTGGCAAACCGTGAAATACTTACTTTAGAAATACGATAGTTCTCTCTGAGAGAAAAGAACGTTTTCTTCAACCCCATCAGCCGCTGAACAGAGACTGGAAAATGCTCAGGTTAGAAAAAGCCAGTCTCTTCTACATCACAGGGACAATTAGTATTCATGGCTCCACCCACCTTGGCTTGGGACCACCCACAGGAAGGAGAGAGCAGAGGGCATCTCGGCTAGTAGAAGCTAACCATTAGCATTAGCAACTCCACAACATGGTAGAAACACATTGAGGCATATTTGTGGAGATAAATGAAGGTGGCGGAAGAGTCCCGTTGCTGTTAGCCAATCAGATGTGAGATCATGAATACTAATAAGTCACCATGAATACTAATAAGTCACCATGAAACAAGAGCATCAGAGCATTTTCCCACACTAAACAACTCATAAGGTATTCATTCAAACCTCAGCAGATTTTTGACAAAATGAGTGAATGAGACCTTTAAATCACTGCTGTGGTTTTATTTGTCCTTTTCGCATCATGGATGCGGAAAATCGACAAAATAAAAGTAGCTCAAAAATAAAAAAAATGCCTTTCACATAGAATATCTCTGTAATGGTTGGTCCTGAAAAACGCTAGTTCGGTATGGAACCTCGTGTGTGCACGTGTCTGGACCTGCGTGCCTAATGGAGATCAAGAGATCAAAGGAGCTCGTGTCTTTTGAAGGTTGTTCAGATATCGCCCCACACAACTCTTGGAAACCCCTCACCAGTGGAGCCTGATCCTCTCTAAACACTGAGTGGAATGCAAGTGTCATGATTGTGCTTGTGAGCGGGCGGACCAACGCTCGTGGGTGCATCCTGACAGACAGAAACGCTAATGAGTCACGTTTTGGTGGCTGCAGGACTGAACGGGGCAGGATTTTCTGTGAGAGTCCAAACAACAGTTAGGATTTAATAAACAGTTTAGGTTTCATTTAATGGTAATGGTCTAAATAAAGGCATCTGTGGGAGACGGGAGCAAAATAGTTCATGAGGAAAGCTGTTAAAAAAGCAGTTTGAACATTTTCTTTTGGGGTTTATTTCAAGTAAAAACTGCGTGCTTTAAAGAAAAGCTAATTCATCACCCTGAGCGTGTGTGTGTGTGTGTGTGTGTGTGTGAGCGTGTGTGTGTGTGAGTGACACAGTGAATCAGGATGAGTCATCCCTATTTGCTGGCCTGACAGACTGTCTAGCCCTCGAGTCAGCCGGGGAAATTGAGCTGATTCATTTGCTGCTTCGCTGATGCACTTTTATCATTTTCCTCTCTTTGCACTTTCACTCACTCACTATTTATTCATGAAACCTGCCGTCTTCAAATTAATGACATCATTTCTGGGAACCCACAACTCTGTTTATGGAGAACTTGGATGTCACAGAACCAGCCTGAACTTTATCGAGCTCATTTTTCTCTTTTATGTGTTTGATGTAGCTGTTTTTGGTCTGTTGGATGAGGGCGATGCTGAGAGGGGATGCTTTATTTTTCCGTCCATAGTTTATATGATATGATCATTTCTTCGTTTCTCAAGGCAAAAATGCCACTTCACTGTCAGAACCTGTTTCAAAGACCTCACATTACATCACATAGTTTACTCCTGTTACACTTTTTTTTATTAACTCCAGATATTAGACTTGTCCCTGCTGGCTGAGATGAGACGTTTCTAAGAATTGAGCTGAACTTTTTACTAGGGGTGGAACGCGATTAAAAATTAATCTAATTAATTAGAGGCTTTGTAATTAATTAATCTTGATTAATCACATTTTAATCGTTCAAGAAAATTTGCCCCGAAAGCAATTTTTTAAATTAAAAATAATGAGGCAGAGAATCAAACAATGGACATTATTATTGTAAACTCAAGCTCCTTTAATTTCTAAAAAATGTTTTTAATTGTATTTCAGTTCAAAACAGTTTTTTTCTTATTTATCAATTAATTAATGCGTTAAATTCCCACCCCTACTATTTTCAAATTAATTTAAAGGTCTCTTTCACTCATTTTTGCAGTAAATCTGCTCTAGTATGAATGAATGCCTTGTGAGTCATTTTTTCTGGGGGAAGAAAGCTCTGCTGCTCCTGTTTTAGGGTTAGAAGTTTTTCTGGAGGGTTGGGGCGGGGCCACGATGATTAATATTCATGATATGCAAAAGTTTTGCTTCTTATTGGCTAACAGCAACACAGATCTTTACTCAGAATATGTAAAAAATATTGGGCAAAAAATGCAACATTGATGTTTATCTCCAAAAAACACAAGCTGCTAGTCGAGACGCGCTCTGCTCTATCCTTCCCGTGGGCAGTCCCAAGCCTTGGTGGGCGGGGCCATGAATACTAATTTTTCCTGTGACGTTGACATTTTCTGATTGTATCATTTTCCAGTCTTTATCCCATCTTTGGCTAATACCGCAGACATCATATACGTAGACGCCTCGTGGACTGGCGCTGCCTATTGGAGCTGCTGTAGTGGCCGGTCGCCATCTTGGATGGGTCTCTATTTGCCCCCAGTGCATTTATTTCTACTGAGGAAGGTGCTTACCCAACTAAAAAACACATTTTATTATGCTTTTTCACAAGATCAGACATGTGGTATGGCATGATAGTTAAAATAGAAATATAATAAAATTAAATAAAAAAAAATTAAATATAAAATCCCAACAGGTAGGCTAGAAAAGTCCCACGTGTACGCCGGTTGTTACAACCATAGGTTGCACAAAACACACCCTGCGTTGACTCCAGTTGGGTTTGGAGAGTGAGGGACCCATCCAATATGGCGGCGACGGTTACGCTCTCCAGCGCCCAATGGGGCGTCTACGTATTCATGTCTGTGGCTAATACAGGCTGTGGGGGTTGAAGAACCTTTTCTCATTTAGCATGCATGTGCAACTCTGAGTGACCGTGTTTCAGAACAAACAAGTATTGAACGGTTTTGAAGTTAACAATCCCTTTAAAATTAAAATTATAGCTTTTTTCTTGGTGTTATGCTGATTTAAAACGTTTCAACTTCTGTTGATTTTCTAATTGAGGAATTGAAGAAGTTGAGGCACTTTTTGCAGGAGAATTGTTCCAAAATGTAATTGGAAGTTCTTGCTGGATTGAATCAGTGAAGCCTTCATACATCAGTCTGTTTAGGTGCCTGCTCCTGATTGGTCTGATTTGTTATAAATTGGGATGGAAAGTTTATAATTCATCTGGACTTAAAGTCTGTCTCCAGAGTGTTGGTGTTTTTTTTTCTTTTTGTTGCTGATGGCTGCAGTAAAAATCAAGTCCAAGCCACAACAAAGTCCTAAAGGTCAAACCTACCTACCTGTTCAGCGTTGTCCTAGTAAGAGGAGATATTCTGGTACCTGACCAGCAGTAAGTCGAGTCAGCGTTTTAGGATGGAGCTAATGTGATTTCAGAATGTGCTTAGTCAGGCTAAGAAGAACCGAGAACACAAAGACGTGTTGTTCTGTCCTCTAGAGACTTCTTACCTTTAGCGTTCCTCTTTCTCTACCCTTTCCTTCCTGTTCTACTCTGATTTCCTGTCCTGCCCGCTGATGTCTCGGGTTTTTATTTTTTATTTCCTTGAATAATAGCAGATGCTCGAGTCCTGTTCTCCTCGGCTGGCTCCCAGGATACCTGCAGTGTTTTCTTCCTGCCTGCCTGCTGCTTCAGCCTTGAGCGGTGACTCAGCCTGAATTTTATTCAGTGCCCCCAAACAACCTTCAGCAGCCACGGCTGCATAATTAAGATGCATTTTGCCCGTATTGGGTTCAGCGTTATGTAAGCTATTTTACAATAGGACTGCAGATGGAGGGCCTCGATGGTTTTGGTTAAATCTAAAACCGGAGCTGATGAGTAAGGTTAAGGAGGTGGAAGTCTTTGGGTTCCTGCTTTGACAAAAATCAGACGTGCACGAGTGTTGATGTTGTTTAAATATCTTTTAAACAGATTTCTGTTGTATCTTGTTCTCTCCACACACTTTTCCTCAAGTCTTAACCTTATTATCCTAATTGCTGTGGGCGCAGGACATCTGCTTTGCAAAGCTAATTATAAACGTATTAAATCAGAAAAACCAGTTTTTTTATGGGTGATTTATTTATTTTTTGCATTTGTGTTTTTATGTGAACTTTCATCATTCACTAATTTAAATGGAAAATATAGATAAATGAAAGTTTATAAATTCATCTGTTCCTGTTTTTCTATGTGTTATAATTGGCCGGTTAATTTAGCAGACATTTGTTTTATTTGTCTTTGGCAACACCTGAGCTGCCAGGTGCAGTAAAAGGAAAGCCCTTAGTGTTGCATTTGCCCTTTTGGTTAATGACAGGCTACTTCTTTCTGCACAACACCGACACACACCCGGGAAGTTAAACAGAAAATGATGCTTAACCTAATAAAAAGTAAATATACTGGAAACAAATGTAGAGCCTTATTTTAGGCATAAAAATGAAACGCTTAATAGTCCAGCCTTAATCACAACTCACTCAGCTAAGCAGCAACATTAATTAGAGCCAATCAATCACATCCAGTCTGTGTGTGAGCATCTGAGTCAGGCCTGATAGTCTGCTGTAAGCAAATGCTCTGATTAACTAAAGAAGTACCATCACAGAGTCTGTGTGTAATTTAATCCTTGCAGGCCAGATATGGTCCAGTAGTCACCATCTGGTGACTAGTTTCAGGAGTAAAGTGGGGAAATGCACAAACGTTAAGCTGACATGAGATGTGATGTTGCATAGACAGATTAAACTATCTACAGGTAAAAGTCAATAACTCCACATTCTATAATTTGATCGTTGTATTCATATATAACCACGTTCCCACTGATAGTTTTCTAAAATTTGTGTTTCAAATGGAGCCAGTAGATATTTGCTCCATCCTTTTGGACCTTGCATTCCTAACAACAGTTTAAGCTGGATTGCATCTATTAGTCCTGGAAGAATGTCACCTTCTTGACCTCTGTGGGCATTTAGCGTACATCTGGGCCTACTTTCTAGTAATCTCCCTATTCATTTGTTTTTGCTAGTTAAGGTGGAATGCCACCTGCTCAATCAGCCTTAGGGCTGACCCGCTCCCATTACTAGACTCGCGTCTTGTGATTTTGTCCTTATTTGGTTTATTGACATGCAAGTTGAAGCTTGCCTCGTCTTTCTTGTTGTTTTTTTGTAACAAACATCAAAACCTTGGGAATTTAATGCATAATTGTGAATTTCTGGAGAAATCTTGTTGCTAGAGTAAAAGCACGGTGTACTTAATTGTAAAATTCTACAGAACTGTGGAAGTCTTGACTCGCCCAGCGTGTTTTGTTTCTGTTTTAAATCAGTGGGGCTCTCTGGAACGGTTAGACTGGTTTAGATCGTACCTTTTTAACATGTTTCAGTGTCTATTTAAAGCAAATCATGTCAGATTCTACTGATTTGTTTTGTGGGGTACCACAAGGCTCTGTTTTGGGCCCACTCTTGTTTTTACTTTTTATACACCCTCTTGAACATTAAATTCAATCGTCATGTTTTAATTTAGATTTTCTATTTGATTTATTTTCTCTGAAAGGCGTTTTAATAAACTTTACTTAAATACAAAAGTTGAGGAGACATTTTTAATTAATTTAACTGTAATCCCTCTGAGATCACAAACTATTCTATATTGATTTAATACCACTTTTCTATTTTGTTATCTTAAGAACACAATCATTCTTTTTCCAAGATGGTGGCATCGTTTCTACATGTAATATTCTTTACATTTGTCATTTATCTCTTAGATAAAAGTTCTGTCTAAACTAGCATCATCCATAGTTTTTACTAAAACAATTGGCTGAAGCTCCAGTCTTGTTTTCACCACCTACCGACCTGAGAGAAAACTGTTTAGGTGATAAAGATCACTCCTTTGTTGAGTTTAAAAGTGTGCTATTGTGGTAATTATACCTTTCTGGTCATGACTGTTTTCCTCAAACTTGTAGATAAGTGATCTTTTCAGCTACTTCCATAGTTGCTGTTTTCCAGAACTACTTGATGATTTGAAATCTAACTAAAGGGAACAGTCACTATTGTGACTTTTGTAAATCAGTTAAAATCGTATTAAAATTTGATTTCCTGATTAACTGAAGAGCATCGTGTATCTCAGTAACATGAAGATAAACACCTGTTTCCTCATCTCCCCTCATTAGATCAGCGTAAAAGCAGCGGATTGGAGATCCTGTTCTTGTTTACGTTTGGCTCTAATTAGAATTATGAGCCGTATTAATGATGTGTTTTGTGTATTAATGAGTTAGGTGGTGGGATTAGAAGCTGCAGGTAGGAGGGGGAGGTTAGACCACAAGGCTCCAGCTTTCTCTACTGGATTATAAACACACAGGCTGTTGGGGAATAAAGAAGAACTGGAGGGAAAATGCTGTTTTCTGTTGCATAAAGAGGTTGATGCTCCATCCTGATAACTTCATTTTGTTGACTTTGACTAAAAAACTGGGGCACAATTTTTCCAAGAGCCTTTGATGATTCTTATTATTGCACCCACTTAAATTTGGGTCATTTTTCTTATGATGTTACGTAAGAAGTGCCTTTTCTTGCAGCTTCTACTATAAAATATGTAGAAATAAAATGTTGAGCAAAGATGGGAAAATGTGAAATGAAATTGGCAAAGTGACTTTTGGGCATAAGAATGTAATGAGACAATATACTTGAGTTTCATTATAACCATCTATTGGTTCATGCATGGTGCAATCTGCATGGTGGTGTAGTTGGTAGAACTTTTGCCTTGCAACAAGAAGGTTGCTGGTTTGAAACCTGGCTTCATCCTGTGGAGTTGGCATGTTCTCCCCACGCATATGTGGATTTTCTCCCACAGGGCAAAAACATGCATGTCTGGTAACTGCTAAATGCATAAACACGAACTATGGTGAGATATTTGGCTGTTGAACGTACACCTGCACAGGGGCAAAAACATGATCACTGCTGCTGAACGGTGAAAGGTGTGGGACCAGGAGTTACTGAAGCATGTTCCCACCATCTCTGCCATCTTGAATCCTAAACCTTTAACTTTAATCCTTATTTCTTTAGCTGTGTGTGCGGTGATGACTGAATCAGTCGTGTTCATTTCTATATCTTCTTACACACGTACTCGCTGAATCCTAACCACTGAGTAATGCCGCCATCCTTAGGGAACTTTTCTTGTTCAACACAAAACCAGAATAATTTAGCTGCTGTCTGATTAATGAGGACGAACAGTCTGAAGATGAGACTTTGATCCTCTTGAGGACTGAAGTTTTATCACGAACTGCTGTGACAAATGAGTGGGTTTAAGTATTTAACCGTAATCCTTCTGTTATTACTGTCGAGGATCAACAGACACAAAGTAAAGACCGATGGCAAAGTTTAGGATTTTTATGAGTTATGATTGAGTGGTTTAGGCTATGATGCTACAGAAACGAGAAAAAACATCCTTTAGAATCATCACTCCTAGCTTATTGATGACGGTGTTCACTCAGACTGTTTTGATTTAATCTCTGTAGATCGTTTTCAAATTACGCTATAAGACATCTGATACTCTTGCCAATAAAATGTATGTGTTGTTTATGACAGTGCAGTTTGCTGGAGGAGCATGGTGAGCCGCTTTTTTAAAAACACAGATGAGGGATTCTCATCAGGTTATGAAATCACAAACTAACAAGACTCGATTCTATCTGTAGTTCCTCAGAAACACAAAAACGCCGTCCAAACACCAAAGTTTAGACTGATTTGCTCCAGATGCATCAGACCCATTAACTTCTTCTCTAAAATTATGAATGAAAACATTAACAATAGCAAAGTGCTTTTTACCACAGTCAATAAAGGCCTCTGGTCTTCCTGCTGAGATGTCATCTTTAGCCAAATGTGAGGAATTTGCATCTTATTTTAATAATAAAATTTTTAACTTTAGGCAGAATATTGTGGTAAAACGTCCGCTCTGCAAGGCCAGGCTGGGACTGTGTAAAATGGCGGACTCGACAAGTGAAGCCGCTGATTCTGAGCCCAGAAGATGTTCTAACGGTAAATACTGTTGTAAAATAAAGTAGATTAGTAGAAATGAGTCCTTAACCTGTACGATTCATCACTGGACATGGTGCTGGCTGGTCACTTCACGTATCAGCAGTGAACCAACACCCGTTCTGTTGTTGCAATACCACCTCTGAACACTAGAGTTTGCCAGAGTGTCCATGTCCCATATTCAATCTTTAATGGTCATTGAAAGCCACATAAATGTGATTTTTTTATTTATTTATTTATTTATTTATTTATTTAAATTTCATTTAAAATGCAAAAAGTATTGTGATTTCGTTTCTCCGTCTGTGTTTCTCATATTGGGTCCAAATTGGGCGTATTAGTAAAAATGTGAATTTGAAATTGTTAAAACGCATCAACAACCTGCTGGAGAGATGAAATTCAATTGGGTGCTGCACAAAAACACTCAGACGGCTGCAAATGGCCCCCGAACCACCCTTTGGACATGCCTGACGTAGAGGGTTAAAAACATTAAGCACCTCCAAATGAAAGAAACAGCTGGGGTTAATGTGGTGCTGATGGGTTAGGCCAGGGGTCGGCAACCCAAAATGTTCAAAGAGCCATATTGGACCAAAAAAACAAAAAACAAATCTGTCTGGAGCCGCAAAAAATGAAAAGCCTTCTATAAGCCTTATATGAAGGCAACACAGGTTGTAAGTGTATATAGTTATATTAGCCTATTATCAAAATGACTAAGTAGGCTACAAATACTTAATGAGCATTCATGATTAAATGTTTATTTCCTGCAGCGCATCCTGGAGAGAACGACACACCACGTGACTCTGCTGTAGATATTTGGTGCTAACTTCCATTACAATATTAATCAGTGGGATTAATTTGATCATTTCTTCTTGAGCCCATCACAGCTCACATACCTGCATAACAGCGCTGTCTGTTTGATATCGATCACATCACACGACTCATCACAGGTAGTTGAGGACGCTGGAGCTGAATTAATGTCTTTGATTTGCTGATTGGTGACGTCGCCTGTCATTTTAATGGTCCTTGTCTTTGTGGAGAGAGAAATGTCTTTAATTTTCTGGATTATCTCGGTTTTGTTTTTTAAGTCTGATATTTTGATGAATGAAAATCACCATCCGTGAACAGTTTTCCCCGCTTTTATCTCTCAGGTTGCAACAAAACCTGCAGCAGTAGTGGAGTTTGGAGATGGAATCCACTTCTTAAATCTACTTTTATAACCTGACACACGGGAGGCGACATGCGGCAAAAGCCAGCGGCACCTCTGTTCCAGCAGGGTGAATAGCAAGTCTTCCGTGGTTTTGATTGGCCGTCAGATTGGAGGAAATTTTGGGTTAATAAAGCAGCTCAGAGTTGAAACAGCGGTAGATGTGAAGTCTCACAAGGTTTTGCTAGAGTTAAGTGAAGTCTTGTAAAGCTCTGGGACATCAGACACGGCAAATATTAACTTTTCCTCCATGTTTACCCGGAGATGTACTGAGAAGCATCCTTTCCCCTCATTGGTCAGTCAATGAAACCTCCGCTGATTGGTCCTTGTCCGAGCGACAGCGGTGAAAAGTTGAAGTTTTTCCAGGTAATCCTTCCGCGTCGACAATGAAAGCAAATAATTGGGTCCATTCTTCCTTGAATCCTCTGTTCTCATCAGCTATCTTTCTCTTTTTCCCTTTGGGATCCACGGCCCTGACACACCCGCTGGTTTGTTTACATCCATCTGCCTGGCACGGCGCCGCCATATGAGCGCCGCACTGAAACGTGTGTCGCAGGCTATGACGCAAATTTTCGTTGACAGAAATGTTAAAATTTTATATTTATTATGTGCATTTTTACAGCATTGGAAAACGTTAAGAATGTTTGTCCTCCTACAGAAACGATAATAAAACAAAAAATATATCCCCCATCCATTTTCATACTCTTGTGGGGACACTTTTTACAGAATTATGCAGATGTGGCATTAAACTGTTATTATTTAACTTATGTTGATTCAGCAAAATATTTAAAGACAGTAGGGCGATGGTGGCAGAGTAGTTAAGTGCCCACCCCGCAATCGGAAGGTTGCAGGTTCGCGTCCCGCTCAGACTATCGCTGTCGTGTCCTTGGGCAAGACACTTAACCCACATTGCCTGCTGGTGGTGGTCGGAGGGACCGGTGGCGCCAGCGTACGACGGCCTCGCCTCCATCAGTGCGCCCCAGGGCAGCTGTAGCTACGATGTAGCTCATTATCACCAGGGTGTGAATGGGTGAATGACTGATTGTGTTGTAAAGCGCCTTGGGGGGTTCAAGGACTCTGGAAGGCGGTATATCAAATAAAGGCCATTTACCATGTTAGTAATAAGTTAATATAGAAGGTTTTTGCTTTGGCGCTACCCTTCGTCTCTATTTTAGCTGAACACCTTTAGGTGCTGCTGTTTTATCATTTTTTGTTGTGTTTACACATTATTGGCTGATTTTCTCCCACTTTTCTTTTCCTTTAAGGCTTTTTTGCTCTTTACATATCATGATTCTTATTTTCTGTGTTTGTGTAAATTCAATAAAAGCTGTAAACGGCGAAAAACTTTATTTTCAAAACAAAGTAGTGTTTTAAACAGTTCTGACTAATTTCCTTGTGTAATTAAACAGAAGCATCCTGACATTGCCTCAAATCAGAGGGATTTTGCAGAGAATTTTGTTAAAAGTACAGCAAAGTTTTCTTTGACTAGTGATTACGGGGCTGGTTTATCTCTTTCATAATGGATTATGGATTGGCTGGAAATCCCCCGTATTTTTGATCATAATCTCTGACTTGGCTTATCTCTGTTTTCATTTTTCTTTCTACCTTCCTCTGTTTGCTCACTCTTTGTCTTCCTTCCTTTCATTATAATTACAGACCCTGTGTGCAGGTTGCAGCACAAAAGTCCCTTCAAAATAAGAAAAATCTGTTTTAAAGCCTGTCATTTAGAGATACTTAGAAGTTGTAAAGTGAAAATCATTTAGCCTGCCTGTGTTTTTATTTTAGGGGAATTATAAAAGAACAGCTCTGTGCTAAAAACAGCTTTAAAACTGCTGAACCTGACAAACTCATGCCTGCTGCTGTTTGTATGTTAATACCTAGGACTTTAGGACCTTCCATATGCTTTTATTGTGAAGGTTTTGTTGTCTGCCATCACGCACGTTGAAATGAAATCCTGCTCTTTTACAGTTATTATGGTAATTAGGAGTGAAATGCATCCATTTATTGTGATTTGTTAAAACAATTTGGCCTTCCTTCCTTTGTTGACCAAGTGATTTCCCCCCATCTGCCGTTAAGCAGTATCAGTTTGTTCCACAGCTACAGTATCTGCTGAGCCCAGGCTCGTATTAGAGCGTTTTCAATCCAAGCAACAGGTGTGCTGTTTCGCCAACTCCCAGAGGACAAAATACGCTTCAAACACACTAAAACTCAACCTTGGGAAGGCTGCGTGCCATCAGCATTAATTCCTGGACATTGAGGAATCAGCAGAGTGCTCTGTCATCCGAAACTTGACTCTCTGAGAGAGAGGGGGCTGAAAAACACCCTCTGTCATTCATACCTTCTCATTATATCCCTGAGTCACAGGAAAAGCTCGACGCTGAGCTCACTGACGGGCTTTTCCAAGTGTTTGTGTTGTACTCTACTGTACGTTTTCATCTGTTAGCGTAAAGTTGCCACGTTATTCTGTTTGTGTCTTGATGCTTTGTGTGAGTCTGTTTATGTTCACGGGTTTTCATCCTGGGAATAAAATACATCCATACAGTTATTGTCAACGGTTTGAAACACTTGCATATCGTGGTAGGATCTGATTTAGTTTGGGTAAATGGGCAGTATGAGATGTTTTTCTGATCATTTTTTTGCCATGTGTCTTGAAATGATCTTCATACATTGATGTCAACCAATAAATTAAATGTGTTGTCTAAAAAAACTAATAATTTCAGTCACTTCTAAAACTTAAAATCCTGAAAAAAACCTCATCCAATCATTGTGAATGTCTCTACTTAATGATTGGATCCAGATCCTTCCATCAACCCACCCTCTGACCGTCTGTCCCCCCTCTGCACCCCTCTTTGTGCATGAGTCATGCGTTCTTGGTTTGGAGCAGCAGAACAGGAAGCAAAGCCAGAGCCAGGCTGCCTGGTGCAACAGACAGATTGTTTCATTCTGTTTGCAAGTTGTTTCACATGTTCTGTTTAGTGTCTGGTTCTGTTCTTGTTGGGAAAATTTTTACGTGACGGCCTTGTTGTCTGTAATGGCAGCCTGTCGTCTGTTGGCTGGTAGAGTCATCGGTCAGTGTCTTTGGCAATGTGTGTGCGCTTGCGTTGGAATCCTGTGTTTATAGCAGAGAGGAGAGCATTTGGGAGGCGTTTCAGGTCGGGTTCTGGAAGTTTTGACCTGCTGGTTGTGGGTTTTTCCTAGATTGTTGGTGGCGCTGAGCTGCTGTGATTTTGAAGTTACAAATAAACCAAGAAAGCTAAAAACTGCCTCGTTTTTCACCATAAAGATGCTACTATTTATTAGCTATATATTGAGTTATGTGGTTACTTAGGTGCGTTATGTTAGGAATTATGGCAGAAAAGTTGCCAACAACAGGTCAAAAATCTAAAACTGAACCCTCAGCATTGTGCGTTCTTGTATTCTGAAGGTGCGACTTAAGCCGCAAGGGGAGTTTTGCGTCATGCATTGTGTCGTATACAGGAGGTAACGAGAGGCGATTAACACCTCACGACCAGCTTCCAATCAGCAATCGTGCGGTCACACGAGTATCAAACATGTTTGATATTTTGCTCGTCCCTCGTGAAGTTACTGTTGAAGGAGAGCGGCAACCCAAAAGTACTAGAACCGCTCACAGCGCATGCAACAACCCATCTCCACAGTTATTTCTCAGTCAACACACGTCGTTTCCTTCTGTTTTTACACTTTTCTCCACACACAATGACGAGGATTGTCAAGAAAACGTGTTTTCAGTGTTTGTCAAATAAAACATAACCCAAAGCATTGTTTACTTTCTTTCTTTAGTCTTCCGTCTCCAACTCCCATAAACCCCTACAAGCCCGAAGGACAACAGACTGTCAGTAACAACACAACAGCCTCCGGGTCTTCTGGGTTTTCAGAATCAATGGTCCGTGTTGGTACCACATGTGCAACGTGAGCCGTCAGGTCGCATCCGAGCACTGGGTCGTACGGTGTGAGAACATGACTCGTTAACTTCGCTCCGCGAGGAAGTCGTACAATTTCAGAAAGAGTTGAATGCTGCGAGTGGAAAAAGTCGCACAGTGTACACCCGACATTAGGGGGAACCCCTGAAGAAAGTGGGCTGGACGTTTGACTTTTGTATTTTTAAATATTAGTTTGCTCGTACGGAAATCTGATATTTCACCTTTAAGTGTTTTTTGCACTGGGGATGAATGACTTCATGTAGATGTTTTTGGTTACCAGAGGGACAGTTTAGCACAGGGGTGCCTAATCCTGGTCCTGGAGGGCCGGTATCTAGCAGGTTTTAGTTTTAACTCTGCTTCAACACACCTGATTTCAATCAGCAGGTGATTTAACAGGCTTCTGCAGAGCTTGGTGAGCTGCTGCACAGGTGATTCAAGCACTGAATCAAGTGTGTTGGAGCAGAGAAACCACTAAAATGTGCTGGATACCGGCCCTCCAGGACCAGGATTGGGCACCCCTGGTTTAGCATCTTCCTGAGCTCGAAGGTTCAAAAATATTCCTGGCTGTTTTCCTTTGGTCTTTCAGCAAAACGTTGATGGAGAGCTTTTGTGGTTAGCCTATTTTACCTTTCGTTGACCAATTTGTTAAAGAGCTTGTTCTATAGTTTACAGCTCAGGTGGACAGACCAGGCAGGGAGATGGAACGTTTAAACACTCAACAGTCGTTTTGGACTCCAGCTCTAACGTTTGCTCACTGACCATTCAGTCTTCTTAAAAGATAAAGTATCTGTGAGCATTTCTTAAAAATATGGTTTCAGCAAAGCTTCACTGACTGTCCAGAAATGAGCCTTTAATATTTAAAAGTTGACATGGTTTCAACAGGTTGGTCATAGAGTGAAACTGTCTCAACTTTAAAGTCGACAGTCATTCTGCGTTTATAGGTTAGTCTGACATGCATCAAATCCTGGAGCACTCCAAACACGACAGAGTTAAACGAGCGTTTATTTGTTTTTATCGTTGCTTTAGCCGGCGAGTAAACCAGTGACACTCGTCTTTCTCATACCAGCGTTTCAGTTCAGGGTCACCACAAAACCTGCACTTCAACAACAGCCTACTTTGTGTTGAAGGCCAAGTTGGCCCGGTATCAGTGGCTGAACAGGATCCAAGATTAAATCATTTAAAAGCTTTTCTTTGATCTCGAGCCAGCATCCATTGAATTATGGCTTCAAATGACTTGTAGTGCTAATCTTGTGACCTTGGTCACGCCCAAGTGCCTTAGAATAATAAAGCAATAATCTTTGACAAAGAGCGGATAATGAGGGAGGATAAACAGCTTATGAAAAGTTTCATAACTTAGATTTGATTACCAAGAGATGCTGCGGTGTAACACTCGAGGTATTAATGTAGTTTGGGGATTTTTAAACTGCTAGATTTTGGAACCTTGGTGGTTCGCCTAATTCAAGATGGCTGCCACAGCTGAAATATATCAGTGAATGCTTAAAGTTGAGTTTCCAGATATTGGGCTAAACTATAGGGTTAATGGATGAGTCATTCCCAACACCTGCTGAGTTTTTGTTTCAAACTTTGTAAGCTAAGTCATAAATTTAGGTTTGGATTCAGTTTCATGTAGGATCCCGGCTTTTACACACAACCATAGAGTTCATTTGGAGAACCAGAAAGTTGGAGCCGATCGGGGGGAGTGCTGCAGCGTAGGAATTCTGTCACCCCCGTCATCAAAACCTTTGTGAGCTCTCGTAGATCTGCTCGTTAGCTTATTTCTGTCTTTTCTGTATATTTCTGTCTCCCTTATTTTTTTTTTTTACTTGCAAAGCGCCTTGTGATTTTCATCTTGAAATGTGCTAAACAAATAAAGTGTTCTTTCATTGTTTAGTTGAAACATAGTTTTCAAACACATCGGTGTGTCATCTGGCTGACCAGTAGGAGGACTTTTCGCCGTCTCTAGAGATGCCGCCATCTTGGACTGGAGAGTCCTAACAGTAGATAAATAACTAGCAGAACATCACTTCCTCCCAATGGCCGTACCCCAATCGGTTTTATAGATTTAGACCTAAAATTAGATGTTTATGCAAAAGCTTGGTGATATTAAAGGTTGAATATGGAACACAGAAACTCTGGCGACTCCTAGTGTTTAGAGGTGGTATTGCAACAGCAGAACACAATAACCCTTGTGAAATCATTTATTACTTACCTATTCATTAGCAGCACGGCTCGGTCAGAGTCCGTAGTACATGCCTTTCTTTCTAAAAGAGCTCTCCAGCGAGGAAAAGACGGCCCGATAATAACTCTGGTCTTTGCTCTTGCTCTATCACGTTCTCCTTTCCTAAATTCCTCTGATACAGAATTTCTAGTTTTCTTTGGTGGATCTGCCACTGCTAAACCACAGATCTATGTTATACTGCTAGGGCAAGCCAAAGAGATCAAAAAAGCACGCGTTCAAAACATGCGTTATGTCCCCCAAAACGCGGGTCTTGAACACGTGTTTTGGCGGACATAATGTTCGCTTTTAGAACATTCAGTTTTTTACCCCTTTGGCGTCAAAATGCGCATTCAAGGCGCACATTTTGGAGGACATAACGCGCATTTAGAATGCACGCTTTTTTATCCCTTTGGCTTGCCATATTCTGCCATAAAGCAACACGCGGTTAGTACTTCCTGTGGCGGCCCGCCACTCAAAAACAGTATAGTGCGGTAAACAGACGTGGAACCCCCCAACACTATCACAGGTACGAGAAATGAACATAATAGATGATAGAATGACGCCAAAACTTTACAAAAAACATTATTTTAAGGTGAAAAAGTTGCGGAGTGTTAATTTAAGATTTAGGAGTGGGTTTTTTACTACTTTCAGGCTTGACCTACATTTTTTGGTGACTTTTATGCAGGGCTGTAAGCATCATCTGTAGTTTTGATTGAACGTATCTCTTCGCTCTGGATTAATGATCCTTCCCTCCAAATATTAAACAAATGATCTTCCTCACAAAACACGTGTGATGTCTGTTAAAACAAAGTTATCTCCAGTTTTCTTCTGGCTTTGATTTAGCTTGTGTGAGAATGACGATCTTCCTGGTGGGTGGCAACCCTAGTGCACAGAAATGTCAGCACAAGGCTTAGCTTTAAACAATAAATCACTCCTACGTTCTCGCGTTCATCCAGGCCTACTCATTACCAGCCTGACTCATACAGAAACTGTGCAGGTGAGCTCACCTGCGCCAATACATCCAGTCTGTCTGCATCTGCTTTCTGAAAACAGAGAAATCAAAAGACATGAGTTTGTACCCCCAGTTGGTTATTTTCCTCCTATTTTCACTGACATTTGAGTGCATCAATAATCCAAATGTTACCTTTCATTGCAGCTTTCCTTGTTCTTTACAAAGAAGGTCTCGTGGAACTGGAAAGGGATTGTGTAGGAGGTTTTGTATTTGGGCTGAGTCGAGTGGTGAACGTCTTGTCAGACCCACAATAGCTGAATTATGTACCCTGTTATTTCAGATCTGGATACGCTTAAGCCCCGTGTTTTTATCTTGTTAGTTTTTCTGTGGTTATCTGCAGACGTGCTGCGGCTCGTCAGTGTTTTGAATCTGACTGTGGAAGGGAACCTCTCCTTAACTGATGTCTGACAGTGATTGAGATGGATCGCAGGGAGGGAAGGAAGGAGACGGGCGGGAGGAAGAGGGTGAGAGCCATGGGCTGTAGGAAGGAGGAAGGTGTGTCTGGGAAACCGACTCGTTTTCACATCAAAGATAGGAGCTCGCATTAGGCCGGCAGACGCTGCTCTTTATCATCAGCTCTTCCTGTTGGGCGCAGGTCTTATCCCTGGAGCTTTTCTTCAGTCGCTGATGTGTGCTCGTACAGTTTACCCCCCACCACCCGCCATGACACAAACCTACACACATCCCAGGTTTTACAGTGACATGAACAGTGGACATGCATTAAAAGAAACCAGTTCAGAATCGTACTAATGCAAACTAAACGTTGCGTTTTCTGTTTTGGTGCAGAAGTTCGTGAGAAGCAGGAGGACGCGTCATCCAGCCACATCAGAACAGGAAGTGAGAGAAATAATCCACTGGTGTCGTCTGAAGGTGAAAAGACCACAGAGAAAGGTGAGTGTGTGTTGTGTAGGTATTGCAAACGCGTGTTTTTTACACACACACACACCTTTGAGCTGACAGGTGAATGTGCTCTGCTGACACTAGAAAACCAGTGGCACTAAATCAATTAGGCTCAACAACACAGCAGAGCTCTGTTCAAACGCTGCTGCAGCTGTTACTCAGTTACAGCTCTGCTGTGAGAAAATCCTCACAAAATCCAAACTGTTTGGCACCATAATAGGTAAAAACTAGGGGTGGGACTCGATTAAAAAAATTTATCTAATTAATTAGAGGCTTTGTAATTAATTAATCTTGATTAATCACATTTTAATCGTTCAGGAAAATTTGCCCCAAAAGCAATTTTTTAAATTAAAAATAATGAGACAGAGAATCAAAACAATAGTCATTGACATTATTATAGTAAACACAAGCTCTTTTAGTTTCCAAAAAATGCTTTAAAATTGTATTTCAATTCAAAACAGGAGAAAAAAATAAATATGTATATCGCTGACCTAAAAGTACAATACTATTTTAAGTACATTTTGATAATGGTATTGCCTTTAACATAATAATAATAAAAACAATAAATAATAATAATAATAATAATGGGTTGATAAAATGTGTGCAATTTGATTTGATTTAGCATCATTAGAGACAGAAATGAAGGCAAAAACACATGAAGAGGGATTTCTGATCACTCATGTGATTGTAGTTCTAGTTGTGTTTGGAGCACATAGAAAAGGTTTCCATGGTCTTGTAGCCAAGGTTCTGAGCTTTCTTTAGAGGTGCAGCTTGTCTAGATTTATATTTAGGGCATGGATTTTGCTGCTAAACTTCAACATCCCCCGATTGGGCGACCCTCGGGCTTAAAGGGTTAAATACGTTAATTTTTTACAAGATATTTTTTCTAATTAATCAATTAATCATAATTAACGCGTTAAATTCCCACCCCTAGTAAAAGTGTATTTATTATAAAAGCTCATTCAAACATATTAAAGGATTCATGAACATGATTTGCGTTCTCCCATTATTTCCTGTTTTGTTTGGGTTGTTTGTAGAATTTAAATTTAGTTTTCAGGAGAACTTTTGCATCATCATAATTCATCTGAACCATTAGAAGCAGCTGGATGCTCTTGGATTTCACCTAAATTCAAATAAAGTTGGCCGTACCTCTGCTCTTCATCGTTAGGATGAATTATCTGTTCGTATACAAACTGCTGACTGGGACGGAACAGAAACCAGCTCTCTGTGGGACCGCGGAGGAGACTGGACCAGTTTAAAGAGTTCCTTATTTAAACTTTGTGATAAAATCAGCAAAATTATGCTTTTATGTGCTGAATAAGAATAACAGTCTTAGCAGTGGGTTTTTACTAAAGTATGCATGTGGAGTATTTAGGCTGTCAGTGAGTCTGGAGCTCCGATTGATGCTGATAAACATGACAGAGGCACAACTATCAGAGTACTAGGATACATACATGTATAGATATGTATATATATCATCCTAACACAAACCGGACGTTTGGCTGTTTTTCTCTGCTAGATTTTTGTCCGATCATCAGATTTGACTTTTGTTACTGAAGGCATTGAAATAAACGATCCGTGTGTGTAAACATCAGATATGGCTGCAGCCTGAGCGAGCTCGCTCCCAAACACGAGCGTTACAAGTGAGTCTTTGTGTTCACAGCTTGCCTACGCAGACAGATTCTTCCCCCTGAGTAAATATGGTGAGCTACTGATAACATTCAGTTTTGTGTAACGAGGACACATTCTCACACCAAAGTGCATGCGCCGTACCCCCACAACGATATTTCAGTAGATCTGAAGAGCAGCGATAATTATTTGATCTGTTGTGTCCCCAGGATTTAGTATCTCAGAGCCAGATGTTCTCTAGATGTTTATTAATGCATTAAAGCCTTTTTATAAAAAACCAAATAAAAACATTTTCTTTATTTTAGGACCTGAATATTCAAGGTCTTACAGAAGACCTTGATTGTAAACCCACATTTTCCTTGTTGTTGTTGAATAAAGACAGCTTCAAAGCCGTGTGTGACCTACTTTTTATGTGGAGAAAGACGAGAGAAAACCTCCTGTTCTGAGAAATCCTTCCTTAACACGTCACTAGGGGGAGCCACGCCTCCTCAAACCTGCATGTCTCCAGTGTCTGGGGAAACCAACCAATCAGCAAGCAGCTCAGTATCATATTCATGTCCTGGCCCAGTGGGAGGGGCTAACAGCTCTTTTCACAGCAAGGCTGGTTTAGGGGGTTTAGAATGGCCTGTATCAGGGCTCCTGGGACAGATGAAAGCCTGAAGAACATTTCTGATGCTTTTAGAGGCTCAGAGCTGTTTTAGATTGTTGATTAACTGCATTCTAGCTCCTCTTTAACTATTAATAGCTGTTTGGTTCTTTTAAATGAGCTTAACCAAACTTTTTCATACCTACAGAGTCAGGTCCAGGGGCTGTTAGCTTATTGAGCCGAGCAGTGCGCACAGCCCAGCGATACCTTTTCAGCCGACAAGGAGTTGGAGACAAGAGTCCACAAACACCAGCGATGTCCTCACAGAAAAGTCCTGGACGGGCGTCTCGACGTCAGACTTCAGCTTCGTTAACACGAGCTCAGGTGGTTTTATAATCTTCTGAAAACTTTGTGTAAACCTCACCTTTGTGACTTTGTTATCCCCAGTAATCAGATTTGATCTTTCTCTTGGGCTGGAATGAGCTGATCAGAGCTGATCTAACACAACCCACTAATCAGAGCGTTTGTGTGCTGGACTGACGGGAGTCATGAAGGCATCTGGCCACATGTTGGCTGGTAATTAAAGCTCAAAAATCAGGCATTTTTATTTTAAACTATATTTGGTTTGAAGCTTGAAACAAAAATTAAATATTAAAGTTTAGCAAAAAAACTTTCTGCTAATTTGCAAGAGCAAAGAAATGGCAAGTGACATCTTTTTAAAGCCATACTATGCAACTTTATCATATTTAAATCCTGTTCTTGAGCCAGTTTGTGCTAAAATGACCTTTACAGGGTTAATAAATGTCACTCAGACCCCCACCACCCTCTGTGGCCAGAATACCACACTTGCAACTTCAGAGTGGCGGTCCGGTCCCTGTTGGACTTAGTAAAGTGGAGCTGACATGCCTGGTGCTGCAGTCTGCTTCCAGCATGTTTCCTGCATGTTTTAGATCATGAACACAGCTGATTTGTTTGATTTAGTGATGAACCGCTCCTGTAGACACTAATGAAGGCTGAGGAGATGTTTCAGCTGTTAGATTAAGGTGTTAAAAAGACCAACGCACAGCCAGGAGATAAGTTTACCTTTTGGTTTCACTAACGGACACTAGGGGGTGCTAAAAGCAGACAAAACTGCCTAGTGTTCCTGTAGTGTAAAGGAACGCTGAACCTAGTTTTGCTACATAAGTGTAAAAACTATTCTTTCAAAAACACAATTATGACTAATAAAATGTTGTTTGCGTGGACGGAACTGTTTTATAAGTCCCTGAAAGTTTCCTGGGGAGCTCAAACGTTGGAGCGGACACGTGTTACCAGGTGTTTTAGATGGAGACCTGTTACTTCTGTCTTTCCTTTTCATCTCTGTTGTTTCTGATTTCAGGTGAGGTTGAAGAGCCAGCAGAGAAGCCTCGATGGTCGTGTCGCTACGACTCCTGTTGCTGTGAAAGCGTCTCCTGATGGTGGTGAAGCTGAAAGGTGAGGACGCAGTTTGAATAATTCAGTTAAACCATGACTGTGTGTGTGTGTGTGTGTGTGTGTGTGTGTGTGTGTGTGCACGTTGGCCTCCACAGTTGCGTTTTAAACACGCTGAACCTTCCTGAAGTTCACGCTCGTTAAACGTTGATAACATCAGTCATTTTCTCAACATTTCACAGTCTTCTTTATTGCAAGTGTTGTAATTTATGACCTCTCCGTTTTCATCATCAGGTTTTCTTTGGTCTCGCTTTACTTGGGTTTTGATTCCCACAAAATCTAATCCTTTCCCTGCAGCTATTAAAGCTGGAAATCACCTTTCGTGTCTCAGATTTAGTCTCAAATCAGATCTCAGATTAGGAGTGATCAGTGGACACCTGATCGTCTTCAGTCGGCGCTTGATGATTTTTATTCTTTAATGTTCATAAATGAACTTAAAGGTGCCGCATGAGATGTTTTTGGTCAGTGTACTTTTTGGTATTTTATTTATTTTAGAAGCAAAAACAAAAAAAAAAACAAGTTGTAAAGAATTTTCTGATTTTTATATTTGATTAATGAATAAAATGAGGGGAAAATAAGGTTAATTTTAAATTCTATAGTAAAAAATAGAAGTGACAAAATTAAAATGAATCATGCTTTTGTGGATTTGTTATGAGGAGCAGAAAGCTATTGACCGTTTGCATGTGACGTCATCAAAAGTCGCGCAGAAGTACTTCCTGTTTAAGACAACGAAAAAACGTCTGTTTTATTGTTTTTCAGCAGTTACATTTTCATGATTTAAAACACAAATAAATCCACAAAAGCATGAGTAACTTAAATTTTTTGACTTCTGTTTTTTACTATAGAATTAAAAAATATCTTATTTTCCATAATTTTATTCATTAATTGAATATAAAACTCAGAAAATTCCTTACATTTTGTTTTATTTGGTTTTGCTTCTAAAACTGACCGTTTTTCCTTTCCCTTCAAGTGAGTTACTGTATAATAAAACACAATCCAAAGGTCCAGAGGGGGGAAGGATGGTCATAGAAGCTGTTTGATGGATGGACAAGATGAGGGTTTGAACGTTTAAGAGGTGATTAAATGTATAATTTATTGGTTGCCATCAGGATGTTTCAATCAATATGGCAAAAGATTCTCCAGACAAACCTCTCCCATTGATCCTTTAAATGTTCTTATTGGGTTTTTAGGAAATAATTTCTACCTTATCCAGAATATTTATTCACATGTAACCATAACATACATGAAATTACCTCCAACATGCTCGTATAGACGCGTCTCTCTCACACACAGATACAGGCACGTCCATCATGGATGTAACCTTAGCTCAGCTGAGTTCTAGCATCTTTAAAACCCAATTCACAAATTCCTGAAAGTATTTGTTTTGGGTTTTTGGAGGATAAAACTATAAAGCTGGCTCATTTTCCAGCAGCTTTTAGAATTTCACAAAAGTCCTCTAATCCTCTCATTGTAATGTTGTTTTTCTTCTGCCTGTAGCAGAAAACGGTCACTTTTGTCTTCGCTGTTTGTGTGTTTGTGTGCACGCTCCCCCGTGTGTATGTATGCACGTGTTTGCGCTCATGTTTCAAGCATATTTGTCATTCCTTACAGCTTTCCTCATTGTGGCAAGTGGATCGGGTTATTTCAGCCATGCTGCAGGTCGTCAGGGGTCAGCAAAAAGGATTTTGTACTTAGGTGGCAAATGAGTTGTAGGCGATGGGACTGGGGAGTTTTCTGTGCAAGGTCCATGGAATTCACTTTAATCGTCCTGAAAATGGAACAATATGAAGAAACGTATACAGAAAGGCTGAAACAGTAGATGTTTCATTTACATTCATTACAATAAATGACAGGATTTTTGTTTCAGCAGTGCTACTTTTTTCAGATTAAAAGCCTGTTTTTCAAGGGAGACCTGCTCAAGATGGTCAGCAGCAGCATCACACAGTTACAGAAAACAAAGTTACAGTTAAAACACACGCATAAACAACACAAAATATAGGAAAATAGTTAAAAATCAGCTAAAAATTGTAAGCAATCTAAATGAAATAGTTACATGTCATGGAGTTGGCCTCAAGATTTCAGATTTCTTATCAGTGCTTCTTCCTGGTGGGTGTAGCAGTACATTCAGGTAGGTTATATAAATAAAAGGGGTGGGACTCGATTAAAAAAATTAATTAGAGGCTTTGTAATTAATTAATCTTGATTAATCGCATTTTAATCGTTCAAGAAAATTTGCCCCAAAAGCAATTTTTTTTAATTATGAATAATGAGACAGAGAATCAAACAATAGTCATTGACATTATTATTGTAATTTCTAAACTTTTCATTTCTACAAATAAAATGCTTTAAAATTGTATTTCTATTCAAAACGGGAGAAAATATATATATATATGTCTATCACTGACAAAAATAGGACAGACCTAAAAGTACAATACTATTTTAGTTAAATTTTGGTAATAATAATAATAATGGGGTGATAGAATGTGTGCAATTTGATTCGATTTAGCATCATTAGAGACAGAAATGAAGGCAAAAACACATGAAGAGGGATTTCTGATCACTCATTTGATTGTAGTTGTAGTTGTGTTTGGAGCACATAAAAAATGGTCTTGTAGCCACGGTTCTGAGCTTTCTGTAGAGGTGCAGCTTGACTAGATTGATATTAAAAAACGGAATCTATCATTTTTGACCCCCGCAATCCCTCAGGCTCTTTTTCTGCATTTTCAACTCTAAATCCTAAGCCGTGTGTAACTAGCCTAGGGGTAAAATTGGATGCCACCCTCTCAATGGCCCCTCAGATAAACTCTGTGGTGAGGTCTTGTTTTTATCAGCTACGCCGTCTAACTCGCTTACGACCAATTCTGAAGTGGAGGCACTTAGAATCAGTTATACATGCTTTTATCACCTCTCGCATGGACTATGCTAATGCACTTCTTATTGGTACTCCTGTTTCAGCCCTGAACCGGCTGCAGATTGTCCAGAACGCTGCTGCTAGGTTTTTAACAAACACAAATCGTCGTTGCCATATCACCCCGGTCTTGGCACGTCTCCATTGGCTCCCCGTTACTTTCCGTGTACGGTTTAAATTATTAGTTTGAATGCTGTTAAGCATTCAAACTATTGTTTTCCTGTTTCTCTTTATTATTAGTTTGAATGCTGTTAAGCATTCAAACTATTGTTTTCCTGTTTCTCTTTATTATTCTTCTTCTTCTTCTTCTTCTTCTTATTATTCTGCTTCCGTACACTTTTTTGAACCTTTTCAACTCCTTAACATTTTCAGCTATTTCAGCAAATTTGGTATCAAATCGTTAAGCTCGTTAAGCTCTTTCCGGCTATTACTTTTGGTATTGATACGTTTAATATTTTAGGAGATATTCAGCTTTTTCTGCGATTTTTCAGCCCATTGAAATGAATGGGAAATGCTTCAAATCCTTCAAATTTTCAGAAAATCATTCAGCTTGTTTGAACTTTAACTACTTCAGCATACTTCAACTTAGAGACTTCATTCAACTTTTAACAAACTCAGAACACATTCAGCTCTTATCTGATTATTCAGCTTCTTGATATCTTTTACGGTTTTTCTATAATCACAGGTTAAACTTGAGGTACGATTTTGGAAAGTTCAGGAATATCTCCTCCTTCCCCCATTCAAAAGAATAGGGCCGAAAACCGACTTTGCTCGACTTCAGACCGTGTCCTGAGAGAACCGTAGAACCGACGGAAATGAGACTTGCACTGAATAAAAGCTGACGAAAATTCCTCCGTTTTGAGCTATAATTTATGGACGTACTCCAAACATTGTGGTCGTAGTGATAATCTCTTTGGAGAGTAATCAGTTGTCAGAAATGTTTCTCACACCTCTAAACTGTTTCCAACTGCCGATCCTTCACTCTAACATTTTTAGGTCACAACCTCTGCGAACACATGTTTGCTACAGCCACATCGTTTGGGCTACTGAAACAATTATATCTGAAAAAGTAGGAATCTTCGTCAGCTTCGATAGGATGTCTTCATTTTTGCTGTAGCTGTCACGGTTCGGACGCTACGAGCCTCAGAAGGCAGACAGTGCCAGATTTTCCCATTGACTCCCATAATAATCCAGACATGTGATTCGATCGCTGTCTGAGAGATGAAATTGTCTCCTCATATCTCCTACACAATTCAACGTAGCCACACAAAAATTCACACAGAGCACCATCGAAGCCTTCTGACGCTGACGCTTTTGGAATTTTTCTAATCGGTGCAATACTTTTCAAATGGTGATGAGAGGTTGGAGGCCTTTGAAGCTGCAGATCACAGTTTTCTGCAGTCTCCCGTGATTTTCTCTAAACAAAAATTTGCCACGACCACATCTTTTAGAGTTCATTCATCATCTTTCCAAAAACAGTAGATTTGTTTGTCAGGTTCGATGGGATGTCTTTGGTTTAGCTGTATCTGTCACGGTTTGGGCGCTACGAGCCTCAGAAGGAGGAGTGAGCCAGATTTTCTCCCACTGATCAGCTGGAGTCTCCGATGATTTTCTCTAAAGAAAAATCTGCTACGACCACATCTTTTAGAGTTCATGCGTGATTGTTTTTAAAAACAGAAGGTTTTTTTGTCAGCTTCGATAGGATGTCTTTGTTTTAGCTGTAGCTGTCACGGTTCTTGAGTTACAAGCGTCTGAAAGACGATTCAGCCACATTTTCCTCCCATCCCTGCCTCCTGGATCTAACACCTGCAGAGCAGTTGTGTGATAATGGAGCTTTCTGATTGGTTCAGACGTTTCCCGCTTTTTCCACTGTCTGAGAGCTGATATACGGAAAAGCTATTTTAAGTACAATCCTACTGGAGCCTGTCTGCTTGTTTCAGCAAACCAGTATCAGAACCAGCATCTGGTTTAAGACCAGAACCAGGATCAGAACCAACACCAGAACCAGCATGTGGAGCAGAACCAGAGCAAGACTAGAGCCAGGGTTAGATGAGATACAGGATCAGAACAAATACCCGGACCTGAATCAGGATCAGTACCCAGGCCCAGAATCAATACTTTCTCTCTCTCTCTCTCTCTCTCTCTCTCTCTCTCTCTCTCTCTCTCTCTCTCTCTCTCTCTCTCTCTCTCTCTCTCCCTCTCTCTCTCTCTCTCTCTCTCTCTCTCTCTCTCTCTCTCTCTCTCTCTCTCTCTCTCTCTCTCTCTCTCTCTCTGTGTCTCTCTCTCTCTGTGTGTCTCTCTCTGTCTCTCTGTCTGTCTCTCTCTCTTTCTCTCTCAGTCTGTCTCTCTCTCTCTCTCTCTCTCTCTCTCTCTCTCTCTCTCTCTCTCTCTCTCTCTCTCTCTCTCTCTCTCTCTCCCTCTCTCTCTCTCTCTCTCTCTCTCTCTCTCTCTCTCTCTCTCTCTCTCTCTCTCTCTCTCTCTCTCTCTCTCTCTGTCT
>SSNS01000589.1:74191-326198 GCA_006937985.1 Aphyosemion australe
CTCTCTCTCTCTCTCTCTCTCTCTCTCTCTCTCTCTCTCTCTCTCTCTCTCTCTCTCTCTCTCTCTCTCTCTCTCTGTGTGTCTCTCTCTGTCTCTCTGTCTGTCTCTCTCTCTCTTTCTCTCTCAGTCTGTCTCTCTCTCTCTCTCTCTCTCTCTCTGTGTCTCTCTCTCTCTGTGTGTCTCTCTCTGTCTCTCTGTCTGTCTCTCTCTCTTTCTCTCTCAGTCTGTCTCTCTCTCTCTCTCTCTCTCTCTCTCTCTCTCTCTCTCTCTCTCTCTCTCTCTCTCTCTCTCTCTCTCTCTCTCTCTCTCTCTCTCTCTCTCTCTCTCTCTCTCTCTCTCTCTCTCTGTCTGTCTCTCGCTCACTCTCTCTCTCTGTCTCTCTGTCCCTCACTATTCCTCCCTCCCTCCTCTCTCTCTCTCTCTCTCTCTATCGCTTCCCACCCCCCCCTCTCTCCCAGATTGGCTGAGAGTTTTCAAATTTTTTCTGGCTATACAGACATACACACCCACACATATTATACATTAAATCGTTCAGCTTGGTCTGATGAACCCAGTGCCCCCCCCCCCATCCCTGCTCTCTGATTGGCTGAGAGAGTTCATGATTCTTCTTGGTTAACAGAAATACGCACCCACACATATTATACATCAAATCGATCGGCTTGGTCTTAGGAACCCATTGCCCCCCCCCACCGCCAACATCCCTGCTCTCTGATTGGCTGAGAGATTTCAAGCTTCTTCTGGGTTAACAGAAATACACCCCCAGACATGTTATACATCAAATTGATCGGCTTGGTCTCAGGAAACCAGCCGTCCCCCAGCCCTGCTCTCTGATTGGCCGAGAGAGTTCAAGCTTCTTCCAAGTTAACAGAAATACGCACCCAGACATGTTATACACCAAATCGATCAGCTTGGACTCAGGAAACCAGTCGTCCACTATGCCTGGTCTTTGAATGGCTGAGAAAGTTTTGAAACTTTAAAGTTCAATTTCTGCTCGTTCTAACAGTTTATTTTTTATCTCATTCTGCTAACTTTGACAATTGAACTCATTTTCAACTTCACTTCAGTTCTAAGGCATGTTCATCAATTTCAGCTGCTAAATTCACAGTTCAGCTGATTGTGAAAATTTAACTATTAAACTATTCCTACTCAAATATTCGTTGTTTAAACATTTTAGCTGTTCAGTTTTTTAAACTATGTTTATAGTTTTCAGATTTTTGCTGTTTAGGATTTTTTTCTTCATCTACTTTTTGTGCTCTATTAAACTTGTTAAATATTTTTGCTCCTAATTCTCCACATACATTCAGCTGATTTTGACATTTAAGCACAATTTAAGCTTCAGTTCATTTCTTAAGCATCTTCAGCTATCAGTTTCAAAACTCAGCATATGCTGCTAAATTCACAGTTCAGCTAATTGTGAAAATTTACCTATTTCACTATTGCTACTGAAATACCAGAAGTTTAAACATTTCCACTGTCCAGCTTTGTAAACTTTGTATGGAGATTTCAGCTTTCTGCTGTTTAGCAGTTTTTCTTGATTCTTCACCTATTTTTTTTGAGCTTCATAACATTTCTTAGAGATTTTTGCTCATAAATCTTCAAATCCATTCAGCTCATTTTGACAATTAAGCTCATTTTAAGCTTGAATTCATTTCTTAAGCACCTTCAGCTATCATTTTAAGCAATTCAGCATTCAAACGCATTTCTGCTAGAAATGCAATTAATCTAGTTGACATTTGTGTTTAAAGCACTACATGACTTAGCACCTCCATATCTGTCCGACCTGCTCACCCCCTATGCACCCATGCGCACATTGAGGTCGGCTGATCTCTTGCTACTTTGCACTCCCTGGATGTCCTACAAATCACGGGGTGAACGAGCATTTGTTTATGCCGCTCCCATGCTTTGGAACTCACTTCCCATTACAGTTAGGCAGGCACCCTCTCTGGCTGCTTTTAAATCCTGACTGAAGACCTATTTTTACAGTTTGGCCTTTAAACAGTGACTTGTTTTCTTTTTTTTTGTTTGCTTTTAATTGTCCTTTTTATTGTTCTTATTGTTTTTACTTCTTTTATTTGCTTTTACTGCCTTGCATTGATGGTTCTTTTATTGGGTTTTTTCTTATTTTTGTTTTTAATGAACCTGCCTGTGCAGCACTTTGGTCAGCTCTCATGCTGTATTTTAAATGTGCTATATAAATAAAGTGGTATGGTATGGTATTTAGGGCATGGATTCTGCTGCTAAACTTCAACATCCCCCAATTGGGGGACCCTCTGGCTTAAAGGGTTAAATGCGTTAATTTTTTAACGCGTTATTTTTTTCTAATTAATCATAATTAACGCGTAAAATTCCCACCCCTAATAAATAATTTTCTCCTTTTAGCATTTCAGATGAAATTAAATCAGCTGTAGTTTCTGTGTGAGTTGTTATTTAGATGCTTTTAGGTTCTTAAACATTTGTCATTTCCTGTTTGTCACTTTCCATCTGAGTGGAGTGAGATGAGCTGAGTGTGATCGCTGACTTGTTGAGCTCAGTATGTAATTAGTTCTTGGCCCGTTTGCAGATATGTTGTCTGTTTTTGACTTTTGCCTTTTTTAAGATCTTAAAACCAATATAAGCCTGTACTCACGCTGTACACCTTGGGATCTGCATGCACAAACAGAAATATGCTTATGTCATTATTCTGCATGCTTCCATGTTGTAAACGGTGACCTTATTTAAATTTGGGCTGAACTTCAAACTATAAACCCGCTTTAAATGAAAAACAGTTTGTTTTTACTGAGAAACGTGGACGTGTTTTATCCGTGTCACGGCGAACATCAAAGACAAACCTGCAGAGATCTGAGATCAGAGCTTTATGGGACAGCTGCATGAACACATTCAGACAAAATGACAGCATGGATTTAGAGCACGTCTCTCGTCCTGCAGTGTTTCCTTCATATCTTGGCCGTCTTTCAGATTTCTGTCTCGAACACATTTAATCAGTTTTATTATCAGACAGGTTGGATTTGTTTGGGAGCTTGTAGACAAAACAAGAAGGAAGGTGAACGTTTCTACGGCGATGCTGTTCTGTGTTGTTTTTGTGACACGTTGGGCTCATTTAGGCGCTCGCAGCAGAAAATTCCATAAACTGAAACTGGATTCCTGCCAGCTCAGAGACTGCGTGATTCGCAGAACACGTCATGTGATTCGCTAAGCGCCACTGACACCGCCACCCCCAGTAATGAGGTAGTAGCCAGGTGTTTCCTGTGGTGTGTTGACGCTCAATGATAGAGTAATAATAATAACAACAACATATAATAACAAGGTGGGAATAAAGCTGTAATTTAATTTAATGGCTGCGGGGAGAGGAACACACTCTCCTCCCATTTGGTTTTGCTTCTATCGTAATAAAAATACAATCCAGCTGATGTGGATTTAATAATATAAAGTCTGATTTATATGATTTGTTATATAATCAAGTACATTTTAACCACAAACATTAAAACACGTGATCTTGTTTCCAGATGTGATCAAACCTTTAAGAGATCTGGTACAGGACCTGTTGGCCACATGGCTCATCGTCGTAGCAACCACAGCATCATTCATCACGTCCGCTCCAAGTCCCATCATCTCCTCCGAAACGGAAAAGGAACGCCGAGCCAGACGCCGTTTCTTCCTTCCTACCTGGTGTCCTCCACACATCCAGCTTCATCCGCGTCTTCGTGCCCCCCCGAGCAGCAGGAAACGGCCAAAATGTCTCTGATCAGGTAAGGTCCACTGGGAATTTTATCAGTTACTTCAAGGAATTCCATAAAACTTGTAGCTCTGAAACATATTGAGCTTTTACAGTTGAACTTATGAAATCACACATAAGGGTCTGGTTTATGGCTCATATTTCACCTGCTGTAATCAAACACAATAACAAAAATGATATAATAACATTCATCTTATAATGGTCCACTGATCTGAACACCTTCCAAAATAAAGTTTCAATAAACTGTCATTGGGTTTATTTGTTAGCATAAACAAGATAATGAATGTACAGTTTGTTATTAATGAGATAAAAAATCTTGTTTTATTGACGGATGTCGTAGGAAGCTGTGGTCAGACGTGACGTCTGCAGAGAAAACCACATCACGTAACTTCTCAGGTTTCACACAAAGGGAGCAGCTTGTAATCCTCCATTAGTCCATTTGAGGCTTTAGCTCTAGGAAGTCTGCTCATGGACACACGTTAAAATCTGCTTTCCTCTCCGCTTTAGTTACCAGGAACATCCCAGGAGGGAACAAACAGAACAGGACTTTTATACAAACTCTCACATCTCTGTGAAAAGAACTTCTTTTACTAAGATTTTGTTCATTCAGACGTCCTTTTAGATGCATTTTTGAGAACATAAAACCTTCTCAGTGGCCTAGTGGTGTGAGTGTCCGCCCTGAGACTGGGAGGTCGTGGGTTCAAATCCACGGTCGGGTCATACCAAAGACTTGGGGGTTGGATTGGGGGGGTTAAACCACCAAATAGTTCCCGAGCGCGGCCACACCTGCAGCTCACTGCTCCCCACCATGGGGATGGGTCAAATGCGGAGATGTAATTTCACCAGTGTGTGATGATGACTAATGTAGCGTGATGGAAATACTACATTTATTGAATGATCTATAAGATGTGATATTCCATATAAATATGAATGATCAATCTTATTGATCTTTGAATGTTGATTTAATAGTAACTTAGGTTCTTTATGACAGTCAGGGAACCGCACACTTCAGAATAATTCAGACAGAGTCAAGAATATAGTAAAGAATAAATTTAATACTATATTCCTAAACTAATGAGGACACAGAACAAATTATGACGAATGATAGTTGAAACAAGATAACTGAGACAATTAATGGAATGATGGAATGGAAGCTTAGATGTTTTAGGTACGTTACACTAATGGGACATTTCCACCATCGGAACTTCCGGGTAATTTTTCCAGATCTTAACAGCACGCGTGTGTCTCACCGGGCCGACCTAAAATAACCTTTTTCCAAGCTATTTCAGGGACCAACTGAGTTCCTGTAATGGGGTATGTTCTCTAAAACGACCCGGTAGAGACGCTGGGCGGGGCTTGTGGTGAACTCATGCTGATTGGTTGTAACTCAGTAGGAAATGATGGTTGACGCTGCTTTAAAATCACATTTCTAAGCTCCCAACACCAAAAAAGGCATCATTTTCACTACGTTGTGGACTCCTACAGAGCGCTGTAAAAAACTGCACTTCTTCTGGTCATTGAATGCCACATTTTACGTCACACAGCTGCTCTTTCCATTCCCTGAATGGATGAAGGTATGACATACTTTTACAGAATAAAACGTTTTTAATGTCCATGGACGTCTTTTGGCACTGGTCAGTGACATCACTCCCTGCTAAAATAGTCACTGCTGACGTCTTGAAGGCCTGAAAAGGCCAAGCCATCGTATCTCCCCTGTCACCTTCCCGCCTCCCAGGAATTTTCCAGAATTCCTACAGAGGAAACGTGGCTAATGTGACACTGCTGGAAAAGTGATTTTGAAGTTATTGACCAAGCCCTTGTTTGTAATAACATTCATGCTGTTTTTAATTGAAAGTCAGTTATTTTTGCTGAAGGGCAGCGTGGGGACATTCCTGTGGTTAATGACTAATTAGAAAGTGAGGTTTGCTGTGATTCTAATACTTAATTATTCCAGAATTCAACGCGTCTCATTTTAACCTCAGATAGGAAATCTGTTTTCTGGTTTTTGACTCAAACATTTTAGAGCATCCCCAGTAAGCAGTTTGGATCCTTTCTAGTTCATGGTTTTGGGTTGTTGGTGTCGTGGGTGACGACGGTAAACGTGATCGGCTTCCTGTCGTGTTTCCGGGATAATCCACAGTAGAGCAGGGTGGAGACGCAGCTTAAAAATAAACCAGGAGTTTCCTGTTGAGTAGGTTATGCACCATGTGAACATTATGTCCTTTCAGAGAATATCATCAGAGATAAACGCACATTAGATATGTATATATTACTGCTACAAAACATGTTAATCACTTTTTAAATCAAAATCACTCGTGTGCAGTTTCTCGTGTGTGTGTGTGTGTGTGTGTGTGTGTGTGTGTGTGTGCGCGCGCATGCGTGCATGTCAGCTAAACAAAATGAACACAATAAACTATGAATAGAAAGTCTATTCTACTTTTGTCCTGTCTGGGAGGACTATAGGTTCACATTGGAGGCCCGCCAGGCTAAAATAGCGCTGGGGGAAACCCTGGAAATTATTTTACTTTAAAGAAAACTGGTTATGTTTAAGTAAATGCTAATTTACAAGGTAAATAAAGTGATTCTAAAACTGTAAACAGAGGCAATCTTTTGATGAAAAGGCAACATTTATTTTTGCTTACCTTGTAAAATTTAGCAAATCTTTACAGTTACCTAATAGTAGCTTTGAAACTAATGCAGTCAAATACTTTTCAAGTATGTGTGGCAACAAAGTTTAACATTATGAAGACTAGCAGGCACTAATTAGTCTTAACAAGCATCAATAATGCACGGTGCACTCGGCATGAAACAAGTCAAACTAAACAGGATAACACCATTTAAACATTATAAAACATAACTAGAAAATTCCTGAAGAAATTTTAAAAGGGGCCTGCCCCGTGGCGCAAGGTGGTGGCCGTGTGTCATAGACCAGTGTGCACCACCACATCATCAGCATCGCAACCCCTCCTCAACTTGTCCTATGAGCTTGCTAATAAACTGTGCATGTCACAAGTAGGTGGTGTAATGAGTGATCTTCTAAAACAGTCATTAGTGCTCTGCTGAGCTCCCAGTACCGGTGTTTAAAATTGTGTGAAAAGCCAAGCTTTTAAACAGATGTTATAGCTGCTTCCTTTTTTGGGGGGGTGGGGGTGTACAGTAACCAAACTGATGTGTTAAACAGTGACCCACAACAAAGCACACAAAATTTGGTGTGGATCTGATGTTGCATTATGGAGATATAGCTGGTTGTAAAAAACTAGGGGGCGCTGTTTCTAAATATGAAAAAATTCCTTTTGAGCAGTTTTTACGTGTACAAATGTCATTTCTGTGAAGTTTTGTGAGAATCAGATATTGCGTGTTTTATTTAGAGGAAACCGTGTCTAAGGGGGCGGAGCTAAAGTCATTTCAACAAATGACCACATGAATGTGTAGGCAGTGTTTGTGTGATGACACGTAGAAAGTTTGGTATGGTTGTGAACTTGTTTGTAGAAGTTATTAAGGTTTGAAAATGATGTAGGGGGCGCTGTTGCAGATTCAACAAATGACCACATGAATGTGTAGGCAGTGGTTGTGCGATGACACATATCAAGTTTGGTACGGATGTGAACTTGTTTGTAGAAATTACAACCAAACGTAACGAGGAGGGCGTTTGTGCGCCGCATTTTTTGCTAATAACGTTGCCATGGTAACACAAAACGCAAAGAAAAGTAATAGCACACCTTCCCCCGAACGAGCCGGTCGATTTGATGTAAGATTTGTGGGGCTGCACATTTCGGTTCAAACGTAATGAGGGGGAAGGTTTTGCGCAATTTTTTGCTAACACCGTTGCCATGGTAACTCGAAACGCTAAGAAAAGTAATAGCACACCTCCCCCGACCGAGCCGGTCGTTTTGATGTAAGATTTGTGGGGGTGCACGCTGCGGTTCGGGCTGTATTAATGTATACGGAAGAATAAGAAGAAGAAGAAGAATTATAATAAAAATAAAGACAACAAATCCTCCGGTGGAGAGCAATAAGGGCCCTGCCTGTCAGGCAGGCCCCTTAATGAACTTCTTGACTCATAAAACGCACACAGGATAATAATAAAGGTAGGTCTCTGTCGTATTTCAGCAGATTGCAGCGTAGCAGCACACAGAGCGAGCAGCTACAGCTAGCGCCGGTGCGCCAGCGATGATGCGTTCAGGGACGCTCGGAAATATGGCAGTTTACATAAAGACTTTCAGACAGAATCGATTCTGAACCTTTATGAATCGATTCTGAATCTTTATAAGTAAGAATCACGATTCGAATGCGAATCGATTTTTTTCAGGCACCTCTATAAGAAAGCATGAGAGCGGGAGGTGCCGCTGCAGCCAAGCGTGTCTCCGGTCTCCGTGAGAGCGTGGCGAGGGGTTCTCCGTGAATTAATACGAGCGGGAATAAGGAGTAAAATAGTTTATAGTTTTTAAAACAGTTTTCAACCCAAAACGAGGGACGTGACAGGTGTGATCCTGTAAGAACTATCAGTGAAGGCACAACTCCACCTCCCGTGGTTCTGACCGGGACTTCTTGTCTTCTGCACATGCAGGTCGCTTCAGGGCCGTGAAGCGTTCACACTGGAGAGTGTTTGATGTTGCATTTCAGTTATAATGTGAACAACCACACAAAAAAATCGGATTTACTCAAAAAAATCTGAATTGAGCATCAAGACCTGCAGTGTGAACCTCGCCTAAGAACAAAAAAGGAATGTTTGGTTAAATCGCCACAAATTGGATGATTAAATCTGCACACGGTTCATTCTGATGCTCAATCCTTCTGCTTGGTTTTATAAAACCCGTAACAAAATGCACCTTAATTAAGACAGGTACATATTTGAAACTGGTTCTAAAGTTATTTCAGTTATCCATCTACTCATTTTTCTGCAAAATAAAAATTTTAATGAGGGTAGGTGAACAGTGTGGTGATTGGTTGAGTGGCGGGCAGGGAAGGGATGTTTTCCAGATGACAAATACGACTAATAAAGACTGACTTAGTGCCAAGTAACTAGTTCAACCAGTTTCCTGGCTGCCAGACACGAACACAGTGTTCTGGGAGGTAAACACACACACACACACACACGCATGCATGCATGCACATACACAGCATGTATTTTGTAGCGCTTAGGTTCTTTTGTTGCTTCTAGTCCCAGTTGTTTATTGATACTGAGATATTTTAGTTTTTATTATGGCAGACCCTGTGTGAGACACACACACAAACTGGGTGTGTACGTCTACTCAGTTAAATTAAACCTGGACTTGATTGACTTTGATAAGTTTGAGGAAGGATTTGTTTCAATCGTCTCTTAAAGGGATATTCCACCCCAAAGTAAAATTGTCTGTTGCTAATTTCCCCATAGTTGGATAAGTAGGAAAAAAGAATCAATTTGTAACCAGCCCAGTCATTCTTCTGATGCAGCAGTACTCTTTTAGCTTTAGCTTAGCATAAAACAATGTAAGTGAATGGTAACAACTAGCCTTGTGTGTGAAAAGTCATTAAAATGACTCAAAAGTGATTCTAATCCTGCTTGGTGACCTCAAAAATCATATTGACTGCAAGTGAAAATAATAAGTAACAGAAAGGAATCCATTTTAGACTTGGGACTACTTCATGACAAAGCACAGCTGTTAAGCTTTTACTGAAAGGTGCAAGGACACGATGCAGCCACCCCAATGACCTGCTTCCATAAACACAAATGCACACATTGTTAGCGAACCGCCATAAAAGACACACATGCAACGTGTGTCTCTTAGGGTGTTATTGTGTAGCCCCCACTTGCATTTTGAGAAAACACAAATTTTGTCCCTCCATGTTCAGGTTTTTACTAATACTTTAGTTTTTTTAGCAGTACAAAGAAAAATATTCACCATGAAATAAATTTAGCATTTTTAAACAAGATAATGGTATTTTTATGTCCCATGAGGAGTTTTATCTGAATGATTTTGGCCTTTTGGCCATCCCTGTATTACACAATCATTTGTCAGGACACTCGTCATGGTCATCATTTTTTTGGACAATAAATCCAGAAGTTCACCCAGTCGGAGGCCTCATTTATCAGCCGAGCATATGTGACTCTGCAGTCTGCCAGAAGGGGACTCGTCATATGGTTTGTGCTGGGGTATGTGTGTGTATCTGTGCGCTTGTCATCTGATCCTTCAGTGTTTTGGGTCATACGCTCAGCAGTGTGAGAGCCACTATCACATCCTGTACTCGTCTCTCCCCTATGGGAATTCTGTTGGTGTACACATTATTTATGAACGTTTCTGGACTTGTAGTTAATGCTTCGTGTAAAGAAACGTGCAGATATTTTATAAAGAGGTCAATCATGAGTGTTAAATCTAAAATGACTCATCACCCACGCTCCTGTTGGGGGAACTGCATGAATGCAGGTGTAGTGGTGTTATATAACAGGGACGGATGAGCGGTCAAACACAACTCCTCGTATGTAAAGGAACAAAGAGACGGTGGATGGAGTGGAGGTGTTAAACCATTAAGGTGACTGAAACAAACTCTGCAAGGAAAGGATTATTCTAACCACTGCAGAGGATAGAAATAAAGACGGTTTGGTTTGATTCAGAGGGTTTAAGTCTGAAAACTTCTGCCTCTAACAACAGTGATAACTGAGAGTTGAGAATGCAGTCATTTAAAGGCAGAAATTCACCTTTTTCTAAGGTTTAAATTCTATTCCAGTCCAAGATAAATAAAGATCATCTTTATTTAGTTATAGAGTCCAGTTGAGTTCCAATTTGGTTCTAAATTTAATCAAATGTTGTTTCTACAGAGAGAAGTTTGTATGGGTTGTTATAATCTCTTACAGGATTATAATCTACGTGTTTTTTCAAAAGACCAACCACTGCTGTAATCCAAGACTGACTAATATGTGGATTAGAGCGTTAATCTGATTCATTTAACCCCACCGGAGAGAGAGGGAGTCTCTCTCTCTCTCTCTGGAGGAAGAGGAACATTCTCTGTTGTTTAAAATGTTGTTTTGTTTTCTACGTGGTCACTATTTCTCCAGTCGTGATGCTTTTGTTTTTATTAAGCACAAGAACAACTTCCTGTTTTGTGTTCCCATAAACAGTCCAGACGCTGCACTTCCTCACTTTTTAGTTCCACATTAAAAGTTTTTCAACATCCGCTTTTAATTACAATTAATAAAATTCAGAATCATTTATTTCCGCAATGAAAAAATAGTTCAAATCCTCTGTTCTCGGCGATCAGCCAGTGTTGAACATGACCGACTTAATCTGTGACTTTTTAGTCTAAACCTTAAAAATGTCATTATTCATGCAGAACCTCCGTGTTGGTTTTACTCCGAGTCCTAATTTTCAAGGTAATTAGTAGTTTTTTAATTCAAATTTTTGAGACAAATCAGATAGTCCTAAATTGGCATCAGCAGCTGTATCGGCCCTAAAAACCAGAATAGTGTTTTTTAATCTCTAGATTAAAACTTACAGCATCGCCATGTTGTTGTGAAATATGATAACGTGTTTGAGGATGACTATTTTATTGCTCGAGTTTCAGATTGTTAACCTTTCAGGGTTTCAGTAATTGTTCCGACATGTTTTCCACTTCATGCTGATTACTATTCCCTCGACACACTACACCGGTTTGGTCTTAATCATTGATGAGATAACTCCAGATTCCCAGCGAATCCCAGCTGCTGTTTGGTGTGTGTTTCAACTGGCTTGAACTGTAGTAGGCTCTACCCATGAGAAGAATGACGTTTGGCAGCTCCGTAGTAAAAAGTAGAGCCTGACATCCCACACCTTGGTGTTAGTTTGATCAGAGACTCGGCCTGAAGCCATGCAGGCACGCAGAGACGGTCACAGACCCACAGAAACAACACTAAGTTAAGTGTGTGACAAAGAAATACAGCAACAAAAATGTATTAACTTGTTTAAATAAAGAAAAAAACGAATTTTCCGCAATGGTTTTGGTATAAAAACTGATGTTTTGAGTCAATAGTAAATATTGAAGAAGTTTATTTCTATAGAACTTTTCTCAGATAGAAATCACAAAGTGCTTCACAGACAAAAACAATAAAACCGATGCAATGAATAACATAATAAAAAAAAATATTGCAGTTTTGCCACCGTTTTTTAAAAAAATGTCATGCTGATTTTTAATAACGTATTAAATTTATTTAGCATTTTAAATTGCATTTTTGTCTGTGGTGAGGCTTAGGGAACCTTACCCCTACTTCACACTGGAAGCATCAGCATCGCAGAACGGCAGTGGAACGGTTTACTCGCGAGTTTCGCTGCGTGCCATACACACCGGGAGAATCTCAGCTGCGAAGCAATTTCTCCACCGTCCTCCTCACTGGACTCGCGAGATCACAAAATCCCTCAAGACATCAAAGGTCACATTTTGTTTATGCCATCTGCCATTAAACCAAAAAGAAGGAAATCATGTTTGACATCGTTGTTTGATGTCATATATAATGTTGTCTCCACTGCCAGGATTAAACCCATGAAAAACACACCGCTGCACTTCTCAAACGACGCAGGGAGTAAATAAGTCGTGAGGTCACACTTATAGACGTAATCTACATAGATATGAAATTGCATTGCTACAATAGACTTTTATTTTGAAAATTACCAGATGTTTTACACTAAAACCGCATGTAATTTCCTGTCTAGAAAATTGACGTGTCCCAGAAGCGGCTCGCAGCAAAAATAGAACCCGATCCTATCTTTACTGGCGCGGCGTGCCACTTCTGGGACGCGCCTGGAAATTGCTGCGACACAGCTGGTTTGAATCACCCCCACAGACTATAATGGATTCTACTTGAAGCAGCGACGTTCCGCTGCCGTTACGTGCCGCTGATGCTTCAAGTGTGCAGTAGGGGTTAGTCTCCTCTCCTTCCGGTCGGCTCATAGGTCCCGGATTAACGACAAAATGAATGCCAGTGAACGGGGCAATAAAAGCTATTTTCTAATCTGCTTTGCCTTACGCCCTGAATTACACATATGTTGTACTTCGATTTAAACCAAAAGTAATTTTGTGAGTTTCGACTGTCACGTACTTTGAGATATTATCTTGTATAAATTTATAGTTTAAACAATTACAAATCAGATGTCGCATATATGACGTCACCACCGATGCTCTTCTCCCCCAGCGTAGCTGCTATACTTACCACATGGCCAGATTTATAGTGGTTTTCTCCACGTTGAGGGGGTGCTGCTGAGTGCCGCTCTCTCGGTTCGCCAGGCAACGCCTCCTTTAGGCGCATTTTTCTAACAGGAAGTGTGAGTGAATTAAATCTCCACCCATGGCGTGACTCACTCTTTAATGACAGTTAAGAAGAAGCTAAATTTAGACAGGAGATTGTATTTGCTTGACAGGATTATCCTTCAGTGTATTGTTTTCTTTTAGATGCGCGTTACTTCAGTCTAAAATGCAAAAATTCTAGTCACAGTAGAATAATGGCATACAGCATTACTATAACAAACATTTTATTGTAGAAGTGGTTATTTTGATAAAAATTTAATCTGGCTACTGTATAATTTCCCAATTACTTTATCAAACAACTATAGAAAAACGTTCGAAGTGTCCGGTTTTTCTCGAAGTGGGTTTAAGCCCAAAAAGCTTCACTAAATAATTTAAGTGAAGAGACTTTCACCCACACCTTGCTGTTTATATAGAAAAGTAAACAAACGCTAACAAATAAGTGTGAAGGTTGATGAACCATGAATGGACCACACCCCCGGTTTCCCCTCAAGCCTTCAGTAAAAGGAAGAAATGAAATTCTCTGTGAGGTAACTTGTCATTTTTCTTCGAGAGGCACAAAGAATGTGTCATTCCTCATTGAAAACCAGAAAACAGCTTTTGAGAAATTACCCAGAAATATGTCACACGTTGTTAGCTCTCTTCAATCATGCTGGAAATGTTTGGTTTACATTCAAGCTACAGCAGTGAATGGAAAAGGTCGGGATTAATGACTGTCCTGTTAACACATCCAAGGTAAATAAATGGGAAAGGATTAAAGGACACTATAACCTAAGTTCTCCGATGCGCCAGAAATGAGGATTGATTACCCCCCCCCTCCCCTTTTGTTACTTTGTGTTTATGCACAAAACCTCTAAATGTGTAGAAATGTAATTCATCTGAGAGTTTGGATCTTTATTTAGACCTGATTTGATTCTTTATGCTAAAGGTTTGAAAAATACAATTGAAAGCTATTTTAAAGAAAAATGGTAGGACAGAATATTTGCAGATAGAGTTGAAGCTTTATCGTCGTGTTCAGCAGGAATCGTGTTTCCTGTATAATGATATTCTTACTTTACTGATGCCAAAAGTGTAAATTGTGTATAAAATGAATAAGATGAAGATAAAATGTGCAGGAATTGAGATGACTAATTTATTTTTGTTCAATGTACCAGTCTAGTACTTGTAGTAGTAGTAGTACTACAACAAAACAGTCCTACAGATACAGCTAATTAAACTCTAATTTGCCAAGTTTCAGTACAAAACTCAAAACTTCCACAAATGTTTCCACCTCTCACAGTAGAGTAATGATCTGTGTTTACGGAATGTCGAGAAATCCACTCAGTCTGAGTTTACCTCAATCTACACTTCCTGTTTTAAATAAACTGTCCTGCTTGAGTTCTTTAGTAACTTCCCACCACTTCCTTTACCCACATGTTAGATTGTATCTGAGATCTGCAGACCTGACTCTGAACACCTGCTGAGGACAGGATGGGGGAGACGGGGCTGTAAAGGTTGGTGACGTATGACCGAGGCTTTTGTCTCGTATTCTGAAAGGCAGAGCCTGTCACCAAGTTGTCGGAAGGATGTATATTGGCAAAATAAAACTTACACCTTCAGAAAACGCTTCTCGTCATTCATAGAACCATCAAAGGAAAGGTGACTGTTTCTTAGATTGAACCACCAGCAGGACTGAGCTGCTCTACCTTTCGTTTCCTTCCTCCTATCACCTGGGTGTGAGTTCAGCCCTCACCCCTACCCATCGTCTCCTCAAGCATCAGGCGTGTTTGGCTGTAGTTGGTGATGTAAGCTTGTAATGTAACTCAGGGCAAATGTAATGTAGTTTATACTTGATGAATTGAATATTATCTGATGTATTGATTATTTTCCAGCAAGTTTTAATACACGTTTATTTAAATTCAAAGGCCTAGAATTACTTGTAGGGATGCATTTAACGAAGATCAGCCCTTAAGTTATTGTTGCTTTGGTTGAATCTTAAAATAGCGTTATGCTCAGTCTCAGGTGATATTGTGAGATCTTGTGTGTTCAGTTCATTCTCTGGATCTGTTTTGTGAATTAGTTTTTTTTTACCTCAATATCTGTAAAATTCACTGAGTTGTTGCCATATTTAAAGGTGTAGAACACTGAAAAGCCATTTTTAATGATTACTTCTGATTATAATGGGTCAATCTGAGTTTTTCATGCAGGCTGAACATGAAAACAGTCTCCTCCACCTATCTCCTGCATTAGCTTCTGATAGAAAATAGACTCTAGGTGAAACTCTAGGATTAGAAAATCCTGACAGATCTACGTCACACTGTCACTTAACATTCATGGACTCACCCATCTTGACTCACGACGGGGAAGGCTGTTGTTGGTTTAGCGTCCAGGAAACAGCAGAGAACGTCTGGGCTAGTAGAAGCTAACCGTTAGCATTAGCAACTCCACCACACAGCAGAACTCCTACAAGCTTGTGTTATTTGTGGAGATAAAATACATCAGCGTTGAAAGTCAGTGGTCGAGTCGCGTTGCTGTTATCCAATCAGAGGAGAGATGTCCAAATATCAGGGTATAAGACTCCAAATCCTGCAGTCTGCCTCCACTCTGTGCGTCAGCACACTTGTTGGAAATGATGGGCTTTTCTTGCCCCGAGTACAACTTGCAAGCCATTCATTCTTACCAGAGACCTCTGCAAATGTATTGAATAAACAAGTGTTCCACACCTTTAAGTCTTAAATCGATTCGATATAACAGCCATCTTCTGGGTTGCAGTCACTGTGGCGATATAAAATCGTGAACACCTTGAATGTGTTTGACGATCTGGAAAAGCAGGGAGATCAGAGAATCGTCACATTCTTGACCGTTTTAGATAGGACACACTCTGAGCCTGATCGCTTTAGTGTACATACATAAACCAAAAGCAAGTTTTTAGTTTTAGTCTGTTAATGTATCTTCAAGATGAGTTTGGTCATTTAGCCTCTGTGAGGCTACACATGCTAGCAATATGCTAGTTCAGGTTAGCATAAAGTGGCTAATTGTTAGTTTGAGGTGTTTTACCTCTTTTGGCAATGTTTTAAGGTGGATAAATAGTGTGACGGCTTTGTTCAGTAACAAATTATATATATAAAAAACTACAATATTGAACATTCAATGACAATAATCAGAATCTGCCGTTTTAATAGTGATTGAGCTACTCCGATAAACAGGCTACATCCAAACGTTGGCTCTCTATGATGGACGGCTACTGGTGTCGGGTGTCGCTGAGCTGTGTACCTGAGCTCAGCTGGTGTCCCTTCAAGTCCCACTTCAGAAAATGGTTTTACTGGTGCAGCAGATTATGGTTGCCAGAGTGCATCTCTCCAGTTTCGTTCATCTTCTTACAGGTGTAATTATACCTGAATTATTCATGGTGGAGTTGTGGTTGTTCAGGTTTTTGTGTAGAGTATTTTTTATGTGGGCTCTCTATATATGTGTATTTATAAATTATAGCTCATAAACATTATCTACACTCTTAAGAAAAGTGTATACAAACAATAATAAACCACCATAGTTCACATTCTGTCATACAGAAGCAACCAGAGCTCACTGGACTTATGTTACTGGGTTACACTTTCCCATCATCTGGTATACACACACACCCACATGCATGCATGTACGCACACAGTTTACAAGTCTAGAGTCATGCAGGTCTTTTACTTCAGAATTCCAGGCCTGACATTAGTCTGTCTCCCTTTTCCTGTTGGTCCTCGATGGATGAAGGATGGACAGCCTTAAAGACGGAGATCTTCGTCCAGAATAAAAACTGCTGAATTATAAAACAAAAACGGAAAAAAAGTTTAAAAAAGAGGCAAAATGTCAACTTTTATTTCCAAGTACACTTGTTTATGTATTTAAGAAACAAGTCATGCTTTCAGATTTCAAACTGGTTTGTTTCCACATAAAGTTTCCCTTTTTTAGGCAAGGCAGGGCAGCTTCATTTTTATAGAACATTTCATCCACAGAGGCAATTCAGTGTGATTTCCAGGGGCAAGAACAGCAAAATCAATTTGACAGCATAATTAAAATACACAAATAACTTTAGAACAAATTAAATTCAGATTTTAGAATCAGATAAAAGGCAACGATAAAGGGTGAGCAGTTACAGTGCAGAAGGTGCAGCATAAGAAACATTCATCCAAAGGCTGATGAATGCATGAAAGTTTTACACTTTGATTTAAAAGTTACTAGAGATGGGGCACATTTGAGTTCATGAGGAAGCTGATTGCATCTGTGTGCAGCATAGTAGCTAAAAGCAGCTTGTAGATACTGGAAGGAGAGCTGACATGTATTTTGGCCCCATGCCATTGAGTGATTTATAAACTAGTAGAAGCACTTTGAAATGGATTTTGTAGTTTACATGTAACCAGTGTAGAGGTTTAAGAACAGGAGTGATGTGCTCGGTTCTTCTCAAGACTCTAGCAGCAGCATTCTGAATAAGCTGCAGTTGCTTCACAGCTTTTTTGTTTTTTAGCCACAAGGTGAAGTCTAAAGTTCAAACACAACTACCCTAACACTTCTCATTTATGGTTATATATCATTCTCATTCCTTTAAATTCCTCTTATTTAATCTCTTTGCTATAATAAAGTAAACTGAAGTTTTATTCTAACAGGCTGAATCCTCTGGATTTTTGGAGCTTTAAGAGCCCCAGTAACACGATGTTTATTCCCCACTGAGTGGCGTCTATAGAGTTAACAACCCCAGACTGAGTCCTGGTCAAAGTAAAAATCTGTTTAGCATCAAGAAAAAAACTAGAATTTATGCTGATTCAGTGGTTTGCCGTATAGGGTGTACTCGCACATTTGTGGTTTATCTGGAATTGAGAAGAAAAAGTTGTTTAAGTTTCTGAAACTAAGTCGGTGCAGCCTGGAGAACCAGAACCAGAACGTCGTGTTCCCCAGAAAGAAGAGAGAACATCAGTCAAATAAACTAAATGACATCACTTCCTCTCAGTCTGACTACAAGCCAGGTGGTCTGTCTGCTTTAGCCCCGAGGACACGGAGTCTGTCGTTCTGAAAGGTAATTTAAGGTTTTGATTCTCCAGACCTCAGGACACGTTCCCACCTTTCCTCCGTTTGGATTTTAGGAGTTTAGATCCGTAAAACAGATCAGCGTGTCCAGATTCTTCATTTTTCACCTCAGTAATAGTTTCACCCTTTTTGCTTAAGTTAATGTACTTTTATGTTTTCATAATGTACTTTTTATTTTACTTTATGTGCTCCTGTCCAGTTTCCACTTTTGTTTTTATTATTTTTTTTTTGTTTTTCCCAGAGAGTTGTCTTCCAGACATCAGACCAGCGTTCCCTTCAGGAACGTCAGAGAGTCGAAGCTGATCTGATGAAGAAGCCAAACAGATTTGATGAAATCAGATGATTGTTTTTAACTGTTTAGTGTTTGCATGTCAACAAATTTATTTTAATCCTTTTCTGTTTCCTGTCTGGGTGATGCGTAAATGCATTTTTTTATTGTTTCTTAAATAAAATGTTTTAAAGTGACTCAAGGTCTGGTTTCTTTGTCAGACGGACACTTTTCAGTGATTTGTTTGTAGTTTTGACTTATTTGCATAAATAAATATAATTCACAGGTTAAATGAAAGATGTCTGTATGCATTTAAATTCATTTAGTTATTTTGGAAATGAGGAAACTGTTTAACAAGGAATTTGCTGCTCAGTCGCCTGATTCTCCTCTTTAAGTTGGGCTAGAATAGAAAATCCTTTCACCTTCCCTCAGTGGGGAAATGTTGGTGTCGGCAGTGATCACATTCACAACAGAAAGATAAAAAAATATAAGATAATGGTCTTTCCTGTGCTGCACAATGAGACATTTTTAGTTTGAATGTTTTTTTTTTTTACCAGAATTACTTGAAAAATCTTTGAGACTGTTTAGGAATAAATACTTTTGTGGGACTCGAATGACTGAATTAGATGGTGGATCGGCTGCTGTCTTCAGTTCTAACAACTTTTTATAATTCAGCATTTTGAATCCAGAATCTGACTATTGCAAGTAGTGTTGGTGATCACACATCACTTTTGGAACTAATTTCATAAATTGCTGAGTCATTTGGTGCATTAGACATATATTTAGACAGTTGTGCAAATTTTCTTTAGTCAGAAAGCGTCTAAATAATTGAATTCACCCTCAGTTTGGTTGCACAGCCCTAAAGGTGTCTCTTGTGTGTCGCTCTTATTGACATCGACACTAAACTGCGATGAGTTTCTAGACGGGAAATTTTAAGGGGCATGAAACTCACAAGAAAATCGAGAACCCTCAAAATCATTTTATGAGATTCTGGAGACTCCTTCACAGATGCTGTTTGCTATCTGAGTGTGAGATGGTTTCAGATTTGGTTACTCCCTTTTTAGAAAGGCTGGGCGGACTCGAGTGTTTGCCATCAGTCAAACCTCAACCAACTCCACTAGCTTAAAAAATGCATCAAAACGGCACGAATCAAACCTTAACCTGATAAATTGGTTTTGCCTTGGTGATCGTACCACATTGGTGTTCTCATGCCACTCCTATAACTGTTTTTAATAAGTCATGCTCTGGAGACGCTTGGCTTCACCTCAGTGATTAAGACAACAAAACCAGCCTGGCTGCAGCTTGTTGCTTTTGGCTCGCTGCGCAGCACAGATGTAATTAGTTGGCTGTGTGTGAAATTCAACCACATTTGATTTTAAAACTGTAAATCTTTATTGATTGGTAATGAAATTAATTCAAGCTGCTCTTTGATGTTGATTCATTAGTAGTTTAACAACAGAAAAACTTGCTTTAGTTTGACACGATTAAACACTCGCTTCTCTTTCTTTTATTATTATTTTTATTTGGCGTAATGAAATGTGTCAGTGGTGACCCATTAGAAGCTGGACGCTGTGACCTTGACCTGGTGACCTGGTGACTGGTGTAAGACAGCTATCAACAACATCTGAGGACAAATGTTGAAATAATGTCACAGGCAGGAGTAATCAAACCCTGATTCAACCAAACACAACGTGCTCCAAATTCAAAGAACATTTGCTGTAGTAATGCTAACACTAACGGCATTACTGGCATGTTTGCTTGCAACATGTAGCAGTAAGTCCAACAACTGTATGTTGTTTAAAAAAAAACTTAATATTTTTTTAGAAATATTAGATGCACACCCTTGTTGAGTTTACCGGAGATGCTTCACCTGAGCTGGTAGATCCACCTGGTCCACGGTCATCAGCCATCTTTGAATTAGAAGTGTATCGTTTGGTTTGATGGTGTCCCTCAGGGAGTCCTATAGGGCTACCCCGGGTACCAGGCTCCTAGATACGGGTTGTTGGGTTCCTGTATAATCTGTCAGAACCTGGTCCGCATTGCTGGCAGTAAATCGGTCTCGGTTCCAGTGAGAGTTGGACACCTCATTGATTCTGTGCTAAGGGGATCCGTTTTGATGGCCTAAGGATCAGGTTTCAGCTCTTTGCAGATGATGGTCCTGTTGACTTCATCAGAATGTGATCTCCAACTTTAATTGGAGTGGTTTTCAGCCAACTGAGACTGCCGGGATGAAAGTCAGCTCCTCCAACCCCGAGACCATGGTCTTTAGCCTGAAAAGGCCTTCTCCAGGTCAGGGACGAGGTCCTGCCCCAAGTGGAGGAGTTTAAGTATCTCGGGGTCTTGTTCACGAATGAGGAAAAGATGGAGCATGAGATCATAGATGGATTGGTGCTGCGTCTGCAGTGATGTGGGCGTTGTACCGGTCTGTCGTGGTGAAGAGATTTACCGGTCGATCTACGTTCCTCATCTATGGTCACGAGCTTTGGGTAGTGACCGAAAGAATCAGATCATGGGTGTCTGGACTCTCCCTTAGAGATAGGGTGAGAAGCTTGGTCATCCGGGAGGGGCTCAGAGTAGACCCGCTGCTCCTCCACATCGAGAGGAGCCAGTTGAGGTGGCTCAGGCACCTGGTTAGGATGCCTCCTGGACGCCTCCCTGGTGAGGTTTTCTGTACACGTCCAACCAGGAGGAGACTGCGGTAGAGGGAGGGTGCTCCATCGTACAGGCACCAATTTTTGGACAACACTTTTACTGACAATTAAATCTGAATACAAATGGTTAGAATTCTGCACACACATTTTTGATGGCTGCCTCACACCATAGTAGTTCAGGAAGGAAGACCTGCAGCAGAACCTGGATGGAGCAGGTGTTTGGTAACATACCTGCGCTGACTTTGGATGGAGACTTTCAGCACGTTGCGCTGTTATCAGCAACGAAGGTGCTCGGAACAACATTTAAAATGGTCACAGCGGACAATTTGTTCCTGAATTTACAGGAAAGGGAAGTAAAACAAAACAGATTGGGTCAAACATTAACAACTCCTCTTGTCCGTGCTTCAACCAAAGATTTTTCACTTTATAAAGTCCCGACGCTAAAACAAGAACATGCAACAGACCCACAAACGTGCAGGATTTATATAAACGTACATGTTGCAGGTTTCATCTACCTTGCTCCTGTTTTATAGAGGAGAATCCTGCCTTTATGAAGTTTCACATGAAGAACTCAAGCAGAAAATTGCTGTTTGGGACATTCAGAGAGATGAAAGGATAAAAGGCCTTTAACGTGTTTTTACTGCCCTCATCATGGAGGATCAGGTTGTGTACTGTTCCTCCTCCTCGTCTCTGACTGGATACCTGAGGTTTAAGAGTATGAAAGGATTTCAGAAAATGAACAAACTTTGTACTGAAGAGGTCTGTAGAAATGAGACGATGACACATTTGTCCCGTGAAATATTTAAAATGCATTCGTTTTGTCTTCCTTCCAGCGGTGTTAAAGGTGGAATTCATGATGCAGGTGAAAAGATCAAAAGCTTAGTCAGGTTTACGGATGTCCACATGATGCAATCACGACTCAAATGTGTTAAACTGAAGCCATTAAAGAAAAAGTCTGACATTTTAAGAGAAAAGAAAAGGTAGGACTCTGGCTCGTGCATAAAAAGGAACTGGACCGAAACAAATATGTGAAGAATTTAGAGAGCTTAAAATCCATCGCTGGACACAAACTGGAAGTTAATTATTTCCACCTGTTCCCAAACGTCCTCCCGGTCGAGCTAATCTACAATCACGGAGACGAGGAAAGTCCCTCAGACCTGATTTATGTGTGGGGCGGTCGTCTAACCTGAGTGTGTTAAAGCTTCATGTCTAAAAGTAAAATGTTCAGAATCTATTTGTGTTTTGAGTAAAAACCAGACGTGTCTTCTCAGGCCATAAAATTAACATTGTTAAATTAACTTTCATTTTATTATCTCCAGTTTTTTTGATTGGCCTCGACTTCGCTCAAATGTTCACAGAAATCTATAAAAAGTATTTTTTCTTTAGGAATTCTTGAATTGCTGCCGAGGAGGCGGATCAGACCATCGTATCAAACTGATGGAAAAACTAATCAGGCTGGTTTGTTTAGCTCTGAGAGGAATCAGGAGAATGTGGTCACCGTAGCGCCAACGTGACACTCACTCAAGCTTGCTCGCTCATTCACTTGTTCACTTGCTCACTCATTCACTTGCTCACTTGTTCACTTGCTCACTCTTTCACTTGCTCATTTACTCGCTCACTCATTCACTTGCTCACTCATTCACTCACTCACTTATACACTCGCTCACTTATTCACTCGCTCACTTATTCACTCGCTCATTCACTCGCTCACTCATTCACTTGCTCACTCATTCACTCACTCACTTATTCACTTGCTCACTTATTAACTCGCTCACTTATTCACTCGCTCACTCATTCACTTGCTCACTTATTAACTCACTCACTTATTCACTTGCTCGCTCACTCACTCACTCATTCACTTGCTCACTCACTCACTCACTTATTCACTTGCTCGCTCACTCACTTGCTCACTTATTCACTTGCTCGCTCACTCACTTATTCACTTGCTCGCTCACTCACTCACTCACTTATTCACTCGCTCACTCACTCACTCACTCGCTCACTCATTCACTCACTCGCTCACTCATTCACTCACTCACTCCTGCAGGTTTTTTTTTACTAACACTGATTAATTGAGTGAAAACTACCAAACGGGATCATCTTAAATCCTCCTGAGAGTCAAGTCTTTTTATTTTCTCCAGCTCTTTCTGATCAGGACCTCTTGGATATAAAAAAGGTGTTTACTAGTATTTAGTAGTTAAAAAATGTTTAAGTTTTCCTAAAATATAATCTTCAGGGCTGCACAAACCCCCCCGAACAGCCTCAGGTGCCCCCGGGCTACACACACTTGACACACCCCTGTTGTAAAGGTTACATGAGGAAATATGAATATAGAGCTGTGGAAGGAGCTGCTGCTGAAGTACCTGGGTATCAGGTGAATCACACAAACCTCCAGCAGGTGAATAATTAGCTTTTATCTGGATTCCGGCTCCTGAGTTAGCTGAGAAGAAAAAATAAACATTCAAATAAAAACAAGACGTCAGCCTGAGCCCGGGGTTAGGTTTGGGGTTTTAGCATCAGCCTAGTCGTCCCTATGTAAGCAGCAAAAAGGAAAGTGTTAAACGCGCACACACACACACACACACACATGCACACACACGCACAGTAGGTGAACTGTATTAGGAAGTGGCAGGCAGGAAGGGAAAGGACGACATCTGTTTCCCTCTATTCATCTGTTGGTTGGAATAACGTGGAGGTTTGAAGCCGGGTGAACATCCGGCCTCCTGATTCGTCTCGCTCTCAGACACACGGCAGATTTCTGGCCAGATGTGCGGCGCCGGCGCCTCTTCGTCACACATCATCTGTAAAGTTGCGGTGTCATTCCCCCACAGATGCCCACCGTGTGATCGCTCTATGTTTAAAAGAAATGTTTCGGATTTTTTTAGTAGAAAATAAAAGTTAAACAATGAAGGTTATATAACGCTGAAATCGCCCTTCTGGCTGAACAGCAAACATGAAGCTTCAGCTGTGCAACCAGTTTTGCATAAACGCCTAAAATAACCAACCTGCCTCCGTTCCAAGGCAGCATATTTACATGTCATCACCTCAGAAACACTGAGTAGCACTTTGTTTTTGTTTGGATCTGTTTAAATGCCAGAAATTCATACTTGGGTAAAGAATCTTGAACTCCTGTTCTAAACGTGCCTCTGATTCCTTTAGATGTGTGGTTTAATTCCCCAAAACCCAAATCCCTGAGAACTCTGAGCTGATCTGTGGGACTTCTTCCTGTTTCCTAGAAAACAGCCTTAGTCATTCACAGACATGAAATTTAGTTTCTGATGTTCGTCCATCTGTCCGTGAGTTAGTGAGTAAAGGTCACCTGTCACTTACTAGTAGATGACTGATACACTCACACACATCTCGGCAGCGTGCCAACTCCTTCCCTTCCTTCTCAGAACTTTTAAAGGCGCCGTTCACTGAGAAACCTTTTTTTTAATGATTATTTCTGATTCTAATGGGTCACTCTGAGTGTTTCATGCAGGCTGAACATGAAAATAGTCTCCTCCACCTATCTCCTGCATTAGCTTCTGATAGAAAATAGACGGATTAGAAAATCCTGACAGATCTACATCACACTGTCACTGAACATTCATGGACTCACCCATCTTGACTCACGACGGGGAAGGCTGTTGTTGGTTTAGCGTCCAGGAAACAGCAGAGAACGTCTGGGCTAGTAGAAGCTAACCGTTAGCATCAGCAACTCCACCCTGACAGAGTTTAATGTTTAATCTAATATAACAAATATATCTTGTTATATATGGGGCGACGGTGGCATAGGAGTTAAGTGGACGCCCCGCAATCGGAAGGTCGCGGGTTCGCGTCCCACTCGGTCTGTCACCGTCGTTGTGTCCTTGGGCAAGACACTTAACCCGAATTGCCTCTGTTGGTGGTGGTCAGAGGGGCCGATGGCGCAACAATGCAGCCTCGCTTCTGTCAGACCGCCCCAGGGTGGCTGTGGCTACTCAGTAGCTTACCATCATCAGCAGTGTGTGAATGTGAGAGTGCATGCAGCGTCTTTGAGTGTCCTAACAAAGCGCTATATAAATTCGATGAATTATTATTATTATTGTTTAATTTTTCCACTTCAAGGCCTATAAAACAGAACTTTGTACTAGACTTGGTAGACGGTGTTAAGGGCAGTATTTCTATAGTTTTACCAGAGATATGGATACGGTCCCGAGACTCAGCATCATTACTGACGGGGAGGAAATCTGACCTTTGAAGAGATCTTTATCTCTGTTTTTAAATTTGCTTTTTTGCTTTTCTGTTGATCTGTCGGTGATGCAGTTTGTTCCACTCGGTTTGAGCCGACCCGGCCCGACTGGAATAGATAAGCGGATGTCCTTCCTGTGACCCAGGAGTGATGCGAGGAGGACAAATGAGCTCATGTGTGATGCCACTTTTCCAACATGGCTTTTATCTCTTTTCCAACAGATGATGCACTTTTGGTTCATATTGGAGGCCCCGCCCCCATCCCCACAAGTGACTCGACCCAGTGACCGGTCCACCTCAGCTGATGCTCAAATGTAAGAACAAATTATTTTTGCTGCATTCTTGCAACAAATCCCCTGTAAAGGCTACAATTAAGAATTTAAAAGAATCACTGAGTTACGTTCATAAAGTGGCTCTATCAATTACCTTTACCGTTTTGGATGCTTTCCATTTAGTTTACAGCAGAAACTCTAGATACTAAAGTTCAAGGGAACATAAATATCAAACCAGGGATATCAGCTTTTTTACTGATGTCAGCTTTACCAATGGTCTAACTCAGATATAAACAGATGTGATGGGCCGTCCTTATAAACACGAGAACTTAAATTATACGTGATGTTTCATATGTGCACGGTATATAAACGTTGTGTCATTAAGAGTAAAAACCGACACAGATCATTTCTTATTTTACAATTTAATGCCAGAGTGGGCTGAGAATATCAAACACGCCTATTTTAAAGCAAACGAGATTAAAAATAGAAATTTGCATGTATTTTGCAATCAGCTACACAACATGAGCTGAAAATCTTATTTCTTAATGAGAATTTAATTTTAAATTGCCAAAATTGTTGTGCAGAATTGATTTTGTGGAAAATAAATGTGGGCATCATGTAATCAAACTGGCCTTTAAAGGGTTAAACTCCCTAAATGTTTGGGCCTAATTTGTTTAATTGATCTCTGCAGAAAAGAGCAGAAAGCCGGTTTGACGTTCCTTGGAAGTTAACATTTTTGTCCTGAATGACGTTGGAGGGCGTTAAAGCGACGCCTGAGGGTTAATTAAACTAATTTCACACTCAGGATGATGAAAAAATAGAATCAATATTTGCTTTAAAACCAGCAGAAAATCCCAGAGAACGTCTGAGTTTACGCTCAGACCTGCTTGTTGATGTTGACTCGGATCAGGAGAAATCTGGCGTTCCCTACGGAGCGCCGGAGCCTTTTACTATTTGTTTTCGGGGGTTTTGTCTCCGTCTGTCTGGCCGATGCTGCTGCCTTCGTGAAATATTGATCACTTGTCCCGCCCTCCCTGCTGCTGTTTGTCTGCTCTGACAGGCAGACGACTGCAGAGACACCTCAGCTGAAATGATTGAGGTCATCAAATAAAACCGAAAAGAACAGAACCGGATCGGCGGGTTCATAAACGTCAAGGCTCGACTCCCTCCCCTTTACCGTGTAAATCACTCTGGCTCATTCCTGCTGTTTATCATCTGCTCTCACGCTCTCTCCTTCCTGTCACCGCCATCCGTCTCAGGTTTAGGTTAGGTTAACTTCAGATTATATGATGCAACAATTAAAATATAACCTGAGATTAAAGAGATGCCCGGAGTTATTGGTTCCAAGGAAATGAAGTTATTAATGGGTTAAATGGGAGAAAAAACAAGTTTTTGTCAAAGATGGAGACACAGTTGCCTTGCAGCAAGAAGGTTGTAGGTTAAAATCCCAGCTGGAGTTAGCAGGTTCTCCCCATTCATGTGTGGGTAGTCCAGTTACCTCCCACAGACCATAAGCATGCATGTTAGGCTGACCTGAGACTCGGTTGTGTGTCCATGACTGGAGATCTGACCAGGGTGTCTGATGACTGATGAAGTTCATGTCCAGCTCATCTTATAAGTCAGTGATCTGGACAGGAAATGTGGTCAGAAACCAAGGGAGTGAGGATTTAGACTCTAGAGTTCTTGAACTTTTGCTGCATAACTTTAAAAAAGAAAATGTCTCAAAGTCTCGTAACGTTTGAACTGAAGTCCTAAGGAGTCAAAATTCAGTTTAAATGGAAAAAAGGTGTAATAATAATGTTACTGTGACCAGGAATGAAATCTAACCCTCAGTAGTTTTTCTTGGTGGCCCAAAAGTTTGATCATCCTGATGAGACTGGGCATAAACCTTTCAGCTTCAGACCCACTAAGTGGACACGTTACCCCAGAAATGTCTGATTTAATGATGCAACCTTGCCTAAAAAGCAAAATAATTCAGGGTTTATTGCAGTTTAGTTGAGTTTTTGTAACATTTATGCTAGAAATGTAGCTTCAGGAATTGTTTGTTTTGTTTGATGGAAATGATCTCAAGACCCCTTGTGTAGTTCTTGATGTCCCACAGCGGGGTCCCGACCCCAACTTTGAGAACCAATGTAGGATTGAACAAACAATTATAAGTAGAGTGAGAAACAAAAGTATTTGAAAACACTGTGATTTTACTATTGTTCCTACTTAGAGGTCATGGAGGAGTTTGAAATCCACATCCGTAGCTGCATTCCCACTGTGGGAGACAGCAGGAAGTCACATTGTACGATTTTTAAAGAATTTATTTGTATTTGAACACCTGAGAAAATCCGAGTTAATATTTGGTACAGAAGGTCAAAGGTTTCCTGTAGTTCTTGACCAGGTTTGCACACGCTGCAGCAGGTATTTTGGCCCACTCCTCCACCCAGATCTCATCCAGATCTGTCAGGTTTCTAGGCTGTCGCTGAGCAACAGAGTTTCAGCTCCCTCTTAAGATGTTCTGTTGGATTTAGGTCGGCCTCTCCAGAACCTTGATCTTCTTACGGAGCCACTCCTTGGTTTCCTGGCTGTGTGCTTTGGGTCACTGTCATGTTGGAAGACCCAGCCACGACCCATCTTCACTGCTCTGACTGAGGGAAGGAGGTTGTTGCTCATGGCCCATTCATCCTCTCCTTAATACAGAGCAGTCGTCCTGTCCTCTCTCACACCCAAACCATGATGTTTCCACCCCCATGCTTCACAGTAGGGACGGTGTTCTTGGGAACTCCTCCTTGTTTTTCCTCCAAACACGGCGAGTGGAGCTTAGACCAAAAGGTTTTATTTTGGTCTCATCTGACCACATCACTTCCTCCCACGCCTCCTCTGGATCATCTAGACGGGCCTGAACGTGCGATGACTTGAGCAGGGGACCTTCTGTGTGATGCATGATTTTAAACCATGACAGCGTAGAGTTCTACCGACAGTGACCTTTGACCCTGTGGTCCCAGCTCTCTTCATGTCATTGACCAGCTCCCCCCGTGTAGTTCTGGGCCCTTTCCAGCCTTGTGGAGGTCCAGAATGTTGTCTCTGGTGTCTTTTGACAGCTCTTTGGTCTTGGCCATGGTGGTAGTTGGGATGGACAGGTGTCCTCAACAAGCTCAGACAGGTGCTACTCATTTAGATTAATAAGTGGAGTACAGGTGAACTTAGAGGAACAGGCCAGAATTCTTGCTTCAGGTGTTCAAATACTTCTGTTCCTCACTGTAAAAATCTGAAAACTAGTGTTTAATAAAAATCCAGAACAGTGAAGTCCATCAGTCGGTTTTCGTGTTTCTTCTCAGGTGAACATGCTGAATCCAGACCATAAAGCTGAAATCCTCTTTCCTCAGACGCCGTCTCGCTTTTTCATGACTGGAAAAGCTGGTTTCTGTGGAGGTGTTGTTCTTCCCACCTGCATTAATCACATGCAGAGCCACAAACTGGTTTTATTGGTAAAATGTTGATACGAATATTTGCTCCAGCATTAAAAAGTTGGCTGAAGGAAGCAAGTCTTCACCTGTTCTCATCACAAACAGATATATTATCTGTATTTGTTCCCTAACCCTAGTTTAAATGCTGATATTCTGTTTTTCTTTATCAAAGATTTTTATCTCAAATCAATAATTTAACCTTGTAAATGTGAGAACATCTGAGCAGCAGAGCAGAATCACAAGATTTAAGGTTTTTATCTTCAGAAGACAGAAAAAAGCTCTTTAGAGGTTTTACATGAGCTTTCTTCTTCTTCTCTCTAAGCTACTAATTTGTGTTAACTTGTTTTTGTTTTTATAATCCCTGAGATTATATTATTTTATGGTTTGTCTGGTCGGTTTCTGTTTAATGCAGGCTGACGTGGCAGAAGAGCAGCTCTGGAGCTACAAGCTGTTTGTGTTTGATTATTTATGATCCTAATCTCTTATTCAGATGTTCACGGTGGATTTTATAGTAGATATGGATTTAGATGCTTTCTGCAACAGGATGAGAATCAGTCTAAATAATTAATATTGCTGACGAGCTCCATAAATCATCAGCTGAGGTCGGAGCTCTATGATGGAACTAGTGATGGGGGGGTGCTGGGGTTATGGTGCTGGGGTCACATTTACCATAATCGTGTCTCCACTGATGGTTCACTGGTCTCTGGGTGGTTTCTGCTCACCACCACTGGGATTAATCCCTAAATCTGGTTTTTGTGAAACTTAATCTGAAACTTTCAAACTTGTCTGACATCAATAAAAGGTTCTGGTCTTAAGTTCTCACGCTACAAACAGCTGATTTCTGTTTTTCAGCGTGACACGTGCTTTCAGCTATGCTAACTGCTAACCGTTAGCTACCATGCCCTTGTAATCCAAATATCTACAAAATATCAGTTTACTGCACTTATTACATAAAAACCATTTTAGTTTGTTAAAAAATGCTCCGTTTTTAATTATTTGTGGTTTCTTTTGTGTGACTTTAGCTTCGTCCTGTCTTTTATATTTTAGAGGTTTTTCTAATTATTGTTGCCCTATAAGATTTTAGTGCTGTCATGAGATTAGATTAATTATGACCTGTGATTAATTAATCTAATTAATCTTTTTTAATCTCATCTACTAAAGAAAAGCCCTCATTTTGATGTATTTTTATTTAAATTCATTACATGATTGTGGCAGACTAAAAGATTCATATATAACAAAAAAACTGGCTTTATAAAGTCATTTATTGTTTAACAGACTTCTAAACTGTCCTTTTACATCACAGAGTCAGAATAACACTGTGCTCTTTTGTCAGTCTGGAATAATTAGAAATTAAAACTAAAACATGGCGTCCATATAGAATAATCTAAGTTAACACATCAAGGAACGCTTTTTTGAGCAAATAGTGATCAGGACTTGTTACTAAAACATTTATCTAAAATTAAAATAGACCAGTAAATTACAGAGCTGTAAGTTAGCATGTCAACACTGACAGTTTATCACAAAATAAAATGCTGCAAAAGCATTAAGCACTCACTCTCTCACTTCTGACACGTGGTATGGCATGATAGTTAAATATAATTACATCAAATAAATAAAAATAAATAAATAAATAATCCCAACAGGTAGGCTAGAAAAGTCCCAGTAAAGTTGTAGATTAAAAATGAGATTAACTCGATTAAAAAAATGATCGCACTAAATGTGGCTGTGATTAATTAATCTCGATTAATCTCATAATTTGACACCCCTTTTATTTTAATTATTTTATTGTTCTTATTTCGTATTCTTGCACCAAGTACTGCAGCACTTTCCTAATGTTAACCTGCTCACACATATGGCAATAAAACCTTTCTGATTCTGATTAAATACATTTGATTATTCTCCATGTGTATGCACGTATTTTTCTATTTCAAACACTAATAAAGTTAATTATTGTTTTAAATCACCAATAAACGCTTTAGATGTATTTATTTCCCTGTTTCTCTTATTTATGCCGCTGTCAGAATAAATCGGTGCTTGTTAGAAAAACTGATTTAGTCGACTTTTTCCAGGCGGATCAAGCAGCTGATCTCTGGGATTCTCACGGAGCCTCTGAAGCTGTGAGAGGACTCCTAGCAGAGCAGAAAGGTGAGCTTCTGGTGTTCCGTCAGGCCGCGCGAGACGTACATGTCGTATATAACAGAATAATATAAATATGTAAATATCTGTCTGATAGCACCAAATAAATTCTGTTAGAGAGATTTATTCAGGATCGGGTTTTAATGGGGATCAGCTTCTGACAAGGTGTTTATAAATAACTGGCAGGAGAAAAATTAAGCTGCATCTGTCACCAGCTGTGTGACCGGCGGGTGTCCCTGACACACACACAGCTTAGCGGGGTTAATGAAAGCACTCGACTCACACTGCTTTCTCCGTTTACCTGTCTGGCTCACCTGTCTGTGTGTCTGGATCGACTGCAGGTTCAAACTTCAGGCAGCGTTTAGATTCGATCCTTCCTCCCAAAAAGCCCCAAAACCTCTCGTTAGATCAGTTATGATGTGATTTAAAACACACACCAACCTCAGCCCGGCCTTATGCTAGATTACACACACACACACACACAGTCCTGTCTGTCTGCAAGCTGTCATTAGGGATTAACTCAATACACAGCCTCACGTGTGCACACACACACACACACACACACACACACACTGAAGGCGCTATCCTCCTTTGTCCGAGCTGCACAGCTGTTTGTGTATGCATGTCCTCAGCCCAAGGGAGACTCATTTATTTAGCTTGCTGTGTGGTTTTAAGCCTTTGTTTGTTGTTTTTTGCTTTGTTCGTCATGATGAGATTTTCTCTACGTAACGATGTTGCATCACAGTTATGCTTCTGCAAAGATGCAGGATGTTCGCTAACACCCGCCAAGATCTGGATCTGCTGCAGGTCTGAACATAAAAGAACAGTTTGGGTAACGCTTTACCATAAGGGTCCCTTTATTAATGTTATTAGTGCATTATTAAGCATTAATAAACTAGTAACTACTGCTTAATATTGTTAATATTAAACAGTGCTAAGTTAACAATATCAGGAGAGTTAATAAAGTGATCCTTAGTTTATTAATGCTTAATAATGCACTAAGTAACGTTAATAAAGGGACCCTTATTGTAAGCTGTTACCACGGTTTGTTTTGCATGCTAACTGTAGGCTAGGTCCTGTTAGCTCTCACTGATTATGAGACCTGAGCAGCTTGTGTTTCCAGGACTGGTTACATAAACTCCAGAGCGTTGTTTGATTTTTTTTGTGGGTGTGAGCAGCTGCTGACGGGGCTCAAACCACCGACAGCGTTCCTGCCAAACACAACAACAGGCAGTCTGACTTTCACACAAAATAACCAAACAAGGTTGCATAATCTCACTGTATCACTCTTTCTTCATCTGTCTTTTAATCTCATTCTCACACACACACACACACACACACACAGTATCCCCATCCAGCCTAAATGTCAAGTTACATCATTTGAGTGAAGTGAATGGTCTCTCAGAGCGAGTGCCAAGCGAGGCAGCGGGAGGATAAAAACACAACGGAGCGCTCAGAGTCGGGAAAATGCAAATGGGAACACAACGTGTGTTTAGATAAAGCAGCGATTCGCTCAAAAGGCTGAAGAGCTGAAGCTCTTCTGAAAAGTTCCTGTGGAGCTGCACAGTTCACGCTCTTATTGTGAAAGTTCCTCCGGAGTCCCGAGGACGGTCGGACGTGTTGGCCTGAGGTTCAGGAACCCGGAGGAAGGCCTGTGGCGTCTGGCACCAGAACCCTGACAGTGGACCACAGCCGGAGCAGGAAGTGGAACGTTTGGAGGCTCCTCTAAAGATCCCAGAGTGGTTTTTATAAAACACGGAGCTTTTTAGCTGCAGAAAACTCATTATTACTGGATTATTAAATTCAATTTACGTAATTCTAGTTCACAACAGACGTTTTTCATCCTTTTCAGTTTACTGACATTTGAAATCTGTTGTAAAAGTTTTCTGAAGTTGTGCAACATGTTTCTGATGGAAAGGGTTAGGGTGGTGCTGCCGGTGCGTCCAGGGGTCGGTTCCAGCAGGATTATCTTTATATTTCTGCAGAAATAATCGTGTTAAAGGTTTATAAAACACTGCTTGCATGAGATGGAGAACATTTCAAGTTCAGGTTTGAGCTGGATCTGTTTGAACAGGACATCTTTTGGTCCTCAGGTCCAGATGAACCCAGATCAGACTTTTTAAAACAAACATTGTTTTATAATATTTATTAATACTCCTTCAAACCTGCGTTATTTAGGTTTTTCCTGCTGGATTTGACCCCCAGATGCACCAGAAGTTCTTTATTATTCTGAGATTTACGTCATTTAAAAGATTCAGAACTTTTACCCTTTAGAAAATGTTTAAAATATCGTTTGAAACCTTCTGGGTCCAGCGGCGGCTGGTGACGGGGCAGACGCAGGGAGAGAGCTGATATCTGATGATGTAACTGATCCTGGATCTGTCACCGAACTCACAGGAGAAAGTTCTGCCAGCTCGGATCGACGCGTCGTAGAGCCGCTGATTAATTTAACAAGAACCTGAGCAGATTTAATAGTCGGAGTTGGAACAAAATCAAAGCTATCAGACGTGTTGGATGACGGGTGGATCAGCAGGGTGGCGGCGGAGCGTTCAGACGCTTCCTTTGGGCCAAATGTGTCGACAACAGAAGACAAAGTTAAAAAGACTCTTATAGTCTGTTTATTATTTATTAAAGAGACATTTAGTCTGTCTTCAGTAACGATTCAGAACTCCTTTCATGAAGGTTCCTCTCATGTCTGCTGAACCTTCATTTATCTTCTAGAGCAGGGGTAGGGAGCCCTGGTCCTGGAGAGCTGCTATCCAGCATGTTTTAGAGCTTTCCCTGCTTCAACACAGTTGATTCACCTGCTCAGCAGCTCATCAGGCTCTGCAGAAGCTGGTTAATCACCTGCTGATTAAAATCAGGTGTGTTGAAGCAGGGAAACCTCTAAAACATGCTGGACAGCGGCTCTCCAGGGTTCCCTACCCCTGTCGTGGTGAAGAAGAGGCTTTAGGGTTCGTCCCACTCTCACCTCTGACCTCACGAGCTTCGGCTAACGATCGAAGCGGCAGAAACACGATTCCTTCTCGGGGCTCGGCCTTGGAGATGGGCAAGGAGTGTAATCTCACAAATCTTCATCTTCCTGGATGTGGTGGAGGTTCATAACTTCGGATTATCAGATGTTCTTCCTGCTAACTTTAACCCAGCAGAGTCATTCTGTTTTTCAGAAACATGACTTAATCTGCATCACACCAGCGTCATGATGGTTAAAAAGCACAATAAACTGTTTTCCTGTTTTTGTTTTCTGCTCCAGATTTTCCTTGGAGCTGTGTTCCGGTTTGCTTCCGTTCCCGTGAACGCTGGACGACCTCTTTTAAACGTCTTTAAACTTTTATCTTTCCTGGAATGTTTCTGGGATTATTCTGTAGATTACAGATTTTAGGTGATTCTACATGTTTGACAACGCTGCGACACAATAATCAACCAACTTTCTGACTCGTCGTGAGGCTTTGATCCCAAAGGTCAAACGGCTAAAACAAAGAAATCGTCTGTGAACACCACACCAGAGATTAGACCGTTCGTCGCTAACCGTTAGAGATTAAATAAGATTACGACTCTGAAACTGAATGATGAGGGAAAGTTTTCCTCGTTTCTCCGACTAGTAGAGATTGTCGTATTATTTTTAATAGAAGTGAATGAAACAGCTTTTATGCTGTGTTGGTTTTCCATAGCGTGCTTCAGGATCCTGCTGCTGAATAATTAAAGGGACATTTCAGCCATTCTGAAGTGTTTCAGCGAAGAGCCTATGAATAATTACTGTCCTACCTAGATGGCTTCCTGAACAGCCTTCGTTCAGAGAAACATCTATCAGGACTGATGAGCTAACGGCTAGTCGGAGTTGAGACAAAAGCGTGTTTCGGCGCTGTCAGTTTACATCTTATGTGATTCTGCTTTTTTCACTCATTTCTGTTAGTGACAGGTTTTTTTACATTGATCATTAAAGCCACGCTATGCAACTTTTTCATATGTTTAAATCATGTTCTTGAGCCAGTTTGTGCTAAAATGACCCTTTACAGGGTTAATGAAATGTCACTCAGACCCCCACCGCCCTCTGTGGCCAGAATACCACACTTGCAACTTCAGAGTGGCGGTCCGGTCCCTGTTGGACTTAGTAAAGTGGAGCTGACATGCCTGGTGCTGCAGTCTGCTTCCAGCATGTTTCCTGCATGTTTTAGATCATGAACACAGCTGATGTGTTTGATTTAGTGATGAATCGCTCCTGTAGACACTAATGAAGGCTGAGGAGACGTTTCAGCAGTTAGATTAAGGTGTTAGAAAGACCAACGCACAGCCAGGAGAGAAGTTTTTTTTTTGCTTTCAAAAAACAAGCCAAGACTGCATCCCTTTAACAAAATCATCAAAACCAGCAGGATCTTTTTAATAATTCAGCTAAAACAGCTTAAAGAGAAACCGGCAGCCCTAAAATGGGTCTAACATAATGTTTACAGGACCTGCTGGAAGATTTTAAGATGGCAGCTTTGGTTTCTGTTGCACACAGACTAGCCGTTAGCTCATCAATCGTAAAGGGCATAAACTTAATTTCTTCAGATTTTTCCCTAGTGTTATCTGTAAGACACAAGATTGTAGTTTATAACTTTCTATGCAGAAACATCTTTCAGAGATGCAAAAATAACCCTTTAAGATGTCGTTTTCCATCATTACTAATTAGATTTAAGTTCTGCTGCATCGATCCGGATCCGTACGGAAGTCTGGGTAATTGGAGAAACCCGTAGAACATGTGAACGGACGTGTTACTAAACTGCAACCCGAGCCGTTCTGAGTAGATTTCATCGTCTCATAATTATGCAGCAGTTCACACACGAGCGATCAGGAAGCAGCGATTAAACACAAGTATGCATGAAGAGTGAGACGGCATAACTGGAGAGTCAACGCGCATTAAACAAACACACACACACACCCCTTTAGCTGTCAGGCTCAGCAGGTTTCAAGCATGCAAACCATCTCCATCCAGAACGCACACGCAGGTAAACATTTAAACGACGACACGTCAGTCAAACGGAACAGACCAGACACAAATCTAGTTTTTTCTCTTTATTTTTAACACTTTAACAGTCGTGTGCAGTTTTTATGCCACAGTGGATGTGAGTTTATTTTGGCAACTTTTCTACCTAAAAGCAATCAGAGAGAAGCCCAACCTGTCTGTGGTCAGGTGACATGAGACGGCTCCACGGGTCAGACTCAAACACGACATCCTGAGGAAACAGACTAAAATGCTTTTACTGTGAGGATGAATCTCCTGTCCTGCTGATGCTTGTTGCCTGCAGGTCTCAGAGGAGCTGCACAACGCTGCTCCGCTGCAACTATTCTCAGGGTAAAAAGTGAACCGTGTCTTAAAATAGTTCTCCTTAATGTCACAGTGTTCAGATATGCAGAGGCTGCAGGATTCCTAACGGGCCTGTTCCATCCCAAAGTCCAGCTTTACAGGTGTTTGTGCAGAAGGACCCAGAATCCTGTAGTTTCTCTAAATAAGTGGAAGACTCTCAGTTACGCCTGTGAGTAAAAAAATGATGCATCAGGACCGTTTGCATAAATATGTTTGTGCGTTGCACAAGAACGTTTAGCGACCCCGTGATGAAGGAAATCACGCTGGTTATGGTTGAGTAAGAAGCTGGAAACAAAGCAGCTTTAAAGGAGCATTCCACCACATTCACCCGTGATGCTCTTCCATCAGACAAACCCGACGACGTCATCAGACGGGATTTAACGAACCGTGAGATTGTAGAGCTGTGAGCAGGAGCGTCCAATCAGAGCTCCTGTTTCAGATAATTATAACGTTTATGGATCCTAACAGAAGTTATTTAAAAGCCTCGCTGCTGCAACTAAAACGGATCAAAATGTGTTTGATTTATTATTTCTGTCCTGCAAACATTTAAGATTCAATGAATAAAGTTTTTTGTTTGTTTTTAGGGAACTTTAGCTTAATTCTGGGTTTCCTGCAGACCAGCGGTTCCCAAACTCGAGTTAAAACAAACAACTTCGCCTCCTAAAGCACCAAATTTTGACTTTTATCTTCAGCTTTAATGTGTCCACCCGACTCGGAGGTGAACGGTCCGAGTCCGATGTGACCCTCGTTGTGTTTATAAGGATGCTGCGTGTTTTATTTTACCTGCAGCCTTTTGCACCCTCAGCCCCGGCTTTGGGAACCGCTGCTCAGATAATGATCACTTATATTAAACTGATGAGTTTTGGCTGATTGTGTGAAATGATTCGAGGTCAGAGTAACGGACACTGAAGAACGTCGCCTCACGAAGAGCTGCTTCCGTCACACGATGCTAAACTCCAAAAATCAAATGTTTTATTTTGAAATCAAACGTGTTAAAGGAAGTGAAAACTTGTGACGCGGCTCTGCTCGGATGGAAGCTACAGGATCCGTTTACTGTTTTTATTTATCGTTTCTATAAACTTCAGTCCTTTTTAGTGGAAGCTGCATTTCCTCTGCATCTGATTTATTATTTATCAGCGGTGCATCCTCCTCATCCTCTTGACCCTTTAAACTGACGGCGCTGCTTTGGGTGAAACCAGCTGTGATCTGGTTCTTCCTCACTAGAGACAGATCAGAACTCTACAGTGTTACATTCCTCATGGAGGTCAAAGGTCAGCCACGAAGCCTCTATCATGCTGGCCCGTCTAGCTTATTGTGCAGTGACTACATGTAGACATTATTGCTTCAGAGTCACGGATTCTGTTTTTGTCCGTCTGGGAGAAGGTCTCCCACCCAACACTGATTTCTCGGCCCCTCCACTCGGAGCCCGGCTACACCAGCGACTCGCACACGGGCGGGTTGTCCGAGTCCTGGCTGTGCATGGAGCTCAGGCCCGTGTCCGAGTCCTCATCGTTGGTGCTGCAGGCCTTGGACAGACCTCGAGCCTGCTCCACCCAGCCGCCGCTGCTGCCCTCCGCTGACCCCGGGTCAGCTTCAGCGCTGCTGGCACCAGGCTCTTCCTTCCCACCATCACCATCATCAGTCACCTGTCGGTTTGCTTGCTCCATCTCCATGGTTTCCACTTTGGCCAGCAGGTCCAACAGTTCACTTTCTTTGGTTTCCCAGAGTGCCAGACTCAGGTCCAAGTCCCCCCTCATGGCGTCCAGGTCCGTCTTCAGCCTCAAGCCGATGTACAGACTGGCGTCCAGCTGGGTTTTGAGCCTCTCCTCGTCCAGCAGCTGCTCGTTCTCTAATAGGTCCTCAGCATCTGCTTCCCCTGACGCGGAGACAGGAACGTCCTCCGCGCCTTTCTCCTCCCGCAGCATCCACCTCTGGTTCAGCTCCTCCTGGATCTCCCCGGTGATGCTCTCCACGAGGGCCTCGCGCTCCGTCAGCTCCTCCTGCAGCCGGACCACCTCCTCGCAGCGGCGCGCGTACTCCTCGAACTGCGCCAGCGCCTCCGCCGTGCAGCGCGCATCTTGGCGCTCCGCTTTGCGCTCACAGTCCGAGGGCGCAGGAGTCTCCGAGGACTCCACCATGTAGGTGTCCTGCACGTAGTTCACGCCGTGCCTCTGGATGCGGTCGAAGTGAACTTTAGCCTCGAAGCGCTCGATCTCCCGGTCCAGCTCTTTGATCCTCTGGATCTGCTGCCGGATCGTGTGGTCCTGGGAGATCACCAGGTGGACCAGCGTCTCCATCTTCTCCACGGAGCCTTTATCCTTGCACACCTCCTGCTCCTTCTTCCTGTTGATTTTGTCCAGCTTCCTGAAGGCTTTCCGGACGATGCGCCTCTGTTTCTCCTGGGACAGGTTGGCTGCAGCGGCCGCGGCGGTCCAGCACGTCCTGGCGGTGCCCTTGAGCAGCCCGCCCGGGCCCCCGCTGTCCCGGCTCTGCACGACCCGCGCCTCGGCGCTGCGGGGCCCGTTGTTGGGCAGCGAGGCGTCGTTCTTCAGCAGAACAAAGCGGACGTTCTCCTGCTCGTCGCCCCAGGCGCTCCAGAGCCGCAGGATCTTGGTCTTGTTGGGTAAAATCCTCTCGAAGCCTCTCCACTTCTCCACCAGGCAGTAGGACTGAGGAGAGCCGGACAGCATGGCCGCCGAGACGCCCTGCTGCAGGTTCTGGTCCTCCAGCAGAACCTTCACAACATCCGCGCAGGTGGTGCGCTTCGTGAGCCCGGAGACCAGCTTCTCCTCCCGGCAGACCCAGACCGAGATCTTCCCCTCCTCCGGCTCCATCTTCAGATCAAAATAAGTTTAGAGCGAGTCCTCAGAAATAAAAAAGTGTTTTGGGTTTAGAGTTCTGGTTCCATCTGCTGAGGAAACATTTCCGCGCTCCGGTCCGTGCCAGGTAGGTTCCGGTTCAGGCCGAACTTTCCCATGAAACCATCACATCCTTGCAGAGTCCCCGTTAGATCCGGGTTTCAGGCCGGGTCCGCGTTCCTGTCTCCCCCCGGCGGGTCGGGCTCAGTTCATGCGCGCAGCTCCGGACCGGAGAGGAGCGTCCCGTGCGTCAGGACGCGCTGCTCTGAGAGCGGAACCAGACAGGAGGCTGCTGTATCCTCCTCCCTCCTCCTCTAGCTCCCTCCCTCCTCCCGTCTCTCACTCCCTCGTTTCTCCCTCAAAGTGAAACTGAGAATCTTTTCCCAGCCTCCAACTGTCACTGGTTCCCTTTGGCCTAAAGTTTCGTGTGTTTTAGAACAAATCTCACCCTGTTTATCTGTTAAAGTTGTAGGAAAGTGTCAAAACTTTGACCTCTTGGCTGGCAAGGAGCCTCTACACATTCGTTTTTAAGAACTCTTGTTCAGTTTTAGGATTTAAAAGATATATTTTAGACCTGAGATGCAAATAACTCAGATTATTGATCTTAATTCTAACATTTTAATGACTAGAAGCTTTAATTAAAACTTGTCGCACAGCTAAGATTGATCTCCTCTTTGATTTCAGGCCAGCTGGGATGTTCCTTTAATATTTTGGCTCAGTTTAGTCGTGTTTGTTTACCTCTGGTTGATTTTCCAGCGTAAGGTGATGCATTTCTGTTCTTGGCTGAAGATTTAGAGTTTTCTCTCTCAGCATCGTTCAGAACAAACCAGACCAGATGAGCCTGAAGCAGGAAACCACCCCAGAACCGAAGCCCAAACAGAGGCCGGCTGCATTGTTCCAGTTTTATCTCTTTAATCTCCACTTGACTGAATATTTCTGGCTCAGCTGCACTGACTGTAGAGCAGAAGAAATCCATGTTTGACACGCTGTAGAGTTTTTATAATGTCTGGCTGCAGAAGCTGTGTGTGCGCATATTATCTCTATCAAACCCCGTTAGCATGTTTGTGTATCCTGACCTATGCTTATGCCAGGTTTGTTGGTAAATTAACTGCTTAGAAAGCCCCCCCCCCCCACACACACACACACAGACAGGGCGATACGTGAGCATGCATGCACATATTGCACTCAGACGTTCAGTGTGTGCATGCACATAATCTGCGTGCATTACAAACACAGGATTTGGATTAAGAGGATTGTCTGTGCTGCATGGGGAATGTGAGCTAAAGCAGAATGTTTCTGTTTCTTTGATCTCGTTTCCTGTTGGGTCACACGGCGTCTGACCTGGAGGTCTGATATTAGCTGTCAGGCTTGATTCCTCCAGTGTTCACTTAATAAATGTGTTTAAAGTCACAGTGAGTAAAAACATCCAACTCTGTAGCGCCATGCAGTTCAGAGTACAGCTACGGTAGCCCACACACATCAAAAAGGAAAGATGTCACTCCAGAGATCAGGCTGCCTGAGGAGCGAAGCTATGGGGGATTCACACACGGAGGAGGGCTGGCGTGGATCTTGGGGAGCAGTGGGGGACACAACGCTGGCCGTTGGTTAGCCACCGGCTAGCAGAGGAAGGCTGGAGCGTGTTGGGAGGGAGATGGTGGGCTGCAAGAGGAGTAACTTTAGGAGAGGTCCTGATGAAGGACTTAACTGATACGTTGGGACCGGATCGGGAGCTCTAGAACTAAGAAATGATAAATGAGGCGAGTTAGGGAGGAACCTAACGGCATCGTATACGGCTGAGAAGTTTGATGTGTGTCAGTTCCATTGTTTGTTAATCAAACTAACTGAGTACAGCAGCGGTGGTTATGTTCTCTTCTTCTTCTTGGTTGGTTGACTGCATGCTTCCAGAGCACACTGCTGCCCTCCGCTGCTTCCTTCAAAGCGTCATGTCAAAGTGCAAATGCAATATCCCGGACATTATACCTTATGTCCCTAAACAGCTACCGTATTTCAAGATGACACGACTGTGGAGCGTCGACCGTAGTTTATGTAAAAGTTCAAGCTAAGAGTAATACTTAGAATAGATGTTGGTGAGGAATATTAGTGAACAGGATACACAGAGTAAACAAGTAAAAATATTAAGCACTGTGCCTTTAAAGATTAATGTTGTTTAAAACGTGTTGGAAAAACTAACAAGTTAGGAACAAAGGGTTAAATACTGAGATTTAAAAGTAAACAAATAGAAAACTTGGGATCTAGTTTAATAAATGAATGAGAACATTTGTTAGACGGTGGCGCCCCCTGCTGTTCAGGTTTGCACAAAAGTTAAGAACTTGCCGTTTTTAATCTGCTGCATTAAAATAAATGAACTGGTCATAATATTAGAGTTTTATTACTAATCCTGTTGTTTGAATTAGTTTGAGCAACTTTTGGTTTCATCGACATCAGTCCTGATTATCAGTAAATCAGGTGGTTTTCACTTGTTTAACATTTGTGGATTTGTGAGTTTATGCCTGAAATCTAAAAAAATACGACTTTATTTGAGATTCAACATCCAGGCTGGTGTTTCTGAGTTGTTCATGGGTTCAGACTTGGTTATTGCTTCATGAACGAGGTTAGAGGTCTGCAAACAGCTAAAAGTGACTTTTCATTAACTTATTTTATAAAACTGCCTGTTTTGTTAAAAAAGATGAAAATTTAAATGAGTAACAGTTAAAGCTGTAGCTGATTAATCCCTTCACTTCCTGTTGCAGTAACAAATCTATTGTGTTTCTCCTCAGATTAAAGACGATGCTGGATGAGCAGCTCAGAAGTCCCACTGAGTTTGGGGTTCCTAAACGCACCGTGGAGAACACCAGGTTAGTGGAAGCGTCTTCACCCTCGGGTTCAGACAAAAACAGAAGAGTGAAGCAGAAGCACAGTTCAGAATCGACCATTTATTTAAACTGAATAGCGTATGCGTACAAAGTCTCTACAGAGCTAGAAAATACCTAACATACTTTTAGCCATGAGGAGGGAGGAGTCACGAGCAAAGATCAGACCCTGTGCAGAACCAATACACACATCACAGCTCCTGGATTTACTAAACGTGTTTTTTCTTCTTCACAAAATAGGATAAACATCAGAATATCAAAGATATACACAACATCTGTAATAAAGGTTATCGTCACTGTTATACAAAGCACCTTATTAAAAGCTCTCGGCAGCGGAGAGGAAAGGTTCAAGGCCATTTCGGAATCGATTACAGACGGAAATGAATAATAAAACCACCCGACGCTCACAAACAAGACGACGTTAAGAACACAGACGACGATGATTGAGGAACTCTGAGCTACGTTCTGCAGCCTCCCTAGAATAAGTCCCAGCTCAGAGGCTGCATCCCTTTTCTTCTGTCTTTGGTAAGCAGGAGCTCGGTGCCGTCTGCTGGGTCAGATGCTCGTCGTGGTTAAGGTCTGAGTCCAGCTCTACGCTGACGTTTAAAAACCTCTGAGCTGCTTGTTCCCATGCATCTGATTTTGTCTTCAGTTGGTGCCAACCTGTCAGGAATGTTTAAGACTCCGAGTTTTTACTTCCATCAGGAATCTGAATAAGGAATGATGAGAATCTACAGCTGCAGGAATAAGGATGAAACTCGTTTGGTTGGTTGATCAGACGGAATTACTGCAAAAAGCTTCGAGTAGGAAACAATCATATTTTCTGCCTAATTATTTCAGATGTGCATGCACTTAAGGAGTTTTTGGTGTATTTTTATTATCTGATGCATGAAGATTTAAAGCCATTTAGTCAAATTTAAGGTTAAATTCTCAGTTGATTTGTGTTTTAAAGTAGTTTCATTATCAAGTGCTTTGTTTAGGGGGAAGTTTGGTTTATTTTAACGTCAGATGAACTCAGTAATCTGAGAATTTAATCAAATAAATCAGTTTGTCCTTGATATACGAAGCTGCCAGCTGTGGTTGAGCGTCAGACGTGATGCAGAGTCTTTACAAATTAGTTTTTAAATAAGGAACCAGATAAAATCCGTGTGAAAAGAATGAGAAATCATCCAGCTGACATGTTTATTTAATGCAGAGGTTAAAGGTGAAATATGGAACACGGACACTTTGGTGACATCTAGTGTTTACAGGTGGTATTGCAACTAATCGTACAGGGTAGGGACTCATTTCTACTAATAAGTTTATTTTACAACATTAGAACATCTTCTGGGCTCAGAATCAGCTGCTTGACTTGTTGAGTCTGCCATTTTAGCGCAACGGTGCCCTCTAGTGGCTGTAGATGTAAACAAACCCAGTGTTGTGCCCGTCAAAGAAAACTTTAGATTATTCTTTTAAATATAGCTTTTTATTAAATTGTTCCATATTCAACCTTTAAGTCAACCAAAAAGCAGATTAAATGTTAGATTTTTGGATAATTAGCTAACAGACACCAGTGGAACGTCTCCATCCAAAGGCACTTCACGCTGCTGAGACCGACGCGGACGACTGCTACGGGAGACGCCGGCCGCGTTTCGGTGTCAGACTCTGACGTAAGACGACATAAGTGGAGGAAAATGTCTGAATCCTGCAGGATCCGGTTAGGAATCAGATCACTTCCTGCGTCTGCCACCATGAACGACGTGGTGTAGTTTTAACTCACAGTGCTTTTGAAGACTCACAACAGCACGTTTAAAGTCATAACCCTCAGATCTCTCATCGTCAGGAATGCTTTCATCCCAACCGGAGCGACATCTTCAGGATTAAATCTGGATGAGGAGTCACCTGCTGCACATAAAAGGTACCTGAATTTAAAATATAATCTGTTTCCCAAAGTTAAGCATTTTTGTTGTTTTTAGAGAAAACTTACAAAAAGGTAAAAATTCTGATTTCTTCTTTGGGACAAAACTTTAATTTGTGCACAGTTTTAGTGTCTTTCTGTACAAATCCACCTCTAAGATATAATAATGCAGAAACGTCACTTCCTCCTCTGGTTATGCACGGGTCTGACCTTTGCTGTGCATCTGGGCAGATTAGCACACCGGTTTCATCCACCAGGGTGTAAACTGATTTAATCTGGGTGGATTTTCCACAAAAACACACGACTGACGTCCCACTTTCATTTCCGTCACGGCAGCAACGTTCAGATCTACTCGGAGAGAGAAAGAAACCACCTCGAGTGACATCAGAGTCTCCATGGCTGCGCTGGCACATCCCATAGAGGCGGAAACAGAATATTAACAACCAGCTCGTTACGGCGTTCCTTCTCTCAGGAGTAGCGGTGAACGTCCTTTCTGCAGTTGTTCAGGGATGGTTTCTTCCCTCCAGCATCACCGATAATCATCGCTGAGCAAAAAGGTCACGCGTGTTATTCCTTGACGAGTCGATAGATGTGATGCTGCGCTCCGTGATCGTTGTTGGAAACCTCGAACACGCACGCCATACACAGCAAGGTCTCCTGAGTGTCTCTGTTGTTCACCACCTGCACATGGATCAATAAAACATCGAGTTAGAAGTGCCTGATGGTTAAATTCATCATTTTTATGTAAATAGTTACAGAAAGCTTCCTGAACAGCCTCTGTTTGGAGAAATGGTTTATATTAGGGCTGGGTAATGATGCTAATTTGTGTTGAACTAAACTATTCTGCTTTAGCTTAGCATAAACAATGGAAGTGAATGGTATGCTAGTACCTGCCATTCAGTTCCATTGTTTATGCTAAGCTAAAGCAGACAGACTGCTGCCAGATATCCCCACTTATCTAACTCTGGGAAACGTGTCAGACAAAATTTTAATTTTGGGTGGAATATCCCTTTAATGCTTTATAAGTGGAGGCTCCTCTGGTACAGTAAATCAAAGATAGCAGTGAAGCTAATTTTTTGGAACTTCTTTCTGCTAAAATCTTAAGTTTAAGGCGTCATTTCTGTGGTAAAAATGTTCACGCAGTCGCTTTAGTCGGACGTGTGGGCCGTCCTGAACTACGGAAACCTAGGAGTAAGGATAAAAATCAGAATTGATATAATCTTTTGTGGTTGTTCGTTATACACAGAGCAAAAAGAGCTTGAGGTCAAAACCTCAGCAAAGGTAACGACAAACTCTTTTTGCTCTGTGTATAACGAACAACCTCAGAACTGATTACCTTGTGACGTTTAAAGGTTTATTATTGCAGGAGTGACCTTTTACCACCTAAAACACCATTTTGAGGAAACTAGATTAAGTACTTTTTCACTATTTGCCCAACTAGTGCTGATCCTAAAATAATTAGAAAAGTCTTTCCTTTTAGGTGTTTGAATAAAACCGAAGGACAGAAGTGGGGTTGCTGAAGAAAGTGCTGCTAAAATCCAATCTCTTCTTCTCTGTAAACTATTAAACACCATTTGTTAGCTTAAATTCTGCCCGGTGACGGGGCGAACCCTGTACACACACTGAGGCTCTCACCAGCAGAATAGTGAAGTTCTCCAACACGCTGTTCATCATGTATTTTTCAGGCAAGTGTTTGAGCTTGTGGATGAAGTTGATCATGTATTCACACATCGGGGAACGGCTGATCCTGTAGACGAATCTGCTGTTTTCAAACCGGGCATACTCCGTCTGTCAATGGGGAGAGAGGCGGTTACGACATTTGTGTTTGACCCTCCAGGGCCACCATCCTGTATGTTCTACAGCAGAGAAACAACTAAAGTCAACCTTTATACTTTACAGACTATGGAGGCCTGCTGGACACCCCTGATGTATAGAACTGAATAGTGAGTGTTCACCCGATTAACACAATCCTGCATTAAGTGTCTGGTGGTGGTTTAGAAAACACAAAATCCTTCCAAACTGGGTTATTCAACTCTGGGCCTGCATCCAGCATGTTTTAGTTGTTTCTCTGCTCCAACACATCTGATTAAATCACATGCAGCAGCTCATCAAACACCTGCTGCACAAAATCAGGTGTGTTGAAGCAGAGAAACCTCTAAAATATAAAGATGTTTCTGCTTTAACACACCTGATCCACTGGATCTGGACCCAAACATCCATGTTTGAGTTAAAGTGCGTGGGTGTCTCGAAACTTTAGCAGCAGAGCTTGATGAACAGCTGATTCAACATATTAAACCAGGTGCGTTGGAGCAGAGAAACATCCTAGATAGAAGCCCTGCAGTGAAGCATCTCCTCACCTCCACCTTCTCCACCACCTGCTTTCCAAAGGAGCAGACTTTTGTGGAGCAGGTGATGGTCATGTTCTCCGAGCTCTCGTACTGACTGCTCACGCCGTAGAACGCCGCGGGGTCGTCCTGCACGTTGTAGTTGAGATCCGCCTGGAAAACACGGAAAAAACAAACTATTTAAGGGGATATGAGTGACGAACTCAAACAGCAGCATCTTATAGAAAGGTTAGGCGACAGCACCCCCTGCTGGTAGCTTCAGTCACTGCGTCCTGCTCAAATTTCATTAAATCTTTTAATTAAAATTAAAATGAGATAAAAAAGGAATAACATTAATTTTCTGGGATTATTTAACTAATTAATAACATTCTGCTTTGAGATAAGAGCTTATCAGCTCTGCAGTTTAAAGTGACTCGTTTATTTCTAAAAGGAATCATTCTTTTTGCTGCAAAAATATTGCAAACTTTTGTAACATCTGACATCAAAAAAACTGAAATAACAGTTTTTCTTACAATAATATCCTGATATGTTTTATCAATGAAGCAGGAAATAGTTTAATGAGGGCTTGGAGGACGCGCTGTACCTGGATTACAGGCAGAGGAGCAGGAAGGGTTCGTACCATTTTTAATGAGTTCTCCAAGGAGCACGGTGTGTTTGAGCTGTGAGCAAACACACACCATATGCTGAGCCACCAACATGTACAGCAGTCACACAAAGATCAAACTGTGCTCTATTAAAGCAGCAGATTATCAGAAACATGCTCCATTGTGGCGGATCTGAGAGCTTTTTAATTAAATTCAGAAGGGGGGGGGGGGGGGGTACACGCTTTGTTTTTGTTCTGAGATCAGATCTGATTCACAATCCTGCAGGTCTCTGATTCCTTCTGTCCAACAGTTTTACATCCCTGTTGTCCAGTGGTTTGGTTAAGCCCCGCCCCCCAACAGGGATTCTTCACCTTAGCAACAGTAACCAGGTACATCAAGCCTGCAGGCTTGAGGATTATTGGCTCGCTGAGGCAAGAAACTGGTTCAAGTCTCTAAAATGTCTTTTTCCCTTAAATATGAGTCACATGATCTAAATTTAAGCGTCTGAATATTTTATAGAAACGTCATAAATGCTTTAGTTTGTTTAGTTGGAGCATTAAAAGAAACATCATTATTTGAAAAGCTTTTTAGCCAATAAATTCAGACTAAAAATGTCTTTTTCCTGGATTAAAGTCTTGAATTTATTGAGATTAAATTATAAATCTGAGAGGATAAATGACCCAAGTTCAGGACGACACCTGGATTTTCTCTCAGGTGTAAATTATAGGAAAAATATCAAAAATGATGCTTTTAACAATAAACACCTGGATATAGATAGATGGTAAATGTTCTCTAAGGTGAAGCAGTTTGGTGAAAGTGGCACACACACACAGGTGGGAGCAGAGCAACCTCTGAGTCAGGAGGTGAGCAGGTGTTCAAACAAAGCGAACGAGCTTTCATCAACCCACCACCTCTATATTCCAGGTGGAAACACACACACACACACACCTGGATGTTCAGACAAAGACATCACGCCCCACATGGAAAAATACTGAGTAAAACACGGATCTCTGAAAGCTCTGGAGTCGTTTTCCAGAACAAACGCTGGAACAAGAAACGACGACTCACCCAGAACTTGATCAGGTAGAACGCGTTTTGAGGCCCTTTGCTGAAGAGCTCTTTGAGGCCGCCCTTCTTCTCTGGGAACTTGTCGTAGATTTGCCGGATGTCCACACACTCCAGCAGCGGGTCGCTGTAGCTCGGGCTGCTCTGGCTGATGTGCACAAACAGGTGCTTGTTGTACTGGAAAGGAGAGCAAATCAGAAAGATCACAAAGGTTCTGCAAGCTAGTGTCCTTCTAAGGCAGCGAGGGCCGCTATCCAGCATGTTTCCCTGCTTCAACACGCCTGACTTTAATCAGCAGGTGATTAACAGGTGTGTTGGAGCAGGGAAACAACTAAAACATGCTGGACAGCGGCCCTCAGGGATCGCTGCTCTAAAGCTTGTAAAAATCTAAAAGGAGCAGCTAATAAACGCATTTATTCCCTTTAGGAAATTACGGCTCATTAAAGAAGACTTTCTTAAATTCTCTCCACTCACAACTGACTTTGGAAAGATGCTTGAAGTAAAACGACCTGGAAAATAAACGCCAATAACAGGAACTAAGTGGATTTAATGCTGGAAACCCTGAATCCTCCAGTATTTAAACAGCGACCATGAACGATCCAACATGTCCAATAATGATGTCGTTGGAGTCATTTAAATAAAAAGCTCGCCCTCCGGGGGCAGCGGCGCCGTCTGAGTCGGCGTAGAACATTTTTTATGTTGTGTCCAAACAGAAAGCAACAAGATGAATGCCAGCTGTCTGCGAGCCCAAGGTAGAAAAATGACAATGAGACGACAACGTGGCAAGATGACAGATAGGGCGCGCCGACGGAGAGATAGAGCTTTACAAAGGTTATTCATACTAGGAGACACACAAAGGGCTTTAATGCTGCGCTGCTGCAGGGTTATCTGTCATCTCTGTTTATAAGACAATAGGGAGTGTGTGTGTGTGTGTGTGTGTGTGTGTGTGTGTACTCACCGCCTCCTGATCCCTCTGTGTCTCCAGGAAAGATGAAAACTCCACCAGTCGTAGTTTGGTGGTGCCGATGGAGCGGCCCTGCCACGCTGGCTCTCTGTGCGTCTGGGCTGCAGCGGGAGGCTCGTACGCTACACACACACACACACACAATTAACCCCAATTCACCATTGTCATAATGAGCATTCCCTCTTTTTAGCACGATGCGTTTCTAACCGTCTGCCATCACTGCAGCCCTCAAGAGAAATGAAGCAGCTTCTCATTTTCAGCTTTCACTCGTCAGAAATGAAGAAGTTTTAAATATTTAGTTTTTTTCTTGGGGAACACATTGGAGATGTGATTATTCAGCTCTTATTTACCTAGAAACTGAGTTTTGTCCAAAGACTTGTGACGATATAATTTAATGTTTTATAAAATATAAACTAGAGCTTTAATATATGTGACTGCTCCAGTGGTGTTCAGCTAAACGGTTAAGAGAGTTTTTGGTTTTTATCCTCAGGTGAAGCATAAATAAACACTAAGTTAATATCCGTGTTTGCATCATTTTAGTAACTTTGTGTATTTTAGAAGATTAGCTCTCCTTAAATCAACCAGGAACAACTACAGCATGATTTTATATGAAACGTTTTGATGTTGATGTCGAACTAGAAGAAAATTAGATTTTACACACGCTCCCTAACCTGGATTACCTGGTTAGGGGGGTCCGGTCACCTGCTGGTTTCCCTTAAAGGAACACTTGGTAGTTATGGCTTGTTTTTAGCACCCCCTAGTGTCCGTCAGTGAAAGCAAAAGGTAAACTTCTCTCCTGGCTGTGCGTTGGTCTTTTTAACACCTTAATCTAACAGCTGAAACGTCTCCTCAGCCTTCATTAGTGTCTACAGGAGCGGTTCATCACTAAATCAAACACATCAGCTGTGTTCATGATCTAAAACATGCAGGAAACATGCTGGAAGCAGACTGCAGCACCAGGCATGTCAGCTCCACTTTACTAAGTCCAACAGGGACCGGACCGCCACTCTGAAGTTGCAAGTGTGGTGGGGGTCTGAGTGTCATTTTAGCACATACTGGCTCAAGAACATGATTTAAATATGAAAAAGTTGCATAGTGGCATTAAATAATCCTGCCTTTGGAGTAATTAATGATCTAAACCCGATTCAGACATGAAACAGATCATTTTAACAGAATCCAACCTGAAAACGCTGCTAGCAAAACGTCCTCTGTTTGATGTTTATACTTATAAATATGTTAAAATTCAAATATTCTACATTTTCTTTTGCCAGATCCATGTTTGAAACCAAGACTCTGCAAATTCAAAACTGCTCCCAAACGAGGCGAGAGGAGTCAGAGTGACACAGTTTTCCTCGTTTTGACCTTTTTAAAAGACAACAGAAGAAGAGCCGGAGACTCTGGAGTGGAAAACCTCCCCGCTGCGAGGAAACATCATGAAAGGCAGGAGAGATAACGGACAGAGAGAGGTAATTGTCCTGCGGTCCCTCTCACCTGCGATCGTGGTGGTCCCCGCCGTCTGCACAGAGTAGGCCTGCTGGGAGAAGGGCTTGATGCTGAGAGAGAGACGAGAAACAGACGAGAGGCCATTACACACAAAAACGAGCGGAGGAAGAAGGGACGCGCTCGCTGTCGCCACATTAAACTAAAAAGAATCTGGTCTGGGATACAGAGAAGCAGGAGCGCAGAGGTCAAGAGCAGCTGTGAGTTCGGTAAAAGCTGCTCAGCCTCGTTTCCAACCATCAGCATCAGCAACAACACGAGCCATGTGAACAGCTAATGGAGGAGAAGATCAGCCTCTACAGCTTGTTCCAGAAGGAGGAGTGATCCCAGCTCAAAGGCAGATCTTGTGTGGATTTATTCACATTAACGTGTTCTGATCTAGCACAAACAGCCGGATTCACTTTTACCTGCAAGGAAAAATTATTTAACAATTTAGACTCAAATGGATTTATTTCTTTATAGATGATAAAAACCAATAATTCACCCTATATATGTTAGACTGGATCTGTTGGATGTTTTAGGTGATTATTGAATAAAATAAAATGAATATTTACAGGAGACTTATGAGTTTTTTTCTTAAAGAGCAAGTCACCCCTCTACCAGAGTCCTACTTCCTGTTTGAGAGATGCACCAAAAGGAGGCGTTGCCTGGCGGACAGAGAGAACTGACAGCCAAATCTCTCTCACATAAACTGATTCAGTAGTTTTATTCCTGGTCGTTTCATGGCTCCGTCACTTTAAGAAGACAAGCTGGAGCTGGCCACGCCCACTCAGCTCAGGCTGCTATAAGCTGAGAAGCTCCGATATCCGGGAGGGGCCCAGATTGGAGCCGCTGCTCCTCCAGCACATGAGAGATGGTTCTAAACTAGTTTCTGAAACTGCTTGTTTTAGACACAATTAAACATAATTACTTTGGCATGTTTGTGGTGCACAGAAGGATGCAAAAGGTGAGTTTTGCACCATATGCCCTCCTTCAAAGCCAGTGTCTCACTGGGCTGTAATGTCAAAGACTTACTGGGAATTACTTTTATGAGGGAGTTTACAACTTTTGTGGCTCACATCGATTTTTAACATCCTTAAAATGAAATTTTTGTTTAAAAAAAATTTTTCTTAAAAATCGTCATCCAGTTGCTGCAGGAGTCTGAAACGCATCGGTTTCATTTGTCAAAGTCCCAGAAATTTGAGACGACTCGTGAACAAATAAAGACTGAAAAAACTATCTGCATATTTTTCACAGTTTTTTGTCACGGCCCAGTGAGATATTAGCCTAATAAAAATAAAATATGTTTTAAGCGGTGAAGATTTTTGCCTGAGAAGAAACAATTTTAATGAAACGGTTAGATAAGTGTGTGTGACTCACTCCTCTGTGGTGGAGCTGGACTGGCCTCCAGGAATCATCCCCTGCCACAGCTGAAAGTAAACATGAAATTATAATAATAAACAATATTAATGCAAGGTCATGTCTGTCTGACCTGTAACTCCACATTCTCAGCAGATTATACAGGAAAACGCTTTGATAATCCTGATTTTCCTCCTTGTGCGTGTGTTTTTTACCTGTGCGTTGCCGGGGAAGCTGGCTCGCATTAACCCAGGCAGCAGCTTGCTGTGTATGGCTGTGGCCGAGACGATCTGAGCCGAGGACATGGTGGAGATGCTCTGCAGAGCTTTCTCCTTGGCACTCTGGTCCTGCATGTGAACACACACAATAGCACGCTTCACACACACAATAGCACGTGAACACATACAATAACACTCATCAACGAGAGCACGCTTCACACACACCGCATTAGGGGGGGTGTCAGACGGCAGCAATCAGGAAGAGTTACTGCATTAACGTGTAAAATGAGTAAAATCCTACTGATGTGGCAGCACCGCGAGAGGAGCGGCCACTTTAAACGTGGGAGACCAACATCAGCTGATGCCTCCAGGATGCAGATTTACACAGACGTTAAACTTCTGGGCTCGTTTGTAAAATCTGAAGCAAAAGCAGCACGGAGCAGAAAACCGCTGAATGAAATAGAATTAGAGGCGCTGCAATAGCTGGAGAATTACTAATTGGCAGCTTCGCTCAAGTTAATTGGCACTGAGAGAAATCTCTCCTCCTGGGAGGCGTGATGGCGTTACAGGAGGCACCGAGACGGGAACCAGGCTGGATTTTCATATTAAATACCAGCAACCATACAGGTTCCATCTGTGAGCCGAACTCAGAGGAGACTGGTCAGACTGGTTCTAGATGATGGGAAGAAGAGACGTCAACAACTGCATCACCAGAACTAGACCAGAAGAGACTGGACTGATGAGTCTGGATTTCAGCTGCACCCTAACCCTACCTCCAGTATGATCATGCACCATGTCACAAAGCCCAGACCATCTCTAACTGGTTCCTACAGTTCACAGGACTCCAACGTCCTCCAGAGTCACCAGATCTGTCCAGAACCTCTGGGATGTGGTGGAACGGGAGCTTCTCATCACAGATGGAGCTGATGCCGTCATGTCAACATGGCCCAGAACCTCTGAGGAACGTTTACAACACCTTCACTGATCTGAGACACCAAGAAATAAAGCGGTTCCGAAGCTAACGGTGAGTGTGTGAGAACTTTAATCTGAGTGGATCAAATATTAAAAAATGAAGTCATGAGTTAAAAAGGTTCAGAGTCAACTGATAAACTAATTAAACCAAAGATCCAAACAAGCCTTTTCAATCTCTAAATGAATCATTTTCACTCCAGAATCAGTTCACAAACTGATTCAGTGACTAATTTGAGATCTGTATTAATCCAGACTTTAATGAGCTCTGGCGTTTATTTTATGACGGTAAACATTTCTCGTCTGGCGGTCTCTGGAAAAACAAGCTGCTCTTTGTTGCCTTTACATGAAGTTAATTACAACCAACAGCGAGGAAGAAAGACGGAGAGAAGGAAGACGAGGAGGGTGAGAGATTAACGGGCCGAGGGGTGGGGAGAGAGCGAGGAGAAAGGAAGGAGGAGGTGTGGAAAAAATGAATGAATGCAAGAAAAGAGGAGAATAACAGGAAGAGGAGAAGGAGGAGGAGACGAGAGGCTAAACGGGCCTAATTAGACACCTAGGATACTGGAGTCACTGTGACAGGCATCCTTCCAGCCTCCATAAGGGACCGACTCTGAATTTAGATTCTTGTGCTTCATTGTGTCCTGCAGGCGGTGCTTCCATCCACAGCAGCCCGGGGTCTAATCTCTGCTCACATCAGCTGATCCAAACAGACCGGGATTGTAAAACAGAACTTCCTGTGCATCGGTGGATTTTACACCGGAAATGAATCATCCAACCGCAAAGGTTTTGGATTCCTGCCACTTCCTACCTTTAGTTTGGACTGAAATTCCCTGGATTTTCTTCTAGCCAAGACCTGGATGTGACTGGATACCTGGAGAGGATGGGGGGTGGGAGAGGAGGAAAGACCAAACAGTGAGTTGCCATGGTTATGAAAGGACTGTTGCCATACTGGAGCCACACACACACACAATGCACTCCCCTGAGAACAGTGAATAGACCAATCTACGCACATCTTTTGAGAGGCCAGAGAGACACCTGAGAACAGAGGCCAAGAGCGACACTTTACAGCCAGGCTCCAGCCTCTCCCAAACATCTGCAGGAAAGATTTCACTAGAACGTAACAAATGATGGTCGGGTTTTTAATTGTTGTTGGATAATTTCACCTAAACTCTCCCTGCTGCACAAAAACAGGTTCACGTTGGTCACATTGATTTATTAAATCATTGCTTTTTATCTGTGAGAGCTGAAGGCGACTTTCACCTCCTGTCCCTTAGAGACCAGGTGAGGAGTTCAGAGTGAAGTCGCTTCTTCTCCACATCAAAAACAGTAAAAAGGGTTTGGTCATCTAGAGGACGGGCTCTAGAGGGAACTACGGGGAGGAGGCATCAGACCTGATCCAGGACTCTCAGGAGAGTTCATAACTAGCATCTGACTTTAGAACGTTTCAGAGTTCCTACAAACAGCTGAAAGGAGCTCGAGCTGATGAGACCCGGTCTGATGGAATTTTTTTTTATTTTCCAGCTAACTCTGGTCTTGCTGTCAACATTTAGCATCTTTACCTGCTGACATCCAGTTTGTGTTCTAACTTTTTATGTAAAAAGCTAGCTTGGTGCTAACTGGGTCCACAGTCAGTCACATGAAAAATGAAAACATGGGCAGTTAGCGCCATAAACATGAATACATAGACGCCCCATTGGACGCTGGAGAGCGTAACAGCGTTGCCGCCATATTGGATGGGTCTCCTCACTCTCCAAACCCAACTGGAGTCAATGTAGAGTGAGTAACTATGCCTACTATTGAAAACAGATCACGTGGGACTTTTCTAGCCTACCTATTGGGATTGTTATTTTATATTTTAATTCTCATGCCATACCATATGTCTGATTTTGTGAAAAAGCACAATAAAAATGTGTTTTTTTGTTGGGTAATGGTGCGTTCAATTTGTCCTCGGAACTCGGAAATCCCGACTTCCGAGTAGGAAAAATCAAATAAAAGTCAGACTTTTGAAATTCCAACTTATCCAACTACGGTAACCAGAACGCTGTTAACTCGGGTGTGATGTCATTCCTAGTTCCGAGGTAAATCGAACGCAGCATAAGCTTCCTTAGTAACCTTCCTCAGTAGAAATAAATGCACTGGGGTGAATGGAGACCCATCTAAAATGGCGGCCGGCCACTACGGCAGCTCCAATAGGCAGCGCCAGTTCACGGGGCGTCTACATATATGATGACTGTGGTTAGTGCTGCTACGGAGGCCCGGAAGTCCAAGCAGGAAGTCTCTGGGCGCTGCACCACAGAGCGTTTTGGGGTCATACTAAAAAAATAATTGAAGCAAATTATATGCTACTGGTGTGTTTTGCCCTTAATCTGCCACATGTACCTGCACAGGCCTTTTAAAACAGAACTGGCATCAATCAGAAAGCACGACTCTAAACGAGCATGCTTGAAGAGCAGAAGGTGACAAAAAAAGTGTAGATTTTTTTGACTACATCATGAAAATATCTTCTGGACAGACCTAATGTACGTAGACAGGATGTCCTGTCTACCCATCTGAACACAATCATGGAGGCTTTTAGTCATAAAATAACTAAAAACAAGTAAACATGTAGAAATAAATAAGATTACAACACATTAACAAAACTAGAATTGAGTTTTTACTTTTTAGTCAGGAAAATATTGCATTTGTTTACACGGAGGGGGCGGGACTTAACACTTGTACCGGAACCAACCACTGGGGGCGACTGATTTGGATTTTATTAAATGCCCAGCAGGGGGCGACAATCAGAATTACAAAATTAAGAACAGTGAAAGCCACATTTATAATTCATTTTTGTGGAATGACTCCAGCTCAGGATTGAGTTACAATAAATGTTTTCTTCATTTATGAATTTATTTATTTAATCAACTGTTGTGCAAATAAAAAAATAATCCCTAAATTTCTGTTTGGTTATTTGTTGAAGGGTTGTTTTAGTCATTCCTGTCATTCTTTCTGGGCCATCGTGTGTGTGTGTGTGTGTGTGTGTGTGTGTGTGTGTGTGTGTGTGTGTGTGTGTGTGTGTGTGTGTGTGTGTGTGTGTGTAATTTAATCTGCTGTGATGCATTCTGCGTACACTGTGATTTGATTTAAAGCACAATCCCATCGTTACCTGTTTTCTTGTCCGCGTCTTGCCGGTTCGTAGTTTGATGTATCTGGCTATCAGCTCGTTTCGGCCTGGAGAGAAAAGCAAAGCATTAAGTGAGTCCTTTCCCACTGTAACACACACACACACACACACGATTTGTCGTTCTTTCTCTAAGACAATCACAGGCAGAAATCATGTGACTCTGACAAACAACTTAGCTGCTTGTAAAGAGCTGTGGACCCAGTGATCCTGTGACGTGCACTTTCACATGGAAACGCTGTAATCACCGATACCCCTGTTGAGTTACACACACATGCACACACACACACACACACACAAATCACACACGCCATGGCCCTGAATACACATGACCCAACAATACAGGCATTCATGCAGACTGGCCGTCCCCTGATTAAAGAAACCAGCAGGCCAGCTGTACCCGTGCTTATGTGTGTGCACGCACACACGCACACACACACGCACGCACGCTCTCACACACACACACACACACACACACAATACTGAATAATTCAGCCCATTCACAAGGGAGCACAGCAAACTCAGCATGACCTGGCTAGTATAGATTAGTGACTGAGAGGGGAACAGAAAGAAAAAAAACTACTTTAAATCTAGAAACCCTGAGACAGAAAGGTGTGTGTGTGTGTGTGTGTGTGTGTGTGTGTGTGTGTGTGTGTGTGTGTGTGTGTGTGTGTGTGTGTGTGTGTGTATACACATGTTGGTTATAAAAACCTAAGGTTCCTCTGCAGGACGCACTAAGCTCCAGAGTGATTAAAAACTAAACACAATCATGGATAATCAGTAGAACAAAGTCATTTGAACTGAGTTTTATTTACCAACAAGCACATTCGGGGCTCTGTGGCTCGCTTTGGTTTGGTTTGGGTTCTCTCTTGGCCCGTTTTCTGTTGCAGCCAAGTGGAAAACCGGAGTCAGGCCAGCTGGCCAACTGATGGTCAAGATCCGCGCGAAGCCAAACCTCTACACACCACCCAAATGGCTCACAACAATAGCCCTAACTAACTAGCAGATGGCGCTTGTGCGTGTGCGTGCGTGCGTGTGTGTGTGTGTGTGTGTGTGTGTGTGTGTGTGTGTGTGTGTGTTTTGACCAGAACCACTGACACGGAGATAGGGAGCTTAGACTGATAAAATCTACAGCTCCACATGCAGGTGTTTTCCTTCTAGCAGTCAAAAGCTGTGGCTGACGACAGCAGCAACACACACACACACACAAGTATATACATGCATGGCCGCCAAAACACACACACACACACACCGAGTCCTGGCTGGGGAGGCTGACATCTGACTCCAGAGGGGCCAGCTGGTCTTTCTAGGAGGCTTAACGGTGAATTATCATCCTTCACTAACCCTGCGGCACACATCCCTCGCTCTCGCCCTCCCTTTTTCTCAAAAACTCTCCAGCACTCACTTTCCTCCCTCCCTCCCTCTTTCCAACCATCCATCCGTCCTCTCTCATGTCTCTCTCTCTCTGCCCCTCTCGTTGTGAATGGGCTTCCCTTCTGCTGCCTCCAGCTTCCTCCCTCTCCACAGCGAAAGACTTCAAGGCCAAAGTCAGATGGTCATTAACCGTGACGAACAGAAGCAATCCTCGCTTACCCTCCCCTTCGCTTCACGGCCAAAACCACTCCGTGTGAAAGCCGATATTCTTGGAGAAAACAAGGAAACAGAACAGCTACACGAGTCTGGAAATGTGCTAAAGTCATTTTGTTTGCTGATGATGTTTCGCTTTATTCCTCACTTAAAGCAGACTTTGGAAACAAGTCAGCTAATTTATACACCGAGTGAACGAGCGAGTGATTCATCAGAATCCTCAGCTTCCTGCGTTTCATGTCGGCATAAATGGATTTTCTCTGTTTCCGTCTTTAAGCTGCAGTAGCGCGCCGCTGAGCTCCAGACTCGGTTTTCTGTGATTAAGAGCTTCGTCCGCTTTATGGAATAGCTCAAAACCCCTTTCAGAACAAGGTCAAAGCCTCGCTGACCGCCCTGGCCAAGCAGGCTGCAGCTGAGTGCTGTGTATTGTGGAGTGCCCTGAGAAGACCCTGGGGACCACAGGGGCCGGAGTCTGGCTCGGAGCCTGGATGTAGCACAGCCACGGAGGGGTTTGTGCTCGTCGCAGCGTCTCTGAGGACAAGAAAAGTGTTTGAGGCAGCAGGTTTGGTGAAGCGGCTTCATTTTCTAAATCACACACGTTACCTCTGGTCAGAAGGAGATAACGGTTGTTTCAAAGTCACAAAAATGCAGAGGAAACCAGGAGTTCTTTTCTGACCAGGCTTTAAAGTTCATCAGATCTTTTTAAAGGTCCGTTGGGCCCGGATCACTAAATTAGGCTCGGTTCCACTACAGGAGTTCCAGGAAACTTCTGAGAGAGGCTCGGTCCTCTCAACTGTTGTCTCCATAAGAAAATGGACCCTTGGCAGTGACATCACATGCGTTATCACAAGTCCCGCCCAGTGACTACTGGGCCTTTCCCAGTACATGCCCCAGTTCAGGTACTCGGCTGGTCCCTGAAATGGCCCAGAAAGGGGAAATGGAGACACGCCTTAAACATCTGATACAGTTACCCAGACGTTCCGATTGTAGAAACGGGCCTTTAGTTAGATTTTCTATTCCGGACGCTTCCTCACGTTCAAGGATTCCTTCACATCTTCAGTCTTTACAAAAAAAACATCACACTAGGGCTGGGCAACGTGGCCTAAAATCTCACCTCGGTAACGATAAATGGACGATAACTACACGTATACGCAAGAACAAAAGTTGTCCACTAGCTGGAGCTGCCACGTGTATTATGTTGAGTCATGTGACTCGAGGTGGTTCAGCGTCTACAACCTACACACATCTCTTCATTTTATCACCAAATTTATTGACATGAGAAAAATGACATCGGTTAGAGATTTCGATAACGATACATTTTCGATTTATTGCCCAGTCCTACATCACAACTAAATAAAGTTTAGCTCATAAACAAAACGTCAAGCGGGATTAGATTGTTCTCTGGCGCTCTACGTGACTTTAAACCAGCTGTGTTCACCATCTTCATCATGAAGACCACTAGAGGCTAGTTAGCGACGTTAGCGTTAGCTCTGACCGTAAAAATGGTTAGTCTTGTTTTTAGAAATAATGATAATAGTGATGAATTGGATTTATAAAGCGCTTTTCTCGACACTCAGAGCACTTTCCATTATTCACACACTGCCGGTGATGGTAAGCTGCTATGTAGCCGCAGCTGGGGTGGTCCGACATGTTTCTCTTCAAAATAAAATCCTCCAAAACAACAATCCTACTTATTTCTTTGATTTGCATTAAAACAATGGCATCTGACATCCTGACGTTTTAGCAAACGAAACCAGAAGAGATGAAATAAATTACAAGCCCACTGGGGGAGAAAAGAACGGTAAACTGGTCCCACACAGAGAAGACTGGTTCTAAAAGAACACCGAAGGTCAGACTTTTACGGAGACTTTACCAGATGCTGCTGATTAATAATCAGCATGAATTATCTAAAAACTACTAGAGTAAAAAATATGGTTGAATAGAAAGTTTATTAATATTAACATACATTAATATTATTTTTACCTTACATTAAATATTCCTCCCTGATCCACGGCCGTCAGACCGGAACTCCTCTGCTTTTCCCGGAGATAAAAGCTCCGTTATCCGTCTCTCTTTTATGTTTCCATGAAGCACTTTTATTTCTTTCCTTTTAAATCCATTTGCCTGAAGCTCCTGAAGTTTATTTTTATACCAACGTATTGTTAGGCCTCCCATGTTCTCAGAGAGCATTCAGGAGACTGATTTTTATTCTTATGCAGCAAAACCAGTTTTAACGATCTGAGAAGTTTCTCCTAATAAGATTATTACTGACGCACGTAGATCAGGGTGTTTTGACGGTGTGGGAAACTTGTTTAATCAATACATTTACCTTTAAGGATGTGGAGTGAAGATGCCACGGATGATTTTTATTTGTTTTCACTGCTACAGAGGGATCGCACTGATTCAAATAACAAATAAATAAAAGAAAACCTCCACCATGGGCGTCTACAACCCAAACAAATATGGTGTCATCTATGGAAGGCAATGGAAATCAATTTGTAAACAAATTGAGACGTTTTGTAACTAAACTACAAGAGAAAGTGTGTAATCATCACACTTCTGTCCCATCTCCATCGTGGTCCAGATAGAAAACCAACGTTTTTCACACCAGCTCAGGGCGATTTACGGCCGACACGGCGAGATATGGAAAAATGCAACAAATGACTCCATCTCCTCCTGTGAGCTCAGGTTCATGGCTTCATCGGGGTCGGTTTGCACAAACAGCCAGTTAATGATTGACCCCCCTCCATCAAACGCTTCTCCTCCCTTTGTGACATTTACGGTGTTCCTCTGAAAACAGACACTGTCTAACTGGATTAGGTCACCGTGCTAAAACACGTCAACAACCGGGACACGGAGTCAACACGGTAAACAAACACGCCGCCGAAGCGGAGAGCAGCGCGACGGACTGATCGATGGGGGTGGGATCGATGGAGGAGCCGCAGTTCTGATATCCTCACTGCTTCAGGTGTGATGAATCCCGACAGGATTACATTTCTTATCAGGGCCTGTTCTCCCTGGATTAGTCTAAAAATCCGTTCTTTAAGCCCGCACCATGAAAAACCTTAAAGCTGTGACAATCCAGGCTAATTTAAAGGTCAAAGAGCACAAAAGATGCTTAAAATGTATTTTCTTCATGGACAGGTTCCGTTTATAACCTTTATGATGATCCTCTTGGAGAAGTTTTTTTTTATAGGGATGCAACGATTCACTCAAGCCACGATTCGATTCCCGATTTTAAGTTCATGATTCCGATTTTTCACAACAAAATCAATTTCAGTTATTTTATGGCAAAATAATTTTTTTTTACAACTGCCCTTTAGTCCTCGTTTCAAATTGTAACCTTCTATTGACTTACTAACAAAACCTAACACTGAACAAAGAATTAGAGGTAATTAAAGATGATATGGAGATTGGGGATGCACCCTAATACCACCCTCCGATACCGATAAGGAAAAACAATATTAAACTGTATTACATAATGAACTTTTTGTTACTATATGAAAAAGACTGGGATCATCCTTTTGTACAGGGCCCAAAAGTTCCAATTTGCCGATCCTTTTGCTCGCTCCATTTTGAAATCAACGTGAGCTTCTGCACAGCGTGGGACTGTAGGCATGACGTCGTCACTGACAGCACATAGACATATACTGAATAGATCAGTTCTTATGGATCTGGCCCATAGTCTCCGATACCCGATCTAGAATCTTCTTCTATATCTGTACCGATACCGATATTAACATTTGGATCGGTGCATCCCCAATGGAAATGATCATAAATCCTTTTATGCTCAAAAAAGGTTTAATTTATTTTGAATGTCATCTGCATTTATGTCTCTGGCAGGCCGATGGATGTTTAAACTAGTTTGCACCGATTTTAAATCGATTTTCGAAGAATCGTTACAACCCTATTATTTTAATAATTACCTTAAAACAAGCTATTTATATTCTTTCCAGTGTGGGTTTTCCTCTTGCTCATCACCATGTCGCTCTACTCTGCATCAGACAAGGTTCTTCTAAAGGCCTTGGGTTCATCTGTTCCTCCTGCAACAACCTGAACATTTACAGATATTGTTTTCGTGTGCAGCCCGGACTGGTCCCGGTCCTCGCCCCACCAGTTGAGGATCCCTGCTCAGACCGTGTTGTGAACGACCGCGTGAAGATTAGCCTTTTTGTGTTCGATCAGCTGTGGCGGCCATCTTTAATTCTAAAACACTTGTAGGCAAACGTCCCAGACTCTGATGCAACATTACCAACCAGCAGTCACCTGTCAGTGGAAGGTGAGTCGCTTACAGATTTAAAACATTTCTGTAAATCAAGAGTTCTGACTGACACACACACACACACAAACACACACCACTAAAACCTTAATCACACAATTTTTATTTAATAAAATAAACCCATCAGACCAGCCTGAGAACGAATCTGGATTTAATTTGAATAAAAACACTACAAAAGACTCTGTGGCTGTTTTCTGCATCCAAAGAGAAAGAAAGTCGAAGAGGGACGCAGCTGGTGGCAGCCAGAGGACCATCTGTTCATCACTCTATTAGTTCTCACACACACACACACAGAAACCCCGCCTCTTCAGTCTCACACACACACCACATAATGCACCTACAGCATGGTTCTCTCTACAGCTTATGTTGCTTTCCTGCATCTTTGACACTTGATGCGCTGCGAGACGATCTCCTATCACGGCGTTATTCTCACCGTCTGACACCAGCGTTCCAACAGCTCAACCAATCAATGCTCGCTCACTCTCTCTCTCTGTGTGTGTGTGTGTGTGTGTGTGTGTGTGTGTGTGTGTGTGACAAGTCTAAATTACTCTCATGTTTTGTGAGAAAATGACAAAAGCGTGACATTTGTTACATATATCTCCGTTTGTACACACACACACACACACACACACACACACTCTCTCTCTCTCTCTCTCTCTTAGTCTACAAATGATTCTACTGATCAACAACTTCAGGAACCTGAATCCGTGTTTTTCCGGAGCGAAGCCTCATCCACTCACCGTACATCTTTCCTTCATCTGACAGAATGATCTTCCTCCTCCCACAGGGCGGATATATGGCCAGGGCCTCCTGGAAGCTCTGCTCGATGTCCGGGCTCCAGACCCCCTCGGGGTCCCCGTCCATGGTCTTGTCCCCTCCTGAATCACTCAGTCTGTCCAAGTCCTCCCCTGGACTCTCGCTGCCGCTCCAGCTACCGCGATCCATCCTGGCAGCTAACGTCTCCCAGACGAAGAGCTAGCGGGGGAACTCTGGCCGTAAATTAATATTAATAATAATTAACTCCACAAGGGCACAGCTGGACAGTGGTTCAGTAGCTGTGAGTGGAAACCAGCAGGAACGATGAGTCAGGATGTTGAAAAACCTGTGAATATAAAAAAAAAACATTAAATAATCAAAAAGTTACAGCTGTTTTATAAAGAATGCTACACGAGTTCTCCAGAAAAATTAAATATAATAAAATACACAAACAACCCTAACCCTAAATGTGAGTTCAGATCATTTTAAAGTTGAAAACTTTTGTTGCAACTTTTTTGGTGCAGCTTCTGTATTTGATTGACCCTTCGGGGCCACTGTAGTTAAACTTCTGCCGCAACAAACCCGAGGCCAGGAGGAAACCCCAAATAAGGTCGCATATCCCAACGAAACCAGGAGAAGCTTACGTTAAGTCAACAACAAAGCAACAAACATTTAAGGAAACTACAGGAATCAGAGCTAAGATTTATTTTTGCATATAAAAGTATCCTGATCAATTTAAAAATATCAAAATGTGCACAAATTTTGTCTGAATACATTTTTATTTTACATTTGGGATAATAATATAAACTTAAAATATCACCATAAATGTTTCTGGTATTTATTGCAATAATGATTTCAAAATAAATATTTCTCTAAAATCAAAAAAGGCTTAAAAAAATCCAGTTTTGACTCAAATCCATCATATTTTCAAAATAAAAGCACATTTAGCATTTATTTACACTCTCCTGCAGATGTAAGCAAACTATTGCAGATTAATTTTTAATATTGTCCCCCAAACTGTAAGAAACGTTTAAATAAATAGAAGTTCACTAGAGCAATTCTTCAAGGTAAATAATTATTTACATCTGTAATCTCCAGCTAAACCAGAGAACTGATCAACTCATCATCGGGGTTTCTCACTCCAGATGGAAAACAGCTGGATTTCACGTTTTCACCTTTTGCTACAGAAGTGTGAACAGATTCTCCGTTTAAAGAAAATTAAGCACCAAAGTGAGACCATTCTTCTGCTCTTTCTCCTCATCCGTGTTTTTACTCAAAGCTGATCTTCGTGCTGCATCTTTTACGGCTGAATCTCAGCCCTGAACACAATTTATTCTTTCTTTTCACCGAGGAAATTGCCTATTTTGTTAAACCGTTGTGGTCCACATAAGTGGGGCGGGAAAATGAAGGGCAGGCAAACACGAGTACTAACACACACACACACACACACACACACACACACACACACACACACACACACACACACACACACACACACACACACACAGCTACAAGCAGATTTTAGGAGGGAATAAAAAGAGAAAGTGTAGGGGTTTGCCAGCTGCCTGCAATTCTTCTAAAATCCCCCACAGTAAACAGCAGGGCTGGCACACACACTCACACACACACACACCAGCATATGCACACAGACATGCACAAACACACACAGTTACAGTGCCAGCCCCTTGGGCGAACACATGTCATTTTGTCTGGTCTTCTACTGTTCACACTTCCCATGTAATGTCCCTCGCCACAGCCTGAACAAGCCCGCAGTGTGAAGTCAGTGTGTGTGTGTGTGTGTGTGTGTGTCTGGCTAATTTTAACACGATTACACTTGACAGTGCACACACACTTGCAAGTGAAGCATGGAGAGCAGCAGGCAGCTTTCTGGACACACTTTAACCCCGTCGTCGGTTAAAGCGAGAGGTTTTTATTTTTCCCGACACCTGAGGGAGTCTGCATGAAAACACCGCCTGGCTCTGCTCCACCCGCTCCCATCCTCCGCGTTAATCCGTTCACCCTGTCCGTTTCCTCTCCAGCTTCCCGCCCTCGCCGCCCCTCTGCAGCAGGTTTTCCATTCAGACGGGGATTCATTCATCCAGCAGGAAGCACGGATGAGCCGCAGCAACGCTCGCTTCCTCTAAAGAGTTTTGAGAGCGTTTGTAAAAATCTAAAATTAAAAATAAAAAGAAACTTTTTGTGTTAGGAGTCAAGTGTCTCACTTCACGGGTCAAAAACAGAAAAAAGGCTTTGAGGATTTCACAAGGCCTCAACTGGCTCTTTAAAAAAATAGAAAAGTCAAACTTGACCTTCCAACATTTATCTGCGCGCCGTTTCTTCTCTCCACATTCAGAATTGATAAAAACCAAAATATGCTTTTGTGGTAGAAGGAAGGTGAAGGAATAATCGTTTAACAGGTTTACTTTTGGAAGTTGCCTTTTTAACCCATTAAAGCCTGAAACATGAGATGATATTAATGATCTAGAGGCGACAGCAGCAAACTCTGGATGTAGCTTTGGTCAGGCTGTCTGGATTCTCACCGATGTTTGGTTCTGGTGAGGAGGTGAAACAGATGCTCTAGAAGCAGTAGCATGTTTGCTAACAGCTACAACAGGAGATGTGATTAAAGCTCTCTAGATGGACGGTTTGGTCTGTGGATGAAGGTACTGATCCTACTGCTCCATCTGACCAATTTAAAGGCACACTATGCAGTTTTGTCTTGCTTTTAGCGCCCCCTAGTGTCCGTTAGTGGAACCAAAAGTGAAACTTATCTCCTCGCTGTGCGTTGGTCTTTTTAACACCTTAATCTAACTGCTGAAATGTCTCCTCAGTCTTCATTAGGGGTGGGTGCATTTCATCGATGTGGCGATGCATCTCAAAGCTTCACGTGAGGATTCAGAATCGATTAATGAACGTCGATGCTTAAAAAAAAAAGTAACGTGAAGCTTTGTTGCAAATCCGGTACTAAAAAAAAATACACGTACCCGGAGCCTTAACAAATGTAAGTTATTTGTTTTTGTGTAAGGAAGATGCTTTTTACTGGCGCACAATGTGGTAATCTAGGTGCTGTGGAGGAAAATAGAGGATCAAACGCGCAGCTACGGGCAGATTGGCTAATGCTAACTAAGCTAGCGGACAGCAGACTCATGCCGTGGGTTCCAAAAGAACACGATGATCTTGGAACTAAGAATGACTAAACTCTACAAGCGGAAGAAAAGTCCCACCATCCTGTTTATTCGTAGCTGTCTGCAGCGCTATGGAGCAGAGCCACAGCAGCTACCGGGACTCACGACGTTGTTGTTGCTACGAGATTGCGCAACACACCGCTCCAGGCCTATGGCAAGCCGTTGTAGTATGTAATTCACAAACACTTCTATCTGTGAACGTAATTTAAACTGGATTATTGCCAACCCGTACATTATAGACATGCCACCATTACATTGTTACCAATAGAAATGAAATGTTATTCAATACCTCAAAAGCTGTAAGACAGTTGAGGTGATAGCATGTTGTTTTGCATGTTATTGAACTGTTTTCTAATAATGTTCTGTTGTTAAATAAAGTAAAGGAAGGAGAGAAAAAATGTTTCCCTAGCAGGTTTTAAATGTTTAAAGCTTTCCTGATCGAAGTTAAGTTGGTCAAAGTGCAAATATTTACACAAGTCATAAAATAAGATTTTGTCTTTGAAAAATAGTTAAATGTAAAAAAAAGTATTTAGTTACTGAGAGTAGTTTTAGAGGAACTGAGTTAATTGATAGGTTATTTATTTACAAATGTAGACAAAGAAGAAGACAATCAATCTCGTATGAAAAAAAGCATTAAAAATGTCAATAATCGAAGAATCGAAGCATCGAAGCTCCCATAATCCAAATCGAATCGAATCGTGAAGTTCCCTTTTTGGAACACCCCTAGTCTTCATTAGTGTCTACAGGAGCGGTTCATCACTAAATCAAACACATCAGCTGTGTTCATGATCTAAAACATGCAGGAAACATGCTGGAAGCAGACTGCAGCACCAGGCATGTCAGCTCCACTTTACTAAGTCCAACAGGGACCGGACCGCCACTCTGAAGTTGCAAGTGTGGTATTCTGGCCACAGAGGGCGGTGGGGGTCTGAGTGACATTTCATTAACCCTGTAAAGGGTCATTTTAGCACAAACTGGCTCAAGAACAGGATTAAAACATATGAAAAAGTTGCATAGCGTGGCTTTAAAGATCTCCGTTTGTGAGCCTTCGCCTCACAACTACAGAACAACCAGATTAGCCTTAAACTTAAAACTTAGGCGTAGCTTAGCACAGACCATCTTACGCCAAGTGTGGATCAAAAAAAAGCTGTAAAATAGGAATAATTCATGCAAATATAAATTTCATCTTGTACAATTATTTTTTTTTAGAACTTCCAGCCGATCCTGGGTTCGAGGCTGGATGGAATCTCACAATTTCTGCTGAATTTACCACATAATTCAAAGGTTATGGCATTGTGCAGATTTATGAAATAATATTTGAACAACAGACTCAGATTTTTAAGAAGACTGGAGCCGTTTTAAAACAATATCCCCTCGGTCTAGCTGTTAGCTTATCAGTCCTGAAGAGTGAACTCTGATCTACGATAAGAACTATTTATCCAGCTTTATTCAGAATCAATACTCAAAACTATTCATACAAGCCAGAGTGAGACGGGAGTAATGAAAACATGTTTTATTTAAATAACGGGAATAATGAAGAAGTGGGGAAAGGCGATCACCTCGGCTGAAAGAACAGAGAAAAGCTTTAAATTAAAAATGACTTCATAGAAAAGTCTGTTTAAAACGTATAAATCAGAAAGTTCATCCTTATGAATCTTTTCTGAAGACATAAAAATGTGTGGTTTGTTTAGAGGACATGGAGGATACTGCTGTCGAAGACAATAAGGTTTAAGGTCATGGAGGAATTAAAGGGAAGAATCTGATGCAGCTATGAATGCAGGCGAGCCGTCAGAATAAAAGCATGAAAACAGACTCAGCCGATGGTCAAACATCACCTCCAGGAATTGTGTGTTTTGGCTCCTTCTAGAAGTTCTGAAAGGGCCCGGTACCGTGCGACGACTCGGGCGGAGAGGCCTTGACCGAGACGTTCAACGACAGTGAATCTCAAAAGCATTCCTGCGTTCAGATCTGCTTCCAAAGCCTCGACATAAGAACTTATTCAAATGCAGAAACTTTTGTTCCCAATTTAAAAATGTCTTCTTTGTTGAGATATTTGCAAAACATCTCATCTGCGAAGGCTCGGCGGTGAAACGACGACAATGGGCTTCTATGATTTTATTCTGCTTCAACAGTAAATCTGTGATAAAACGACCAACAAAGAACTTATGATGATGCAACAGTTGGAGGTGCTGAGAATCTTCATCGTGTTGGAAATGAAGTTAGAAAAGAAAAAACTCTGACTAAAGTTTACCTTTAATTAAGGTCTTTTATTTTGAAAGAATTCTGCGGTGGAACTTCACCCCTGGCAGGAGCCGTATCGTAGAAACGGTCGGTGAAAGTTGCGTTTCAGTCATAAACGGTGGGATGAAAGCTGTGGGAGTGAGCGGAGGTCGTAAAGTTTAAAAGCTAAACAGATTCTGGTAATGATTCTCTTTAGGCTCGTTACTGAGCGGCAGACCTCCTCCTCAGCCCTGCACCGCTCTTCAACTTTCATCAGACTTTCATGTGAAGAATCGACCAGATGGGTCATTTAAAAATTCATTTTAAGTTATTATTTTATTTATTACAGCAGCAAAGCGGTCCGACCACACCTGGTCCTGTGTGAAACAGTAAACGCTCTCCTGGTTGAAAAGTGAAAGAACTTTGAGTTTTAATAAAGCCGAGTTAAGATCTCCAGCCATGCTCGGACCCAGTTACCACCAGACCTGTAAAATTAAGAAAGCACTACAATAGAACCTGCCTGATAACATAAGGCAGGCTAAAAGATCTCACAAAGCAATGATATGAGACTCATTAGCAGTTAGAACTATTTTCAGGTTATTTTATAGGAATTCGTTTCATCTAAAACTTTTAAAAGTGACTAAAAAACCAAAACCAGAAGAAACAAACCTTTTTCACAGCTCTAAATAAATCCAGTTAATGACTTCTTACTAAATCAAGTGTAAGCCCAGAAATCCCCCATAATGCCGTGTTTTCCATTTGTTTGCATGAATGCCACCAGAGAGGAGGTTCTGCAGAAGAAGACACAGGAGACGTGAGCGTTGCAGAGGCCCAGTAGCAGATGGACACCGGAGAAAAGACACTGGAGTCAAACAACAATCCAGTGCCTCCTCCGCCCCCCCGTACCCCTCCTCTTCATCACCAGGCAGGCCCGGGCCTCTCCAGCCAGGGACAGCAGGCTTCATGGTGTCAGCGCCAGCCCTCAGGAGATCACACTCAGGGCAAGCAGCCACAATCCCACAGCTGCCTTCCACTCATGTCCTCCTCCTCCTCCGCTTTATCCTAACGGCACTCACACTTCCACCAGGAGCCAGCTCCGTGTTTACAAGCATGTACATGTTCACGGTTCAGAGCCTCCGCGAGGTGAAGAATCAGACTCAAACGTCATGTCTTCTTGAGTGGAGGCGCCTCTAAAACCAGCATCTCACTGGGCTGCGACTGCTGGTTCACAAAGGAGGTTCTAAAATCTCCCAAAACGTTTCCTCAACTTCGCTTTTAAATCTCCTCTTCATCATCAGGAGCGTTTCAAACCCGTCTCGGTGTAGTTTCCACGAATCCAAAAGAGAGAAATTGGAGAAAAATCTGGGAGGACTTCAAATTGAGAAATAACTAAGAGACTTTGTGTCTAGCCCGTGCTTTCCACCTGAAACGGCGCGTGGCGTAATGGATGCTTCACTCTACGAGCTCAGTGGCACGTCCCATCCAACCGGGAGCGTTTCAGCATGAAACTCCAGCCAATGTGTTCCACACCGCTGATCCCCCAAGGTCATGAGATCACTGTAGATATCATGATCATGCATGATTTCATCAGTTCACGCAATAACACACAAGTATTTTATTTTCTATTCTTTTTACCTCGGCCACGGAGGTTTCACTGGTAACGATGCAACTTTTTCATATTTTTAATTCATGTTCTTGAGCCAGTTTGTGCTAAAATGACCCTTTACAGGGTTAATAAATGTCACTCAGACCCCCACCACCCTCTGTCACCAGAATACCACACTTGCAACTTCAGAGTGGCGGTCCGGTCCCTGTTGGACTTAGTAAAGTGGAGCTGACACGCCTGGTGCTGCAGTCTGCTTCCAGCATGTTTCCTGCATGTTTTAGATCAGGGGTGCCCAATCTTGGTCCTGGAGGGCCGCTATCCAGCAGGTTTTGTGGTTTCTCTGCTCAAACACACTTGATTCAGTGGTTGAATCACCTGTGCAGCAGCTCATCAGGCTCTGCTGAAGCCTGCTAATCACTTGCTAATTGAAATCAGGTGTGTTGAAGCAGAGTTACAACTAAAACCTGCTGGATACCGGCCCTTCAGGACCAGGATTGGGGACCCCTGTTTTAGATCATGAACACAGCTGATGTGTTTGATTTAGTGATGAACCGCTCCTGTAGACACTAATGAAGGCTGAGGAAACATTTCAGCTGTTATATTAAGGTGTTAAAAAGACCAACGCACAGCCAGGAGAGAAGTTTCACTTTTCCTTTCACTAACGGACACTAGGGGGTGCTAAAAGCAAGCCAAAACTGCCAAAGCAGATATATATATATATATATAGGTATCTGCAAATATCGGTTATTGGCAATAACAGCGATATTAATATCGGATATCGGTATCAACCCAAAATTTCATATTGGTGCATCCCTACTTTTAATCCGACGTCACCATCTAGAGCTTTCAGCAACTGGAAATCTGCTCGTGTCCTTTATTTTGAAAGTTGATGTCTGTTTTACATCCTGCTCAATCTGAACCGCTGAGCTTGACGCGCTACGGAAGCGTAGTGCGAAAGCGATGCAACAAGTCGCTCTGCAGCCTTTGGAAACGCGCTTCATCTAAAAATGGCAACTATTAGCTGCGTGTTATGCTGCGTAACTTGCGACCACGTCCTGTTACGTCTTGTTACTCAAGTGATTCTGCCATGAATAAACATCCTGTAAACGTGTCATATAGGGTTGGGCGATAAATTGAAAAATTTCTGACTCTGATATTGTTTCTCCCATGTCAATAAGATGAGTGTAGGTTGGCAACGTTCATGTCCCTTTAAGAATCTGTTCCACCTTGAGTCACATGACAACGTGACTCAACGTAATACACATGACAGCCCCACCTAGTGGACAGCTTTTGTTTTTGCACATGCATGTAGTTATCGTCCATTTATCGTTATCGGGGTGAACTCAGCATCTTTGGGTAGTTGATAAAAGCGCTATATAAAACTTATTCATCATCAACTCCTCAATATACCGTGGTATTGATTTTAGGCCATATCGCCCAGCCCTAGTGTCATATTTATCAACTCAGAGTGAATCCAAGAGAAAATTTAAGACTTTTCATGATTTTGTGCCTCAAACCAACGGTCAGCCCAGTGAGTCGTTGGCTTTGGTTGTGATTTTCCTCATAATCCTCTTTAAAGCTTCATGTTTTTTAGTTCTTGCTGTACAAATAATTACTCAGAATCTGAGGTGATGCTTCATGATTTTTTTAATATTTAATTTTATATCAAGGACCGTACGGCACAGTTTTTACTTTTATGAGCGTGCAAAAGCATTCAGACTCGAGGGGTCCTTCATTTATCATTTAACAGCCTCCGCCGCAGACGTTCACAAGGTAAGAGCGTTCAAGAACACTTCATGTTATTCAAACAGTCAGAATGAATTTAAGTTTATGATTTTAGCCTGAGCTGATGCACCGCCTGTCCCTGAACGCCACATCGCTCCCATAGGCTAGGAGACAGATGAACAACAGTCTCTCTCACTCACTCATTCACTCACTCACTCACTCACTCACCCACTCACTCACTCAGAGGCCACATCCTGAGCAGTAAAATTCAGGTACTTTATCTCTTCCCTAGTTATCCCTTCATTTGCCAGTTTTTAAATAATCTGAGACGTTAATTTACAGCAATTATCCTCTCAGCTGTTCAGAAAACCAACCAAACAAACAAAGGTAAAATATTAGGTTAAGGTCTCACCAGGCCGCAACTGTTCGCCACTTTTTCGAGACCCAAAATTGCAGGAAAATAAACAAATTTTCAGCTAGAGCCACACCGACTCCTCGAAATTCTGCAATTAAATTTTGACATTTCCGTCACAGTTAGCATCTTGCTGCAAATTAAGTCAGAATGAGTCTCATTTAGGTCTCGGTTTGTTTGCAATTTAGTCTCCAACTCCTCCTAAAGTTGCTTCACATTGTTCCAGACTTTGACACATAATTTCCCCAGAGGAAACCGCAACGACTCGGTGATTATTTTGAGAGGATCAGGGTTTAAAACAAATAACTTTTACAGCAGAAAGTCAGAACTTTAGTGATGTTTTAGTATTTTCTGGACATCACAGCCTCAGAGGAAACTTGTGAAAACGGCATTAAAGCTGCTGCTGCTGGTTAGATCTGTGGTGCTTCACACCCGTTAGAGTCGATGTCTCCCTGCAGAGAGGTCAAGGGGTGAACTGGACGAGTTCTCATGAGGACACGTGCTGTTACATGTGCATCATCGCTGGATTCGAGGCACATTCACAACTCTTATGCAGGAGATGGAGGTCGTTGACAGAAAATAAGGAAACGTGGACGCTGCTGCTGACTCTGGAGCCTTTTTTCAGGAATATAAAGGATTTAAGGGACATCTGAGTCTGATTTATCGTCCTGCAAACATTTAGGAGTTCTTCTGGACCTGGAGTCTTTTTACTTCCCTACTTCTCTGGCTCTTCATTATAAATGCAGAATAAATAACTCCCAATAAAACCAAGGTGTTTTTTTCCTTCATCTCATTTAAAATGCAGAAGTAAATCCACTCAGTGCTCCATCACCCGTGATGGCACTGATGCACATCTCCGCTTTCAAATTTTACAGCTCAGGTGGGAACGAATTCAATGAACCCACCTCTGATCAATTCATCCTCAACAACACGGAGAGAGAAAGACGTCGCCTTTATTGCAACATTGAGTTGATTAGTTCTGACCTCTGCGTGCTAAAAACACACAAAGACAAATATTCAATGAACCCGATGGGAAAGCATCAGCGAGGAGAAACCGGCACGGCTCCTTTTATCCCTCCTCGGTGCTAATACACACTTGAGAAAGACAGAGCTCCGAGCTTTATGAGCGGTGAAGAGGCTGTGATTCACAGCATGCGCCTCCCATTATTTCACCATTTCTTCTCTGAGGCATCACCATTTATGCACACACTTAGTAATTGGTCACAGATTGCACACTGATACAGTGAAGTGCTTATTTCCTCCTGGAAACGTGATGGTAAAAGGTTTCGCCAGCAGCTCGTTCTCCAACTCTTCCAGCCGTTTTTCTTTTTGCTGACTCAGACCGGGGCCATTATCTGGTCCCCCTTCCTGGGCATGGGGGGTGGTTGTCGTCACACGTGCACCTTCACGTGCACGAGCATACGCACGCAGGAGACGATGCTCTCCACGAGTGGAAAGCGAGGCCTGGGGAGGTTACAGCAATACCAACACCATTTAATAAGTGTGAACACGGGAGCATTGTGCCGAGACCGAAGCCACGTGAGACACACGCGTGTGCATGTGTCTGTGCACACGTCTTATCCAACACCTTGTAGAGGAGCGTTACGGCTGCATGAACGGTTAAGAAAGAGTAGTGCCCTCCATCTCCCATCTCCTCTCCTCCAAACATCCTAAACTAAATTAGCCCCTGAACTGTGTTTTCCATCTGCGCTCCATTAAAACTTGGGTGTTGGTTTATTTAGACAGATGCAGGTTAGGAGGCGGTGATCGTGGCGACCGTGCATCCCATAAACATGCTGCTGTGAAGCCGGTTTGTCAAGGATCTATAAACAATTATTTATTTTATTTATTTATTTTCCCACTCGAGTCTGCGGCCAAACTTCATCACAGAACAGATTTAAGTGGATTAGCGCTGCCTGACTAGACTTTGTTTTTTCTATTACCGATGCCGATATGTAGGCTGATATCTACGGCTTATGGCTCCGTTTTTATGGACGATTTCTGGACGTGTTCCACCTTATTTTCATGCTAAAATGAGTTGATGCACAAAACCTCTGAAGCTGAATCAGTGTTTGAATTTAACTGTTAAATCTTAACTTTGTTCAGTGTTAAAGTCAGAAACCTAAATAAAGTTAATTTAGATGATTTATTAAGCAGATGTTATTAGTGAACGTAAATATACATTTAAATTAAATTCTGCAACAGCACTGGGCTGCCCGAGGATGTGCCTGACTTAAAATCGGCTTTACTATCGGCCGATGCTGAAGTATTAAAAAAACGGTAAATAAATATTGGCCCGATATATCGGCCGAGCAATAATATATATCGATCTACCTCTATACCTGACTGTCTGAGACTTCTACTGAAGCAGCAGACACAGTTACCACTAGAATAAAGAGTCTTTATTATTTAGGATTTAAAAAATAAAGTACATGTTTTATTTTTCAAACTCTTATTTTAGCTATAAAACCATTCCTACTTTTTTTAAAAAATCTTTTTTAATCTTTAAATGACATTTAAAAAATCCTCTGACCATCAATTTGACATTTTTCTAGTCCGCTCTGACTAATAACCTTTATTTTTCACATTTTTGGCAGCAATTTCCTCTAAAATCTGTTATTTTCTAACACCTGAGCTCTTTCAACACTTCTCGTCTTTAAACCAACAATTTTCTCTAAATCAACAAATTCATAAAAAAAGCTGAAGCTGGGTTTTCTGCTGTTAAAAATGTGAAATCTGAAACATATCAAGCTAAAACAGTAGAACAGGAATAAATATGCATCTTTTCTTTTGCAGGTTATTAAGTTAAGGCACATAAGGAACAAAATTCTTCTGTTTTCTGCTTTTATTTATTTATAGTTGCTAAACTTAAGTTTTGCTGTAAAATCCAAAACGAAAAAAGTTACTTAAACACAAATTTAGTAAACTCACACTTACAAAGTTTAAGGTTTCCAAGTTAAACAATGCCTGAACACTTGAGTTTTGCAAACCCACACAAGAGAATCTGCAGAGAAAATAATCAACAATAAAATAAATCTAAACTTAACCTTCAAAACTAAAACTGAGTCAGTTATTTTGTTTTTAACACATTTATTAAAAGCCATAAAATTCATAAGTTTAGAAACACAACAGGCTCACAGATAAAAGCTCCTTTTTTATTAATTATGAATGATTTAACTGGTTTATTCCATCTTTTAATCGGTGACTCTAATCACATGTATTTCCTGCTGCTGATGACGTTAAACTTGGATAAACATGAAAAACTCAAAAATGAAAGAAACCGGTCAAATCCATCAGAGAATCGTTCCCTGGTTCTCACTAATCATTTATGCGTTGTTACTAAATGACCAGAGCTTTAATAGAGCGAGTAATATGAAGAAAACTGGAGCTCCTTGTTCCCTCGGTGGGAGAATGGAGGAGCAAAGTGAGCTGTTGTTCTGCTCGCCGGCGTGTTTATCATGTCAATTCCTCCGACCGGGAAAGTGCACAAGAAATGGCTGAAATCAAGACTTCCTGTTCGCTTCCTGCTGTGGTCAGGAAACAGACGGCTTGACTCAGGCTTCCCATGGAGGCAGAGTTCGTTTTCATCCATTTATCCGCTCCGAGCCGAGATCCAGAGAGGATCACATCGACTCCGACTGCCAACAGAAATCCATTTTTAAAGGAACAACCTAATTTTGTTTTCTAAGCAGCAAAAAAATAATGGCTTTAAATTATTTATTATTTACAAAATGATAGAAAAAGTGTGGAACACTGAAAACCATGTTTTAATGATTATTTCTGATTCTAACGGGTCACTCTGAGTGTTTCCTGCAGGCTGAACATGAAAACAGTCTCCTCCACCTATCTCCTGCATTAGCTTCTGATAGAAAATAGACTCTAGGTGAAACTCTAGGATTAGAAAATCCTGACAGATCTACGTCACACTGTCACTTAACATTCATGGACTCACCCATCTTGACTCGCGACGGGGAAGGCTGTTGTTGGTTTAGCGTCCAGGAAACAGCAGAGAACGTCTGGGCTAGTAGAAGCTAACCGTTAGCATTAGCAACTCCACCACACAGCAGAACTCCTCCAGGCTTGTGTTATTGGTGGAGATAAAACATCAACGTTGCAGAGCAAACAGTCAGTGGTAGAGTCGTGTTGCTGTTAGCCAATCAGAGGAGAGATGTCCACATATCAGGAAGTAAGACTCCAGATCCTGCCGTCTGAAGCTATTTTCTCCTCCAGCTGAATTATCCATGCTGAAACAGGCACACCTGAGCTTTTTCCCCGAGAGTATGACCACTGCAGATGTAATGATTAAACGAGTGAACCACATCCAACATGGCCGCCTCTACAAACAGAATCTCAAGGCTTCACTTTTCAGAACCCAAAATCGACTGCGACATTACGCTTCTATAGTCTACAGGTAAACAGAACAACTATCCAATTTTTGCTACTTTTAACCTTTTAAAGCCCAAAATATCAAATAAAACTGAACTATTTATTGGTTAATGTTTATAGAATAATCATTTTTATCTTACTATGTAATTCTATCAAAAGTAATAAAGAAATAAAATTGGCCCTCGCCACTATTACATCATTGCCCACCAGGGGGCAGCAGACATGTAGGACTGCATATGACAGGTTTGTGATGAAGGTACTAATCCTGATGCTCCATCTGGATGAGTTAAGGCCAGAAGTGGGTTGAAGTTGGGAATATTATTAAAAAGACAAAGAAAGAATGATCAAGATCATCTTTAGAGATTCACTTTTGGTGGCTCATTTCAAATCTCAAACCCCTGAATATCTGATCTGCTGGTTTCATATTCGGCAAACTGTGACTCATCTAAAACATCCAAAAGTAAGACATTAATTATTGTTCATAATTAACTGGGGAATTATGATTCTGGAGGTGAAAACCTCTAAATGAGACCGGGTTTTGCTAGCATGACTCAGCGCTTAGCGATGGAGCGTTCCCAGAAACATTTCTGACTTTTTATTGCTGATAAATTCTAATGATGCATTTATGGACCAAAATCAAAAATCTGATTTTTGGGTTTCACGTCGACAAGCTGATTTGGTGCATCTCTAATTTGTTGTTAAATGAAATAAGTTCAGCTATTTTATTTTGTCACATGGGGAAAAACTGAAGAAACAGCCATTAAACCCCACATCAGCTGTGCAGCCAAATAAATATTAAATATCACTCATTTCAAACGGTGTAAATCACATTTCTCTGTGATTTTTTGTTGTTGTTTGCATCAACTGCAGAAATTCAGTAAAATCCAAACACGTGAGCTGATAACTGATCTGAGGTAAGCCACGGTGAAACCATCTCATCTCGTCGTTTGTCCTGCAGAGCAGCTCCAGCTCCTTTAATCATCAGACACATAGCATCATTTAAACACTTTAAAATCTCCATTCCTATGAAAACTGATGGATAATTAAGGTTTATTCATTCCCTCACCCACTAAGAATGAACATTTGCTTCAACGGCTTTTCAAAATAAGAGTTTTTCTGATACTTTTTTCCTCTACTTGTCCTGAAGGTTGAAACTGAAAACTGGACGAGTGAGAGGACAGACGGAGCTGAAGCAGTCAGACAAGCCGGTACAAGATCTACTGCCCCCCCCCAGAAGGNCCCCAGTCCAAACACTCAGCATTGTTGCTCTAATAAACCGGCTCCGCTCGCTAAATGTCATTACATATGAGCCCAGACCCCCCCCCCCATAACACCCTCTTTTACAGTTTTCATAACCTTTGACAGAACTCATCGTCGTCTCTCCAGGACAGATAAAAACACAAGATCGGGTGGGAATACAGAGGAAAGTGTTCTTTAGCACTTGTTGAATCAGCTTTAAAATAAATAAAAATCACCTGAAACAAAACAAAGTGCAGCGCCACTGCCAGGAAGATCTCCCCTCTAATCCCAACCCGTAAGAAATCTGTGTGCCGGATTCTGGAGACGACAGATGAAACGAGGAGGAGGAGGAGGAGGAGGAAGGGTGAGGAGCTCCAAGCTGCACCATATTGCAGCAGCACTGGTGAAGTAGATGAACACACACATGAACGTGAGCACAAACACGACGGCTGTGACTAAAGCACACAGAGAACATATGGTGAGTCCTCATCCAGAGACGCCTGTTGCTGCAACAATGAGGCCTGGACACACACACACACACACACACACGCGCGCGCGCACACACACACACACACACACACGCCAAATGGTGTTGGGCAGTCTGTCTGCGTTGCTCAGGCCCAGAACAAACGCCTGGATTTGCATTCTGGACCTCCCTCTTTCTCTAAAACACACACACACACACACACACACACACACACACACACACACACAGCTCTACAGGTGCACGAAGGACTCAAAACAGATGTCAACGGACTGGAGAGGCGAGCAGGGGGGAGGAACGGGGGAGTAGAGAGGAGGAGAGGGGAGGCTGTTTGCCCAGAGTGTCTGACAAAGCTTTCTACACTTGCAGGCTTAAAACACAACAGAAACAATGACACACACACACACACACACCCCTTTTTTCTGTAACACTGCAGGACAAACGGACGCAGATTTTCAGTTTTATTAAAAAATCTAGAATAAAAGCCGCTAAAACTTCTTAAACGTTTTCTTGTTTTCACAAGGACGACCTGTTAGCGTTACCATGGCTAACCAAAAAAAAAGAAAAGATTATACTTAATAAAAGAAAATGGAAAGTTTTTCCTTTGATGTTTCAAAATTCGGTGAATAAAATCCACATATCAGACATTTTATTATCGTCTGAGTCCTTTTAAAACGTAAAAAAAACAAAAATATCAGGAAATAGCGCTTTAGGGCTGCAACAGACTAGAGAATAAGAATATTTCTGATGAACTAAATGATTTTAGACTAATTAAAGCAAATAAACTTTTAGTTTTAGCCTATTTTCTTCTAAATCTGTCTTCACAATAGCCCACAACGCCAAAGAGAAAACATGTTTATGATCCTTTCATCCATACCTCCCAACATGTGACAAACGGATCAGGGCTCCAGAAGAGGAGCCAGGGCCCGGTTTCATCCTACAGGCTGTAATTTTCTCCAATAATTACATTGTGGTTTGGCCGGCCTCACCACACATCTCAGGCTATAAAAGGACAAGAGCAGTCCTTTAATCAATATTTAAGAGGAAGTAGGAAACACAACTATCAGAAGGAAAATGTCAAGGAGCTGATCTCAGAGCAGCTGCCACCAACAAGTGAGCTGGAAAAAGGAGCAACAAGCCCGACTTTACCTCTGATGATCACCTAAATATTAAATATAAACCCAAACTGTTAATTAGAGGTGGATGGAAGATTAATTTATCATGAAATTATGAGGAAAATAATGAAAAATGGGAGTAAAAAGATGTTTCAGTGTGTGTGTGTGTGTGTGTGTGTGTGTGTGTGTGTGTGTGTGTGTGTGTGTGTGTGTGTGTGTGTGTGTGTGTGTGTGTGTGTGTGTGTGTGTGTGTGTGTAAACAGTGCTGTTATCATGGCTGGGGCCTGCCTGTGGAGGAGGAGGAGGAGGAGGAGGAGGAGAAAACCCCGCCGATGCAACAAGTCTCCCATTCACTCCCAGCTTTGTTAAGCTGCCTCCCAGCGCCGCCGCCCCCCCACGCACGCACACGCACGGATCCACGGACACCCACAGGCAGGAAAAATAAAATAAAAACCTCACGTGAGAGCTGGAACAAATCAGGAAAAACAAAAGGCAGGAAGAGCGCTTTGGGTGTCGAGGAGGAAAAGGGGGAATGAAGCTGGGAGCGACATCTCCCGCTGGAGCTCAGAGCGGCAAAAGGGATTAATCAGCTTGTTTGACTTGTTTAACATCAACGTGGGATGTTTTTGTGGAGATTTAACCTGCGGTGTTTGGATAAAGGCGCTAAATTCAGCTCCGCTGGTCACTTCGGGGCTGGAGGAACACAAACGGAGCGTCCGGGGCTTTTCAGACGCGCAGCCCGGGGAGAGGAGGGACGACTCCTCCTCGGGAAACTTACCTCGATCCGAGCGCCTCTTTCGGCTTTAATTCCCGCACTTTTCCCGCGGATAGGAGTCGCCACGGCACCGGAAAGCCCTCCGCCAACTCCGGAATCTCCTCTCGGCTCTGCTTTGATGAAGGCTCGGGCGCGCTGAGTGCGTAAAACGCGCAGCGTCTCTCCAAGGATGCGAAATATGCGCGGAATGGGAGCAGGAATGAAATGAACGCAGAGGACGGAGTTGAACGGGGCGGGGTGAGAGGGACTGGCGTCACCCTGGATGAGTGAGGGATGGGAGGATGGGTGGAAAAAAGGGAAAGAGGAGGAGGAGGAGGAGGAGGAGGAGGTGTTCCGGACTGTAAGGGCTGCGTTCAGCAACAAAAGAAAAGAGCGCAGCGCCTGAACTCCTCTCAGGAGCAGCAGGAGGGTCTTAAATCTGATAAGGTGAAGCTGACAGCAGCTGTTCGGGAGGTCGGGTTAAACTTTCAGTAACAAATAAAAAAAATAAACTTTAAATCATCTTATCTCACTAAATGATGCTTATGTTACAGAAATAAAAGTTAATCCTTCAACAGCTTCTTTATCCAAAACGTTTATGACTGAAACAAGATCTGGGAGATTTGGTTTAATCTGGACTGAGATTTAAATCCTTCTGACAAATTTAATAATCATGAGTAAACAAGTGGAATGAATTCAAAAGTTACATTTAGTTCATTTTGGTTTTCTTCAAAGTAATACATTAGACGTGTCTGAATGCATTTAAAGGGCTACTATGCAGCTTTGGCTTGCTTTTAGCACCCCCTAGTGTCCTTTGAGTGAAACCAAAAGTGAAACTATCTCCTCGCTGTGCTTTCGTCTTTTACGTTAGGTGATGCTTACGCGTCCGGTGGAAAGGCAGACTTACGAGCTAAAACTAGGCTAGCTCCATAAATATGCAGTATAAAATATGGATAAAAGTTAATAACATACCCATAACAATTGGTGCTGTCATTTACGCATGAATTTATATTCACTTGTGTTTTTGCTTTCAAGTAGATGCTAAATTAAGTTGAGAAAAAAAATTGACAAAAATACAGGAATGTGTTGGAAATGCATCACCGGGCAGGTTTGATGCAAATTCCCGACACTCGGCATTAAGGGGTTACATTTCTTTTAGATTAATTAACTATGACCTGAAATTAATTAATCTAATTAATCTCTTTTTTAATCTCACCTACTAATGGCTGAGAAAAGCCCTCATTTGGATGTACCATACTATACCAGTTTTATTTCTAAAGCACAGCATGGCAGCTGACCAAAGTGCTGTACAAAATAAAGCAAAGCAACACATATAGACATTGCATGTGTTCTTATTTAAATTCATTACATTGTTGTGGCAGACTAAAAGATTAATATACACTGCTCACAAAAATGAAAGGAACCCTTTAAAGAAACACATTAGATACATCAGATCTCAATATGAAGTTGGATATCTATACAAATAACGACAGGGCAATGTCTTAGGAACAAAAGGATGCCAAGTCTTTTAATGGAAATAAAAGTGTTCAGCCTACAGAGGGCTCAATTGTGTAGACACCCTAAAATCAGAGTGAAATGAAGATGTGGCAGGCTAGTCCATTATTTCAAAAACTTCATTTCTGCAACTCAAAATGCTTTTCAGTATCTTGTGTGGCCCCCACGAGCTTGTGTGCATGCTTGACAACGTCGGGGCATGCTCCTAATGAGACAACGGATGGTGTCTTGTGGCATTTCCTCCCAGATCTGTGTGAGGGCATCCCTGAGCTCTTGTACAGTCTGAGGAGCAACCTGGCGCCGCCTAATGGACCCAAACATAATGTCCCACAGATGTTCTATTGGGTTTAAGTCAGGGGATCGTGAAGGCCATTCAATTGTTTCAATTCCTTCATCCTCCAGGTACTGCCTGCATACTCTTGCCACATGAGGCCGGGCATTGTCGTGCATTAGGAGAAAACCAGGACCTACTGCATCAGCGTAGGGTCTGACAAAGGGTTCAAGGATTTCATCTGGATACCTTATGGCAGTCAGAGCACCATTTCCTAGGCAGTAGAGGTCTGTGCGTCCCTCCATGGATATGCCTCCCCAGACCATCACTGACCCACCACCAAACCTGTCATGTTGAACGACGTTGCAGGCAGCATAACGTTCTCCTTGTCTTCTCCAGACTCTTTCACGTCTATCACAGGTGCTCAGGGTGAACCTGCTCTCGTCTGTAAAAAGTACAGGGCGCCAGTGGCGGACTTGCCAATTCTGGTGTTCTTGAGCAAATGCCAGTGGAGCTCTACGGTGCTGGGCAGTGAGCACAGGGCCCACTACAGGACGTCGGGCCCTCAGGCCATCTTCATGAAGTCTGTTCCTGATTGTTTGGGTAGAGACATTCACACCAGTGGCCCTCTGGAGGTCATTCTGTAGGGCACGAGCAGTGCTCAGCCTGTTCCGCCTTGCACAAAGGAGCAGGTATCGGTCCTGCTGATGGGTTGTGGACCTTCAACGGCCCTGTCCAGCTCTCCGAGATTAACCGCCAGTCTCCTGAAATCTCCTCCATGTTCTGGAGATTGTGCTGGGAGACACATTAAACCTTCTTGCTGCAGCACGTGTGGATGTGCCATCCTGGAGAAGGTGGACAACCTGTGCAACTTCTGTAGGGTTAAGGAATGGCCTCATGCTGCCAGTAGAGATAATTACTCAAGCCAAAACTAGCACGAGTGGAAAACCAGCCAAAAAAGATCAAGAGGGAGAAACTTGAAATGACCTCCACATGTTAAACCAGTCCTGTTTTGAGGGTTTTGTAATTGTTGCCACTTTAGTGCACCTGTCGTTAAGTCCATGAACACCAATGCAGCTGAAAGTGATTAACAATGCCCTCAGCTGCTTCATCAACCAGAAAATTATCAGACAGGTTTCATTGATTTCATGCCAGGCCCAATAGAAAAAGTGTTCCTTTAATTTTTGTTAGCAGTGTATAACACAAAACTGGCTTCATAAAGTCATTTATTGTTTAACAGACGTCTAAACTGTCCTTTTACATCACCGAGGCGGAATAATACTGTTCTCTTTTCTCAGTCTTGAATAATTAGAAATTAAAAATAAAACATGGGGTCCATATAGAAGAATCTAAGTTAACACATCAAGGAATGCTTCTTTGAGCAAATAGTGACCTTGAAAACGTTTATCTGAAATTAAAATAGACCTGTAAATTACAGTGCTGTAAGTTAGCATATCAAAACTGACAGTTTATCACAAAATAAAATGCTGAAAAAGCATTAAGCTTCTGACATGTGGTATGGCATGATAGTTAAATATAAATATAATTACATCAAATAAATAAAATAAAATAAAACATCACAAAAGGTATAGGCTAGAAAAGTCCCGGTAAAGTTATAGATTAAAAATGAGATTAACGCAATTAAAAAAAATATTGCACTAAATGTGGCTGTGATTAATTAATCTCAATTTAATAATTTGACACCCCTAATAATTAAAATACTAGATAACTTATGTTTGCCACGCAACATTAAATACCAAGTTCACTTGTTTGTTTCAACACATTTGCAGTGCGAGTTAATCTAAGAGCTCTGGCGCTCTTGTTTCAGGAAGTAGAAGTGAGCCAGAGGAGAGGTGAGCAGAATGCGAGTCTTACTTCCTGATATGTGGACATCTCTCCTCTGATTGGCTAACAGCAACACGACTCTACCACTGACTCTGTCTGCTCTGCAACGTTGATGTTTTATCTCCACCAATAACACAAGCCTGGAGGAGTTCTGCTGTGTGGTGGAGTTGCTAATGCTAACGGTTAGCTTCTACTAGCCCAGACGTTCTCTGCTGTTTCCTGGACGCTAAACCAACAACAGCCTTCCCCGTCGTGAGTCAACATGGGTGAGTTTCTAATCCTAGAGTCAGGGGTGTCGGACTGGGGGAGTAAAGGGTACCGTTTACCCAGGGCCCACTGCAGGGAGGGGCCCTGAGACAGCCTTGAATAAAAATGTTTTATTGTGTTTTTGTTCCCTCCCAATTTACTTCATGTCTTAATAAACTTCCCTTTACCTGGATGAAGAGGTTAAAAAACAGAATTTTGCCTTAAAAATAATAACTGAACTATCTCTGAGGCATCTATCACCCCTTAAAATGTGGGTTAGTCCACACCTGCGGCCTGGGCTGCGCATCTACAGCTGAGACATTACAGTATTTATGAACTTGTCTTATGGCATGACAAAAAATGTGCACGAGAGATATTAAACAAGTGAGCATGGGGGCCCACCTAGATGGCTTGTACCTAGGGCCCAGAATTTGGTGCTACGCCCCTGCCTAGAGTTTCACCTAGAGTCTATTTTCTATCAGAAGCTAATGCAGGAGATAGGTGGAGGAGACTATTTTCATGTTCAGCCTGCATGAAACACTCAAAATGACTGATCATTTTCAAAAAACAAGAAAAAATAATTTTTAGTGAACTTTTTCTTTAATACAAATTAGGAGTCACTAAAACCTGAAAAACACAAAAATTCTAAGATCCAAATTATTAAAATACTAAAAAGCCATAATTAATGCGTCCACAGGATTGATCAGTTTAAAGCCATTCCTTCAACATTTTATAAAAGTAATCAAAGTCAGACATCCCATAATGACCGTAGGTAACCTGCTCCAGAACTTACAGCCCAAAACTCACGAAGCAGAACTAAAGAACCACACTAAGACCCGCTGGAGGACGATGTTTTTCCAGATGCCACGAACAATCAGAAAGAGCATTTATCACAGATTATTTAACACTGGTCCCGTTTATTCTGGTGAGAAGTGGCTTTTTGCTGCCCTTCATCCTCCAGAAATCATCTTCTCAGTGTGCAGATTAACTCACATCTGCTGATGTCTTTCCTGAGCAGATTCTGATCCAGTTAACTTCAGGAGATGGTTCTGATGCTGGCTGGACCTTCTCAGTTTTTTTGTTTTCGGTTAAGTTTGTGTTTTTCAAGTGAAAGACCTGAAATGATTCATCATCCATGGAGGAAGAAGCTGCTGTGAAGTCTGAACCTCTTTTTTTTTTTCATGTTTACTTAAATGGGCCACTACAAAGAGCGGCCATGTTGGATGCTGATTAATTGGCCCATTAGCTGCTATTTTAAGATTCTGGCCATTGCTAGGAAACCAAAACTGATTATTTCTGAAAAATGTACATTAACATCTGCTCATCAAACCGCCTCGACGGGGGCTGCTGAGTCGACTCACACACGGAAACGTTGAAGGTTCTTTCCATTACATTTTGGGTTTTATCTCCAAATTATTGGGAAAAACTCCCACTTGTTGCAATAAGTTTTATTTTGAAGGAATGTTGCATTTGTGCTCATGCATTTTTTAAAGTCTTCATTCTAGGGTTAGACCGATATTTCGGTCAGCCGATATTTACTGTTTTTATACATCAGCATCGGCCAATATTTGTCCTTAGTAAAGCCGATTTAAAGGGATATTCCACCCAAAAAGGAAATTTTGTCTGTTGACATATTTCCCAGAGTTAGATAAGTGGGAAAAAGCATGCAGCGCAGTGATTCTCCTGATCTGGCAGCAGTCTGTCTGCTTTAGTTTAGCTTTAGCTTCCATTGTTTATGCTAAGCTAAAGCTAACTCTGGGAAATATGTCAACAGACAAAATTTCAACTTTGGTGGAATATCCCTTTAAAGGCAGCCCGGTGCTGCTGCAGAATTTAATTTAAATGTATTTTTACGTTCACTAATAAAATCTGCATAATAAATAATCTAACTTTATTTAGGGGTCTGATTTTAACACTGAACAGCGCACAAAGTTAAGATTTTACAGTTTGTTAAATTCAGAGTTCAAAACTGATTCAGATTCAGAAATTTTGTGCATCAACTGATGTTATTAGTGATATTTTCACATGAAAATAAGGTGGAAAACATCTAGATATCGGCCATCGGCTGACTATGTCTCCTACATATCGGTATCGGCAATAAAAAAAACTATATCGGTCGACCTCTACTTTGTTCCACCCTGAAGCTGACGACATGATCCACTACTCTCCCCCTGACCCTACACACCGCCCTGAGGGACACCCCCACTGAGCTTCAGAAGCAGTTAAAAAAATCTCCGTCTCTTCCTCTCAGATCTCTGAATGCAGCAGGCGGCCTCTTCCTCATAAAGGAGTTGTTGTTTACTAGAGCTGTGCCTTTCTCAGGTTTCATCCCCTCTGGCTCTGCAGGACTGTCATCTCCTCAGAGGGAGGGGCTGTGCCATAAAACAAACAGATACGCCAGAGTCACCGCCCGGAACACCTCCTGCAACCCGACACTGCAGCCGGCCGGCCGGCCGGCAAGAGGAGAAAACGCATTCCACATGGCCGCGCGTCTGCGTTCAGATGTGTAAGAAGGAAAAGAATTCTTCCAGACGACAACACACACACACACAGCTGAGTTTCTGTGACGTGTGTGTCTCAATTTCTGAGCTGGAGCAAAGCAAACATGGAGGCTGTAAGTAAAACATTCAGCTCCGCGACCTTAAGGTCAACAGTCTGACCCCGGATCTGACCTCAGCTGGTTTCCTCGTGTTTTATTAAAGCCAGGGGCGTCAGGAATCCAGCATCCTCCTCACAGCGGATTCTTTCATTCAGGCCAAAATAAATAAATAAATACATTTTTATTCTAACAGGAATAAAACACTGAGATTTAAACAGTCATGCTGCCAGTTTGGGTCAGAACGTCCTCAGGTTTTAAAAGTTTTGGAGCTGCTAAAATTAAACTCGAACCTTTTAATTTTCGGTTTTCTCTGCTTGAAATGACAGGGTGAAAATAAAAGATTCAGCACTAAATTTTAGTGGCGATGGATGCAAAATAATCCTGCAGGAGCCGACTTGTGGTCGGCGGCCTGACGGAGCCGGGTGTCAACGGGAGTTTGGAAGGATGTGAACCAAGGTTTTATTCCCAACATGGCGGCTTCACGGCACAGGAAATGCTGTCAGACCCCCGGATGGCACCGACATCTGGAGGGTTCGTGTGAAATGATGCGTCCCTAAAACGTTCCAGCAGTTTTACTTTTAAATCACCCCTGAGACCAGTTTAACAACAGGAAGCAGAAAAACAAGAGAAAAAGAAAACTGTCGTTTAGTTCGTCTCCCTTAAAGAACATGAAATAACCGATCATGAAGCTAAACGTTTAAACAGATCAAAACAAAATCCAGAACAAAAAAAATGCAATAAAACTGAGACAGAGGCAGGAAATGGGGGAAAATGACAAACAAGCTTTTCAGAATAAAACAGGAAGTAACTAAAGAGGCACATAAAGCACAGCAGAAACAAAACAGATGGGAGAACTTAAAGATGATTCACGGTTTCTGTTTAAACAAAACGCCTGAGTAATCCGATTACATTCACACCTGGATCAAAGTCCCCTTTCAGTCAAAACACTTGAGGAGAACACAGAAGCTCACTGTTATCTGGAGCTGAAGGGAAATGGTAGAGATGCAGCGATAGCACATTTCCTGAGTATTTTCAATCAAGTACGTGTAGATACCGAGTACTAGAAGCATAAGTGTACATGTATTCTATTCAGAGTTGGGTACGAGACAGAGGCGTACTGAGGCATTGTCCACACCTAGTCGGGTTTTTTAAAAAACGAATATCCGCCCTCCCAAAAAATAGCGTCCACACCGCCTCGTTTGTAGGAAAAACTCCATCCACACGTAACCGCATAAGTGCATCGTTACGCACATTCATAGGCATGCCAGACCTGTAGGGGGCAGTAGTTCCCCCAAATCCTGTCCATTTCATCTTCCGGCTCAACTTCAACAAAACATGAAACATGGCGCCTAGCTCGCTTGTGTGGACCGATGAGGTGGCAGAATTGCTCTTAAATGTAGTTTTGGAGAATAAAGTCAACAAGTGTCAAAAAGTGCTTGGACGATTGATAACGCGAGCACGGCTCTGAGGGCATCCATGTTGTAGCGTAAACACAGGACGCACATGACATCAGCAGTGCTTCATTTGTAAATCAAACGTTACCGGAACGCAAGTTGCGATGTCAGACCAAAGTTCACTGAGGGCAAAACGGATGCCGGATCGCGCACGTTCTCAACAAGAACCGGTTCCCACTGTTTCAATTTCTAGGAATCATTTGCCACTTTTGCAAACAATTCCCTTATCAATCCAAGTTGGCGCGAATGACGTCACCACGTACACTGCGTAGTTTAGGCATAGCTTTAGCATTTACTCAGCAGGAAACATGGCGCCTAAGCGGCACAAACGCTCGAAAGTTAGGTCATACTTTACAAGAAAGGATGACAACAGGGCAACTTGCAATGCTTACGAAGTAGATACTTCATCAAAGGGAGGAAACACTACGGATATGCAAAAGCATCTGTGCCCAAAATACGCAATAACTTAAAGTCAATGTCGTGTTTTTGACCTGAAGTGAATTTCAACGCAGCAGCAGCGGTGACGTTTGCACGTCCTCTCCTGTTAATACTGCAGGTAGCTAATCAGCTAACACGGCCTATCGTGTTAGCGTCATTTACCTTATACACACACCTCCACACTAGCAGACTCCAGCGACTACAGTCCGACCTGTGGTGAGATTTTTCCCATCTTGCAAAAGCGACAGCATGACTCTGCTTCACAAGGAGCATGAAGGAGAACATTTAGAAAGATCTTTCCAACGATACCAGGTACAATTGATTATTCAACATTAGTAAACTGACCGTTATGATGCAGGAGACCATGTGCAATTAAGTTTTTGCCACCTACTGAAATACTCAGGAATTGATAAGGAACTGGATTGATAGACAGAATCGACAACGGCATTGATATTGATAAAATCGTAATAATTCCCACCCCTAATCCTGGACATTGTTCAGTTCCTGCAGGTAAGACACAGACCGATCAGAACCGCTCAGCGTTTTTATCTCCAACTGTGTTTAGTTTTCCCAAACAGCAAATAAAGTGGGAATGTCTGACAAACAGACGGCTGTTTTAACCAGAAACAGAAAAAAAAAAAGCATTCAAAAGAAGAAAAACTCAAACCTTGACTCTGTTCTGTTTCCTGTCACCCGACGCCGTGCAAGCGTTATTCATCAGAAATAAAAGTGATGCTTGAGCGCAAAAATTAATTAAGTGTTCACCTGATGGAATTTATTCTCTTATACAAACATAAAAACTATGAAGCGGTTTCTGCTTGAGCTCATGACCATAAATCACCTGCATCCTTCTACACATTCATTGTGATCTGGAGAGTTTTTCTATTCAGCTTTCAATGAAACTTTGGTTCCATGAATGCATCTATGATTTATAATTATAATAAAAGAGCTGGGTGGGTGTTTCTATAACGTGTAAAGATTTATGCTGCTAATCTGCGTGTTCCTGTTCAGAAAATATCATTCTTAAAGCAGTTTTAATTTTCTTTTTCTGAATAACCCTAGAAACCTGTTTATTTATAATTGCAGCTTATGTGTAGCCTGGAGAGCCACCATACAAATGTAAATATATGATCTGGCCACGAGCCGTTGAAACCACACAGTCGTGGGGCGGGATCTACGGTTGGACAGGGCTAGGACCAATCAGAGCAACAAACAACGTGACGTATTCATCGCTACGGACATCAGTCGACGGGGCAGTCCCTCATCTACCGTTAAAGGAACACTTGGCAGTTCTGGCTTGCTTTTAGCACCCCCTAGTGTCCGTTAGTGAAACCAAAAGTGAAACGTATCTCCTGGCTGTGCGTTGGTCATTTTAACACGTTAATCTAACAGCTGAAACGTCTCCTCAGCCTTCATTAGTGTCTACAGGAGCGGTTCATCACTAAATCAAACACATCAGCTGTGTTCATGATCTAAAACATGCAGGAAACATGCTGGAAGCAGACTGCAGCACCAGGCATGTCAGCTCCACTTTACTAAGTCCAACAGGGACCGGACCGCCACTCTGAAGTTGCAAGTGTGGTATTCTGGCCACAGAGGGCGGTGGGGGTCTGAGTGACATTTCATTAACCCTTTTAGCACATACTGGCTCAAGAACATGAACATGAAAAAGTTGCATAGCGTGGCTTTAAAGAAGAAGATGAAGAAGCAAAAACATCTTTTTCTAAATAATGACCTCAGTACCTCTATCTGCTCACGTCTTAGAGAAAAGCTCAAGTCTAAATCGTTCAAAGTTGATACTAAAGTCGATTCAAATGAGCGTCGCTCCTGAACCGACGCCATCTTTGTAGTTTTTCTCCATCGCAGCTTGAGTGGTAGACCTGCTGAGGCTATGATGGGTGTGGCTAGACCGACCTGTAGAGCAAATCCTTTTAACTTTTCGTTCTTTTTAAAACACAGATAGAAGATCTTTTTTACCTTTTTATGCTGACGTTTCGACCGTCACTGTGGCCTTCTTCTGAGCTAGACTGCTAAAAGCAGCCTTCACTTTCGCTTCCGTTTATGTGCGTTATGTCCCTTGCTGCCCGCACATAAACGGAAGCGGAAGTGAAGGCTGCTTTCAGCAGCCTAGCTCAGAAGAAGGCCACAGTGACGGTCGAAACGTCAGCATAAAACGGTAAAAAGATCTCCTATCTGTGTTTTAAAAAGAACGAAAAGTTAAAAGGATTAAAGAAAACATACACAGAATGAACGTACCGAAGATGACTGTAGAGCAAAGTCTGTTAGACAGTTTGTCTACATTTCTAGGCTAGCATGTGCATCTTTAGCATTTTTCGTCAGTTTTACATAACTTTTTCATGTTGCTTCAATTAGCCTTTCGCCAGCCCCGCCCCCAGAATGGCTATTGTCCAATCACACATCATAGCAACCGTTACTATCCGACAACGCCAAACAAAATGATGAAGCTGAGCCTAATTTACTACTAAGCATTAGCCTCGATAGTAGTCGTGTCTCCTTCGTTTCCCTTCAGAACCTCCTCATCGAGCTCAACCAGCAACAGCCAAGCATGAGTGCTCCCCCCGCCCGCGGCTGAGCGGAGGTCCGCCTCCCAGACTATCCAAGACCCTTTTAGATAAGACACACCGTGCCGGCAAATCAGCGTAATATTACCTCAACCGTGTGTCTTATAAACGCACATTAAGCCTTGGCGCAACAGCGGGTGGTGTCATGATCACGTGATGAATTAATGCCGAGCTCCGGCCGGGAACTATATGGAAAATGAAAGTAAACACGGGCGTAAAAAGTTACATTTTATAAACAGACTCAGCTGAGATGATAAACTGAGCGATGCAGAGCGCCGGGAGCTTTTCTCCGTTAGAGCTGCAGCTCAGATCATCTGACAGCTGACATCTGACAGCTCACAGGGACACCGCGTCGCCGCCACCGCTCCTCGGATCCACGCGTCCCCGGACGCCAGACCTTCTCCCAAACTCCCAACTCCTTGTTCCCTGCTACGCTATCCCTCCACTGCATACTGTAACCCTTTTGCCTCAATCTGGATGATATTGAGGAGAAATTGCTCCAAAAAATGTCGCTGACACGCATCTGTCTACTTCTTTCCATCGCGGAAATCTGCGGAGCTGCTGTATTTGATCCACTAATTGTCAGAGTTGGCAACAGTAACTAAGGGGGGCGGGGCTCGGCGAAAGGTCAATTAGGGCTGGGTAGAAAAAAACACGCAGTAGCGACAATGCTATATGACCCTATCCAAAATATTATTCATATTTAGGACCAGACTGAATTTAATAGAATCGAATCGTGATTAATCGATTCAGAGCCTTATGAATCAAAATCGAATTGATTTGGGAAATTGGCCACAAAACCCAACACTAGCTTCCATGCATAAGCACTATTATTCCGTTTGCGATTCAGTTCACCAAATTCGTCTGCATGTGCAAAAACAAAAAAACTTTAAAATCCTACATCAAAACATGCGATACAATCACGTAACGTTTGCAACGACTGTAGCTAGCTGTAGGCGCTACGTAGAACTGACTGACAGGAATACTTTTTAATCTGCGTTATGTTTGCCGTCATAGAGAGCGAGACGCAGGTGCGTGGTTACCATGGTGATCTTAACAAGCCATTGGTGACCTCAACAAGAAACTGGTGGTTACCGTGGGGATCTTAATGACCTACTAGTAGGAGCTTTAACATTTCTTTTAATTTTACATAGTTTTTACGTCAAAACAGGTATTTTGTCTCAATTTACATGATAATTTTATTTGAGAATCACTCATCATCTCCTTTTTTAAAACAGCTATTATTGTCATGAATAAACAAACAGATGATGTCCAATAAGTCTGGTAAATCAGGATCTGAGGCTGATTTAGGTTTTTCTTTTAGACTCACAAAAACAGAGTAGAGCATCTCCATAACCTCTAGTTAAATTATGTTACTCTGGGATTAAATCTAAAACCTCAGCTCTGTCGCTGCTTTACAGTAAAACCCAATGTCATCATCAACACTAAAGATCCTTCAACGTGACCTTCTGTTATTAATAATTGCTCACATGATTATTTTTTATGTCCAACAACAAGCTTCTGTTTCTGCTCTGGCCTTTATCAGGAGCTCCAAGAGCTCGCTCTCAGCGAGAGCACTTCAGAGTGAGAGCAGGGAGAGGATGGGAGACGCACAAACACCCAGACGTAATGAGGAATCCAGAACATTTGATGATCCACACACACACACACACAGTCTAACAGCACTGTGATGCTGAGAAGCAGCTGCAGCTGAGATGCTGGTCCAGAAAACCAAGGGGGGGGGGGGCTTCAAACAGCAACAGGAAGGAAGAGTCAGCTCATCAACTCTCCACATCGATAGGCCTAATGAAAGAATGCTGCTCTGCTCTGTAACATTACCGGAGTTCCACAGAAACATCGATGCTTTAAAGTCAAACCTTTCATCTGATGCCACGTAATATAATAAGGTGATGCTTGATGGATCAGGCCTTTTAGCCGGGCTGGTGGAGAGGTCAGAGGTCAGCGTCTGCTGCTGCTGAGGGTCACGGTGACCAGATCAAACACTTTAAACTTAAAAATTTAAAACACGTTTAAAGTCCTGTGTGAAGTCTAAAATCCAGTAAATCTGATCAGACTCGATAAGATAAATAATCATAAGAGATAAAACTCAGTGATTTAATATACTGCAGAGTAATAAACAAATACATATTGTGGTGAACATATCTGAGTCAGATTACATAAAAGACCAACATCTGAGATGAAACAGTCACATTATAGGAAAAAGCTCTTGAACTTCAGACCAGAGTTTCTAAAACTTCTCAGCTTTTAACCCACAGAATAAATGATAAAGATGTTTGGAGGTTTGGCTAGAATGAATTATTATACTAAAATGTCCTTCTATGTCTAATATTATTTATTTTTAACATCAATTAAAGCGAAAATATGTTTATTTTAAGGTTTTATGTTTCTTTCTGAAGACCACAGCCCTAACTGGCTTCCCGACATCAACACCTGAGGCTCATTAAACACTCAACTCCAATCTTACCTGGACTGCTGGCGCGCGGAGCTTCCTAAATCCCCCTTCGTGCCTCCATAAACTCCAGGTCTTCGTCTTCCTGCTTCATTTCTCACTTTTCATTATAATTTCTCATATTTTTCTCCTCGTATTCATATTTTTATGAAACCAGTTCGATAGTGACCGCGGTTCATCTGAATTTCCCCTAGTGGGCGGGGCTAAAGGTATGTAAACGGTGATAGGTTCAGCTGCCCTTCGCTCCACGTGACCTCAGTTTGATTGACACCCATCCATCCCAGCCTCTGGGACGAGCTTAATCCAAATCCTTTACTGCTATTGGATATGAACCAAAGTGGGCGGAGCCTCAGTCCTGCATGATCCAGAACACCTGGTCACCTTTATGAGGGTCCAGCAGCAGATTTGACTGTAATTCATCTGACCCAGATTAATAAAGCGAGTCTGTTCTTTAAATCAAATTAAACTTTGAAGTTTGATGATGTCATTATTTAGTCAAAAGTTTAACCTCTTATTTAACATGTTAACCGGAGTTCACCCCAAAAACTCTAAATATACCATCATTTTTATATTAGGTTAAATTAGCCTATTAAAAGTCTTGATGATTCTAAATGAATAAAATTAAAAAAGTAAAAATGTATTTATTTTTATTGTTTTAGTTTGTAAGAATTTACTTTCCACACCAAAAAATAAATGTTTTTTCTTTTTGCATCTTTCATTCATTTAAAGCATCAACAGTTAAAATATGTAATGTTGTAAATAAATAATACTATAAAACTTCTAATATTAATAATGGTTGCTAATAAAGTTGTACTTATTGAAACTTTTCTGTATTTGTATTCAGTTATATTCAGTGTATTTCAAATATGCTCGACCTATTTTCATAATCTAACGTTGCATTGAGACATAAAGCTAACAGAAAACACACACAAGCTTCCGTTTCCCATGTTTGTTTGGAATTTAAACTTTATATGGGAAGAAAATGTTAAAAAAACAAGTGAAACATGTTCTGCACATCTTCTGGGTGATTTTGGGACATTTTTAACACGTTCCTGTGATCCATGTGGTCTAGAAAAACATTTTAAATTCATTTTCATTCAATAATTTATGAGGTGAAGCCATTTAACTTCTCAAAGTTCTCTAGTTTACGTTTGTCTAATCCTGGTCCTCCAGGGTCTCCATCCTGCTTATTCTAGAGGTCTCTCTGCTCCAGCACACTTGACTTGTACCAGCAGGTCACGACCCGGCTTCCACGGGGTTTGATGACCTGCTGCACAAGTTACTCAACCATTGAATCAGGTGTTTTGGAACAGGGAAGCAACTAAAACATGCTGGATTTTTGTCCTCAAAAGACCTGGAACGGACATTACAAAGCACCATCACACTCCCTCCTCCATGCTTCAGCTCATTTGGAAAAGGTAACCAACTCGATGTTCTGTGATGGAAGATCCTGAATTATTCTTTTTTCTTTTCTGGGAAGCGATGCGAGTTATTTATGGACTCACCTGTCTTCATTCCTGTTGCAGCGATCAGCAGCAGCTGTGGAGTGATAACACAAAGCAATCGTGCACAAAAAACAAAAATTGCTTTTATTTGAGGCTCAAATTGTCGTTTTCTGACAGCATAACAGAGGATCTTTATTTTAGATTTACTCTGAAATCCCACAGGAGCAGGATTTGAATTTAAAAAGGCAATTTAAATAAGACAGATGGAATAAAAGTAGGCATGCAACAAGCTTCCTACTGTGATACTTGGGCAGAGAAACATAACAGCTTTAGATTGGTACAATCAGACGCGCCTCGGCTGCAGGGGAACTGGGCTTTTAGACATGAAACTGAATTATGGCAGACTCATTACAAGTCAGATGAAACTGAGGAATGTGGCTGTGCAGCCACACGGCCCAGAGCAGCGACATTAACAATGACAATAACAAAGTGTGATTGGTAATAAGTAGGGCAGCTGAACTGGTCCCTGGGCGAGCGAGAGGAGAGGGAACCATAAACCAGAATCACCAGCAGGTGATGGTTCCATCATCAGACGCTCGAATGTTCTCAAAGCAGGTTCTTCTTCTCTCGTCACGTAGAACACATGCAGACGGTTTCAGGTACTGAGAATGTGGGATGCACTCTTAAAATGTCAATAAAGATCTGGAAATTCTAACTTGCATTGAGCTTAAATAGGAGGTAAGATGTTTCCAGGTGTTTTACAGCTCGTCCTAAAAGATTTCTGTTAACGTTAATCTTGCTTTTGTTGTTGTTTAGTTAGATCTTTCATTCAGGGATGGAGGACTCCATTCCTGACTGACTCGAGTCACGTTTAAGGGACTTGTGCCTCGATTGTAGGAGCACACTGATGACTTTCACTTGGACTTTTAAAGGACTTCAAGCAGCAATCCAGTTTTCCTGCTTTCAGGAATTAGGTAGCCTATGATTTGTTTTAAAATCCGTCAAAGTGATATTATTTTGTGACTTGGACTCTGCCTGTAGGACCTTGTAACGTGGCCTAATTCTAGGATTTGGACTCAAACACTAAAGACTTGAGTGTGACTTGGACTCATGAGATGGTGACTAAAGCATGCTTTCATATTCTTGGTTTTCAATTTCCTTTATGGACTCCATCTTTGTATTTCCTCCCTGAGCTCTCCTCACACCTGCTCACCTGTAATCAGCTCACCTGTCAGGTCGATCCTGATCCCTACTCATCTCCCGTTCTGTGCTCCTGCCCGTTATGTTCTAGTTAAATTCTCAGTAGTTCTTTTGTCACACATCACCTGTGTGAGTGAACAGAATCCATTTTCTTCTGCTTATCCAACGGTGAGTCACAAAGGTCACAGGTCCAGGAGGGAGGCCCAGACCCCCTCCTTCCCAGCTCACTCTGGGGGATCCCAAAGGCTTCCCAGGCCAGCGAGTTCTGGGTCTTCCCTATAAGGTCTCTTCCCAGAGAGACGTACCTGGAAAACATTCAGATGGAGTCATCAGATGCTCAAACCACCTCAGCTGACTCCTTTCGATGAGGAAGAGCATCAGTTCTACTCTTAGCTCCTCATCTCTAAGGCTCAACCCGCACCACACAGGAACCCAGAGGAAGATCATGTCAGCCGCTTGTATCCAGGAACCCGTTCTCATGGCGACAGGTGAGGTTTGGAATGCAGACCAGAGAAATGCCCAGATCCATCAGAACGTCTCCAGCTCCATTCATTCAAGAACAAGACACCAAGAGACTCATTCCCAACCCCAGAGGGAGCATTCCAGTTTTTCCCAATCAAGAACAACAAGTACAATTTTGGAGTAACCGACCCCCATCCCAGCTGCTCCAGCGCACCCTGAAGGTCACAGCTCGGAGACGCCAACAAAACAAAAATCACCTGCAAGAAGCTCATTTTAGATTCTGATGCTCTTAAAACAGGAACTCCCTTTTCCGGGATTACGTCTCAAGATCCTGTTCACCTCAAACGGGATCGGGACAAGAGAGTAAAAAAGACCATGTTAGTTTTAATAAAAACATTTGTGTAGATTATTATTAGTACCATATATGGCCTTTATAGCCAAAAATGTATTTAAAAAAGAATAATTAAAATTCAATTAATATAAAATTTCTCAAAAATATTGTAAAAAAAAGGGATATAACACATTATTACACCTTTAAAACATTCTTCTGATTAATTCACCTGATTGAAGTATTTACTTTACTTTCCAACAATCCTAATGAACAAATGACTTCATATCAGAATTAAATAAAGAAAAATAAGCCAAATGTCTTTAGTTTCTGTGTAATTTCTCTTTATGTTGGTGCCCTGCTGCAGACTTCTACAGCGGTGATTACACCAAAGACTTTTTCTCTCCGCTGAAAATGAAATTACAACCCGGACAAAGCCGTCGCCGCTGAAAAGGATTTCTCACTTTATGTTTTAACGACTTCACACACGGAATTAATTGAAAAAGCAACACAGAATAAAAATAAAAGCCCAGCCGAGCTGGAAGGCTCCTGCAGCGGCGTGGGCATCAGCAGAAGAATCATCAATAACACATCAGCACACGCGTGTACACACCCATTCCCCCCAGCTACCTTTCTCAAAGCCTATTGTGGAATGTGTGAGGAGGAGAAACGAAGCTTTTCATCCATTCACTTCGTCTCCCATCTCTTTCCGTCTGTGTTGGGGTCAGCTCCAATTCAGAAAGCTTTCACACCGCTTTTCCAACCGTCCGTCTCAATTTGGTGAAAAGAAAATTGTTGTGGAGCTTCACTTGTCTTTCTGCACCGAAAAATTGGAACCATTTTGACCCCAATGTGTTTTTTTTTGTTTGGTTTTGTTGGAAACGCATTCCTCTTTCCTTCCTTTTGAGCGTCGGGGGGAAAAATGCAGCCACATTCAGAGGCTGAACTGTTTATTGAATGTAAAGAATCGCAACATAAACAGAATCGACGCAAGGATGTCGGACCAGAGAAAACACAGATTTAACAGAACCGTTAAAATAGAAAATGCAACAAAAAGCAGCAAAACAAGCAAAGTGAATAAAGAGTTAAGCACTGGGATGTTTAAATAAGGGCACTCATGAGTGGTAAAAACAGAAATCATCAAGACGCGTATCAAAAATGCACAATAAATACATTTAAACATTTTATATTCTGGATAAAAAAGGACAAATTAACACGAAATCAGCTCAGATAAAACCAATTACTATTAACCAAGCCTGTTAAAAAGCAGGAAATGATGTTAAAAATTCAAACGCCTCAGATTTGATTCGTGTCCTAACAGGAAGTGTGGTTCATGCACGTGCGTATAAAATAATAAAAGTTAGAAAAATGAATCCAAATGAAAACGTGGTTCCCTTTGTGAGGCTCAGTCCACGTTTCTGTATCTGGAGAAGAGGTTATAGAGGACGCGGAGCGTCGATTTCAGGTCACAGTTCACGATATCTGGGGAAAAAAAGAATACGAGTTTTTATCGATCTGTGATGAACACAGGAAATACAAAAATGTTGTTTTAGCTTCGAAAAGAACAGAAATAGAGAATTAATTCATTTTCTTACTTAAAATGTTGATAAAAGAAGCTTCAGAAAAAGAACCAAACCTGCAGCAAGCAGGAGTCACATTTGATTTATTATTTTTATATTTTTGATCAATAGTTCTCCAGAATTTATGATGTTTTTCTGCTGCTTTTCACAAATTTCCTCTCCAGAAAGTTTTCTGATGTATAAATAATCCTAACTCAAGGGATGAACCAGAGTTGTGTTGATACGTAACAAAGAACTTAGAGAAACAATTTTTAATCCGATCTTCATGGAAATTTTGGTTTCTAATGATGCTAATGCTAACGGTTAGCTTCTACTAGCCGAGACGTGCTTTGCTGTTTCCTGGACACTAAACCGACAACCCCGTAATAGAGGCGATTTACCTGCAAGCTCCCTTTCAACCGGGAGCGAATCAGACACGAAAAGAAAGTGAAAGCGTTCCACGCCGCTGGTCCCTCAAAGTCACAAAATCACGGGAGAATTGCAACACCACGCGTGATTTCAGAAGTCCACACAATAAAAAGCAATGAGAAAGATGGCTGCATGTGTCCACAAAGTTCTGTGGTTTGTTGTCTGTTCTGTTTACATCAGTTACGGCAGTTTCACAGGAAATGACGTATGTTCAACTGCATGCGACTTTTATTTTGAAAGTTTCTAAAGCCCTTTTTATAAGACACACCATGCTGGCAAATCAGCGCAATATTACCGCAACGTGTTTCTTATGAACGTGCCATGGCGGCATCACGTTGCGGGAATTTTGCGGCATTCGTGCCGCCACGCTTGGTAGTAATATTGCGGTAATATTGCGGCTTCGCACATTAAGCGTTGGTGCAACAGAGGGAGGTGTCATGACCACGTGATGAATTAATGCTGAGCTCCGGCCGGGAACTATGTTAAAAATGAAAGTAAACACGGGCTTAAGTTTCACTTTTGTAAACAGAACCAGCTGAGATGATCATTTGGAGCGTTGCGGTGCTCCGGGAGCTTCTCTCCGTTAGATCTGCAGCTCAGATCATCTGACAGCTCACAGGGATGGTGGAGGACACACACCTGTAGCTGGTTGTTAAAATAACAACTTAAGGAGCGCGGCTTCGATCGCAATAAAAGGCAAGTTATGTCCAAGATAAACAGAAGTCCGCGACAGTGCACAGACCGCCCCCATACCGCCCCCATACCTCCTTTATGCCGCCATCGCGTAATCTTTTATAAAACAGACATGATTGCGCAACATTACCGCCACGGTCTGAGCTCTTATAAACGACCTTAGGGTCCTTGATGCCGCATCGGCTTTGCGGCACATTGGCGGCATTGTTTTATAGAAAGGGCTTATATGTTTTACATTGCTTTCGTGTTTGACTTCCTGTCTGGCTTGATCTAAACTGAAGAGTTTGACGTGTTTTGGAAGCGAAGCGCGTAAAAAATAGACTCAAAACGTAACGATAGCATACCTTAGCATCTGGAACGCGTCCAAAACGTTACACTTTGCTGCCGGTGGAAAGGAACCCGTCCACTATAACAGCCGTTTAGTATGTTTCGCGACTCTTTCACGTCCGGTGGAAAGAAGGGGTCAAGTGACAGTGTGACGTAGATCTGTCAGGATTTTCTAATCCTAGAGTTTCACCTAGAGTCTATTTTCTATCAGAAGCTACTGCAGGAGATAGGTGGAGGAGACTATTTTCATGTTCAGCCTGCAGGAAACACTCAGAGTGACCCATTAGGATCAGAGATAATAAGTAAAAGATAGTTTTTCAGTGTTCCACACCTTTAAGAACTATGATTCAGGAAGTAAAACGTAGCAACGGTGAGTTCAGGGATTGGGAAAAAGGCCGATTCCAACCACCAAGCGAGTTTTGGTGCATCACTAAAATCAGTAAGTTTGACACATTTTATCACCAAACAGCGGAAAATCAGTTGGTCCCGTTTCAGGTCTTTAATGGATTTTATCCTCTTTTAATTTTTAAGCTATGACCTTCATCTGCTCTATTAGGCCTCACATGTCTTCTTTTGTCCCACACTCGTCCACTTTCCTCGTGGTTTACGCTCACATGCAGAACGAGACGCGCCACGGTCAGACACTAAAACGGAAACCCGGTAAAACGGCAGCAAAGGAGAAAGAAACCTGAAGAAATGAATCAAAAAGTTTGTGTTCTTCTCAAAACCTTTGGCCACAACTGTAGTGTTTTAATGTGACTTTGGTGTAAAATAAGGCTTCAGCCTCTTCTCGTCTCCTTTGTTGTTTTTATAAACACACTAAAGTAAAATAGATTAACTGATGTATTTGTATCTGCGGTGATGCGTCATCCTACCCTCCGGTCGAGGTTTGGGCCTCTCCAGACCTCCATCTTGCATCAGCTCAAAGGAGAAGGACACGTTGTGAACCTGCAGATACGGAAACGAGCCGTTATGAACACAAAAACACTAAACTGTCACATACAGGTGCATGCAAACCCCTAACGGCTCCTCCTAAAGCCTCCAGCCTAATCCTGCAAAGTCTTGTTTGCATTTGTGTAAACGCCGTAATCTTTGTCTCCAGCTGCAGAAACGCTCTGCAGCTTCATTCATTAACTCAACAGTAACACGTCCACGTGAACGGGGGGAAAAAAGCTTAAATTCTAGTTTTTAGTGAACGGGGAAAATGCTGCCGTTTATCCAGAACACCGGGCTGGAGCTTCCTCCACTTGTTCTTAAGATGACGGGTCTTTTCAGATCTCCAGCGTGTGATGAGCAGGGATGCAGCTCGGATGAGGAGACCAGAAAAGACTTCTGAGGCGAGAGAGAGAGAGAGAAACCAATCAGAGAGAAGAGGTCGAACAGCTGAAAGATGTTTTCTATTCTCTGGTGTGTGTGTGTGTGTGTGGTCGCCCTGCTGTGAAGTACTAAAAGCTTTGCCCAACAAGGGCTTATTGTGTGAAAAGCGTGACCTAAGCCCCTCTAATACAGGAAAAGAAGAGAGGAAGAGCCTGAGGAAGAGGTGCACTGAGCAGAAGCAGGAGTGCTTTCCTGAAGCCTCGTGCTTCTCTTCTCAGCCCACCGTCGGCGTATCGCCGCCGGGCCCCCGAGGCCCCTCAGATCCACGCCGTAACAGAGCCGAGCCCCTGAGCCACTCCAGCGCCTCCCTGTGCACGAGGAGATTACAGCTGCTGCCCGTCCTCCTGGGCCAGGAGGATGTGTGTGTGTACATTTTACCACCGATGCCCATTTTGTTCCGCCGCTTGGCAGAGGCCGCTGGCCCAGACCCAAACAAAAGGCTACTGTGGTGCCCGCAGACTGCCTGTTCAGAACACTGTAGCTCCGCGGAGGCCAGCAGCGGCGCTGAATGGGCTCCGGGGGAAACGGACGACATTCATCAAGCTGCTGAGAGGAGCGCCTTGGCTCCGAGTGAACGAGGCTCCTCAGAAATGGAGTATTGATTTAAGAGTGTTACTTAAACTGTGGGTCAGGACCAAGATGGAGCTCAGACACAGAAACGGGCAGAATGAACAACAACGCGCGGAGGTCAGGTGGAAAAAGGTCGTCCTACAGGTGAGTTTACACACGGTTTTTACATCAGACTAAACTGGAAGAGGTAGGTTTCCAGAGGCTGATGCAGCTGATTTGCTCTGGTTTTAACTGTCAGAGGAAAATCAGGTGACCTGGAAGACAAACGTTTGTTATTTATCTCCTAAAATCTGAAATTCACTGATTAAAAAAGTAAATCCTGATCATCTGGAGAACTGAGAGAATTTAAGATTTTTCATTAAAAATGCTTTAAAGTTTTAGTTTAACCTTCATTTCAGATTTGAACCATGAAAAAGGTCAAAGTAAACAAATCTTAAGTTTAACTAATCAGCTGATTTCATTCATTTTGGAGATTTTTTTTTGTTTTTTATTTAGTTTCTGTTTTATTTACAGTACATTTCTTCATTCCTCCTTATATTAATGTCTGATTTACCCATTTCTGTTTTCTTATGTAAAACTTTGTGCAATAAATCATTTTAATCCCATCATTTATTTTTATTTTGATCCCTCTGAGTCGTTCCAGAGACTTTTATTTTCTAATCAGGAGCTGTAACGTCATTTTAAACCATTTAGAATCATTTCTTTCTCTGATCCTTCAAAATAAAACGATGATTTCTGCAGTTTGATTTTATTTTTCTTCTACGAAGGAACCCAACAGCTGAGTTTAAGCTCGTTTACAGACGCCGACAGTTTAATGAAAATAAACAAAGGAGGGTTTTTTTTACCTTTTGGTCAAAATTCTCTGGCGTGAGGAAGAAGTTGTAAAGCGGCACGAAGTATCCCTCCAGCAGACCCATCAGCAGCACCAGATAAACACCGTCTGCAAACTGGAGCAGCGGCACAAACACAGAGAGAACAAAAACGGGTTTTTGTTACTAGAATTCATATAAAACTAAAAACGTTTGAGATGTTTTATTATTATTATTTCTGATGCAGCATGTGTGTGTGTGACCTACCTGTGTGTCCAATTCAGAAACCTCTAGGTTGAGTTTATTCAGGTGTTTGTTCACAAACGTGATCAAAGTCTAAGAAACAGAAAAGAAGACGATCAAATGAATAAATCTGCAAGAAAATCCCGTTTCAGGCTTCTGGTTGGAGGATATTATAAACAAAAACACATTTTCACTCCTGGAGTCATCTGAGCTGAAGAAAATTCATATTTTGTTGATTAAAACAAAAACTACTAGAAAAGCTGATTCTGTTAGAAGTGTTAATGAACAGCAATTAAAAAGTCAATTAATAAATGATTTATTAACTCATTTAGTCAAAAACCTTCATTTTACACTGTAAAATCTGATTAGTTACCTTTACCTGAAATACGCATGTAAACCCATTACACTTAAAATAATAAATACACGAGTATTAGGTGTTGGAGACACTAATGCGTACAGGTACAAAGTACTTTGAAATGTACTTACTAGTAAATTACTAGTATTTCTGAGTTTCATATACTTACGCAGTAATAAACCAACGTCTAAGTACTTTGTATGGGCTGCTCTTCATTACAGTAACTAAGTACATTTTACTATGTACGCATTAGTGGCTCAACACAATTACTTACTCTTGTGTATTTATTACTTTAAGTGTAATTGATTTGAATGTATTTTTTACATAATCAGATTTTACAGTGTAGATAATCTGGAGATTATGAAAAAATAAGCAGAATCTTCTTATGAAAGCGGAACAGTTAGTGATGTGTTCTTTTATAATAAAAGTTTAAGGAAAATAATGAATATTTTAATATTCTAAATATAATAAAAATGGTTCGCTGATGATGCTAAAAATCATTTTCTTTGTGTTTTAATAAAGATTTAACTGGCTAAATGAAGCTACGCGTGAAAAAGAATGCATGTTAGTAATATATTTGTTTACTTTAGTAAGAACATGAATTTTCAGCATCTGCATGACGTCTCCAGACGCCGTAGATATGAATCTGCGATGCTAACAGAAGCCTCCGTACCTTTTTAACAACGTTCAGCTTATCCGGAGCGTGGTCAAACAGGGTGTCGAAAGCATCGCGCTCTGTGGAGAATAAAGGAAATAAATACACGGGAATGACGGGAAGCGTTGGTTCAACCCCCCCGTTCCTGGTGAATACGTACCGTGTCTGCCAGAGAAAGCCCTGAAACACAAACAGGACAGAAAATGTGTGAAACAGAAAAATCAAAGGCGGTTTTCTGCCTATTGATAATTTCACACTTTTAGAATAAACACGGGAATAAAGAGACGCGCGCTTCCAGTTCAATCACAGAGGAATGTAGAAGGACTAATAACCTGTGAATAACGCGAGACGGTTACAATCACCACCTCCTGTAGAACAATGCCACCCCCCCCCCCCCAAAGAGAGACCCGTCCTGACGGGCGTTTAAACAATAAATGAAGACGTGTCTGTGCAGGACATGCAGGTGTTCTGGGAGCGGAGGGCCTCTCGTCTGCTGTCACAGCGCTCCGGCCGGAGAGGGTCAGGAGCTCCAGGAGGGACGGGATCGCTGCAGCACGCGCGTCCCGGAGGAAGAGATATCGCAGCAGGCAGGCCAGCAAGGAATGGCAGCCGCACACACACACACACGCACACACACACACAAACCACACATGTTCATGGTGTAATCTCTGATGGCAAACGCAGGCAAGCCTGGGCAACGGTCCTGCTGCTGAGGTAATAACCCATTTCTACTGTGACCGTGTGTGTGTGTGTGTGTGTGTGTGTGTGTGTGTGTGTGTGTGTGTGTGTGTTATTAGCATCCATCCATCCACCATGACCAAACGTGTGTGTCTGTGAGAGCTGGCCTGCCGTTATCTCCCTGGTCGGAGCCGTCAGGCTGCAGGACAGGAACAGGACAGCCTTCCCGGGGAAACAAACAGTGTGTGAGGTTGAGTGTGATGTAAGGAGTGAGAGCTTGTTGTCTCTTCACCTGAGCTCTTTGACCCCACGCCCCACAAAGAAACAACAAAAAAACCTAAAATAGCATCTGTGTGTTTCTGTTTTAGCAAAATATCTCATGTAGCACAAAGTGGAGTTAAATGAAACAGAATCTACAACTGGTTACCTGTTGGAGTCACCCTGATTCAAGATGGCCGCCACAGCTGATCAAATTTAGCAAACAGAAAAATGGCTGCAGCTTTGTCGGGATAGCAGAGGCCCAAATCGAGCTCGTAACCCATGTTTGACCCCTAAACTCGTGTGTGTAAATGATCCTGTTACGTCACCATTTCTGTGAAAATGCGATGTTCAGCCCGAGATGTTCCGTTAACGAGAACAGACGTTTCCTTCCAGGAGTACAGGCTCGGCAGAACTTCAGGTCTCAGTGATCAGAACCAAAACAAATATGTCTGCCAACACGTTTCCCCACGTCCTCGGCTTACGTGTTTGTGGGTGTCATGTCTGGTGATTTACGCCCGACGTGAATTTTGTGATAAATACGCCCATATTCTCAAAATTCATTGGTATCTTCGCCGAGTCTGTGTGAACTTTAAGAAACATCCCTGTGAGTTAGTTCTAAGTATTTGAGGTAAGAGAGCTTCCTCGTGATAAAATCTGGTTTTAGGGTCGTCTCAAACAACCTGTGATTGTGCGCCAGCTTGCTGTTGACACTGATGTCAATTCTGTCCATTAGCAACATATCTCGTATATCAATATATGATGAAACTTTTAGAAATATGTTTGTCTGAAACTAACCTCAGGAACCAAATTCAAGATGGCCACCGCAGGCGAATGGCCTAAAAAACCCACAAAAAAGCTACGACTCAGTCAGTTTTTACAGAAACTGACCTCAAAGTGGGTGAGTCATCCCAACTGATACTCCAAGTTTTAAATCTCTGCATGAAACTTTGTCATCAGCTGTAAAATATTTAATGGAAACTAAATGATTTGAAATGAAATCTCTCATCAACAACGCCAAACTTTAGGAGTCAACCTGATTCAAGATGGCCGCCACAGCTAATTGAGCTTTGTGAACTCAATCACCCACAGCGTGTGCTCCGACTGAGGTCATAAAGTTATTTAGATCTGACCAAAGTGTCTTCTTCATTTTTCAACACAAACCTGGTTAAAAACTAACGTCCTTCCTTCAACACGATCACTTTCATTAAAATCCATCTAGACGTCTGTGAGACGTTTAGCAAACAACCAGGTGAAAACGTCATCGCTCTCCTTTCAAAAGCAGGTGATAATGACTGCAAAAATATGAGACAAACATGCAAAAAACAAGTAAACAATAAAAGACAATAAGTCTGCCCTCCTGGAGGGGGCTCACGTTGTGCACGATGCTTCACGAGTACATCGTGTTTTGCTGAGTTATTATCACCAGGAGGTTTATCTGTAGCACTGGTATCCAACCAGAGCTCAGAGGTGTAAGAAAAGTGAAGCGCACTCACTCTGTGTTACCGGTGATTTCTTCTTGGATCTGCCGGGACTGAAGGATGCCCTCTCGTTTCTAGAAGACACAAAGAGAGGACACGGCGTCCAGGTCAGTGATGCGCGCAGCCAAGTGTGTCAAAGAAAATACACCGCAAGGGTGAAAACCAACAAGATGACACACAAGGTAGGGAACGTTTTTAGATCAATGGAGAATTAAATTAAATTAATAAATCAAACAAATAAATAAAAAGACATAAATATAAAATATCAAAATAAAACAAACACCCACCTGGACCACCACTACTTGAATGGAGACGTGATCTGGCAATCTGATTGGTGCTCTGAAGTGCTGCGACAGCGCCACCAGCAGGTGCAGGATGGCGACGATACTCTTAGCGTGGACCGCTAGGAATACATCCACAAATATATTAAAAAACTGGAGTTTATACACCAAGCATTTATCCAAATGTGGTAGAACACAGAACTTCTTTACATCCTTCACAATAATCTTTAAGCCCCGTCTGAAGGCCCATTATTATGTCCAGGCATTTTCTCCATTGGGGTCTTGATTTTATTGTTGTTTTATGCTGTTTTTACTATGTTTTTATTTTATTTTCATTTTTATTTTACTGTGTCTTTTAATGCAATAGCTTTTTAGTGTGGTGTCCAGCACCTTGGGCTTCTCCTAAAGGTTGTGGAAGGTGCTCTATAAATGAATGAATGAATAAGAGTCTTAAACATGTACACGTACCTCAAAACCTCTGAAGCTTAGAAAAATACTCCTCTGTTTGAGTTTTATCAGACAAAATGATTGAACTGTTTTCCTAGGTCTAATGTGCTTTGAGTTACGTGTCAGACTCTTATTGTGAAAGAATAAACGAAGTTCCTTTGTGGCGTAGCTAAACGATAGCGCCTCGTATCAGTAAAACCCTCCTGTTTGCTCATCTTCACCGTCATCGCAGGCATCTCCAACACATCTGGAATCCTTCTCAGTTCAGTTTCTGGGAGTCAGAATTGTGAGATAGCTTTGAGAAGGGTTGGTAAACAAATGATGGATAAAATAAATGGAATTTGCCAAGATCAGTTTTTAAAGGTTCCGTGTTTTGAACCAAAACCAACTGCAGTTCCAGACTTTAAAATCTCATTTTCTTGCTTTTTTAGGCATCCAACTGGTCCCCAGTTGCTGCCCAGTGAGATACTGGAATAAGCTGAAATATGAGCTGCATGCTGCTCACAAACCCAACTGGGACTTTAGCTAATATGCAGGTAGTTGACTTCATGCTCAGGTCAGCTGTTGGTGCACAGTGACCAAAGTCTGAGCTGGATGTTGACCAGGCGATATAAAAATGTGCTTTTTTGATTGTCAACATGATTTTAATGTAGTAAATTAAATACTAAAGAAATATCATTTTATGTATTTTTAACCCTTTAACTGACAGGTTAGCTAGCGCATGTTTTAGTCCCCATGTTTCACTGAATCGTGTAGTGAATTCAACAGAAAAAACTAATATACAATAAAAAAATATGAAGATATTTAGGTTTCTGAATATAATTGAACTAGAACTAAACTGCTTCAGCATTCAGACAACAAACGTTAAATTATAACCTTGAAATGAATAAAATAATGCAAAAAAAATAAAGGTTTTGTTTTGGTGTGGAACAAAATTCAGCTTCATCACTGGTGTTTTGTTGACCTTGGAATGCCGAACAAACAGGGAGTTTAATGGAATTTCTCAAGGTAACGTCATCGAGCTTCAATGGTTGAATTTATGAAGAAACAAGAAGATTCTCAGAAATACTGGAGATAAAAAAAGCTTCACTCTGACAAATATAACGAGATTTCCTCTAAAAGAACAATGAAGAGTTTGTTAATTTAGACGTAAGGAAACAAAACATAAAAACAGTCTCACAACGAGGATCCCGACAGATTACTCCGAGAATCATTTTAACAGCTTCCGATGAGGGATGAAAAGCAAACAAAACATAGCTGATTAAATTTAGGAAAATCAATTACATTCCATGTCACTGACGGCGCTCTGTGACATTCCGGAGGACGACTTGCAGCAGTAGCTTTTTACAAGGACGCAGCCTCCTGTGATGCACTTCTTAACACGCTCGATTCACTTTTCTTGTTTGCATCATTTTGTTTCTTGGTCTCAGTTTTTGTTGCATAAAGATTCAGACGTTGGTGGGAAAACGGGACAGCAGCCGGGTGGGTTCGTCGTGGAACCGGGCTTTTGTAATAACAGAACTGAAAGTACTCCTGCTCCACAGAACTTTGTTTCTAATATTTAAAATTGTAAAAAAATTATTTATTTTACCTGCTTAAAGGTGCAGTAAGAGATGTTTTTCTGGAGCATTTTTTTCAATATTGCTTGAAATGCTCGACATGCAGATGGCCAATAAATTAAACCAATAAATTAAATGTTTTGTAAAAAAAAATATGAATATCTGTAATCGCCTGAGAAGTATAATCCTGGAAAAACCTCATCCAATCATTGTGAAGGTCCCGTTCTGAATGATTGGATCCTGATCCATCCATCAAACTGTCCTCTGACCGCCCCTCCCCTCTATTCACATACTCCTCTATAAGTGCGATTCATGTGTTCTCGGTTCGGAGCAGCTGAACAGGAAGTGAAGCCAGAGCTAGGCTAGGCTAGCTATATTAGCTAGCATGCTAAATTGCTATATAGTTATGTAGCTTGAGAAGAGGTAGCAGAGGAGGGTTCCAGTGTAATAAACCCAGTCCTCCCTGCTGGATCTCTGACCCAGCTCAGAAGCTTCTCTCTTCCAGTTGGGACAGAGTCCGGAGAAATCCTGACCAGCACCGGACTACGAGGAGTCCTGCAGAAGCCTGGAGATTACTACGGACGTGTGTTACGTTAGAAATTATGACAGAAAAGGTGCAACAATGGGTATTAAAGTTAAGATAATGTGTTTTATGGTTGCTTGCGGAATCCATTACATCTGGCATTCTCCTGTATTATGGAGGCGTGGCCTAGGGGAGGAGCCTGAATAAAAGGGTGGGACCTTTAACTGTTTTTAAAACCTAGCTTGTGTGAACGACTTTTTCCAGGATCATCGACCCTACTTTGAACAATAAAGTTAACATTCTATATGTTTAAAAAAGCAACAGAATCTTATGTTTTTAATAGAAAAGTTGTGTTTTTCTTGGCCTTGAAAAAGAAATATTCTATTCTCAGCTATAAGGTCATGTTGGCGTGTTACGTTTATGTCCATCTTGGCACAAGTCAGCTTTTTAGCTAAAGTCTATGGAGGTTTGTGGTTCGATCAAATGAAAGAAAAATGGTTAAATAAGACAAAAAAATTTTAAATGTTATTTTTTTGTTGCATAATTAAAACTCTTGCTGTAATATATATGTTTTTTTAAAAGAGTCCATTTTTACCATTCTCTAATTGTGGGCCACACAAAACTCCTCAGAGGGCCGTAAAAGGCTCACGGGCCACACGATGGACACGCCCGAGGGTGGACAGGATGTGCGTTTTTCCCACTGCAGAAAGAGAATCCTCCAGATCTAGAACATACTTCATTCTAAATAAATAATGTTTTATACGGATATTTTAGTGATTCTCCTAATCCTCAATCTGAAAGCTTGCAGCTCGATAGGCAGCGTATTTCTGCAGCAGCAGACGAGAACATTAAAACACGAATCCTTTTAACGGCCTCTCCTCCAGAGAAGAAATAATGAAGGTCACCCTTAGAGCTAGATTAGATATTAAAGATAGATCCTGCTGAAAAGCTTTTTGCCAGGCGTGTTTCTGCTCTGATCCTTTTATTTTTCTATTTAATAAAGAAAAATCCTCATGCAGGTGAGAAGAACGTCTGCCTGGTGACCTTATTTTATACTCTGATTATTAATTTCAACGGATGAAAGAAATAAATCATCTTTGCTTTGAAGCTGAAGGAACCAGAAGAGCTTTTTGTTTCGGTCTTAACTGGATCCATTCAGCCATTCTGAAGAGGTTTTCTGCATTAAAGTTATATATACGGTAGTCACTATCTTACCTGCTGTAGGTAGCTTCCTGAACCTTTACGTCTTGCACAACCGAACACCACAGTTATTTAAAAAGGATTCATGTGGTTGTTTATGAGTGTAAAACATCATCATCAGCTAAAAGCAGCACCTGTGGTGCGTTCAGGGGCACTAGATGATAAATTTAGGACATTGGTGCCATTTCACAGCAACAACTTACCGGTACTTAGATCTTGTCTGCACTCTAACTAGTAGTTAGCTCATCAGTCCTGAAGCTAGCGAGTCAGATAGTATTTATTTATAATCTTTACTCAGAAACACATTTCAGAATAACCCAAAACTTCCTTTATGTGTAAACAAATATAGATTTCTCCTCATTCCTTCTACAGCTTCTTTATTTGATTGTTTAGTTGCAACTTTAGAGCTTCGTTAACTCTACAAACACTCGATTTTAGTCGATAAAGTCTGTTTTGGTAGTTGAATCAGTCACTAAATCCAAATTCTTGGATAAACTGATGATTTACCAGAGAAAACTGGGTATAAAACCGATAATAACAAACACTTGAGTGTTAAGGGAGTCCAAGAATCACCTCTGAGGACAGATTCTAGAGGTTTCTGGGGGTGTTTATAAACGTTTCTGTTGTCCTTTCTAAAGCTTAAACGGCTCCTTGACTCATCTCCCTTTAAACTGGTGGTACGTTTTACTCGTGTGACATCATCAATGCAAACTAAGCTGACTGAAGTTGCTGCTCACAGTCGACGTTCCAGCGGATGCTCCTGGTGGAGAGCTTGAGCGAGTCGTTGATGCGCTCTAAAACCGTCTGCAGCTTCTGCTTCTGGGCGATCTCTGACTGAGTGACCTCCGCCACGTTCAGCTTCTCACCCTCCAGCTTTTCTGTAAAGCAGAAATAAAAATAAACACACAGAGGGCGGTTATTTCATTCTACTGAAGGGAGTCCCGATGATTTATTCTCTTTTAAATCAAAAAGATTAGAGGAAAAACAAACAAAAACACTCTTCTTCCTCTTCGGCTTTACTCTTTCAGGGGTCACCACAGCAGATCATCTGTCTCCAAAACAAACTAAAACTCGTTTTTTTATGTCACTGAAGAAAATTTAGGATTTTTCTCACCAAACAGCTTCTGCAGAACTTGTCCATCATACAGATCTTCAGCCAGATCCTTCACAATGATCCTCTCTCCAACCAGGACGTCGTTTATCCAGTCGATCAGCACCTAGAGAGACAGACAGAGAGAGAGAGACAGAGAGAGGGAGAGATACAGGGAGAGAGAGAGAGAGCGAGAGAGAGAGACAGAGAGAGGGAGAGATACAGGGAGGGAGAGAGAGCGAGAGAGAGAGAGAGAGAGAGAGACAGGGAGAGAGAGAGGGAGAGAGATAGGGAAACAGAGACAGGGAGAGAGAGAGGCAGTGAGAGAGAGAGAGACAGAGAAACAGAGAGAGAGAGAGAGACAGGGAGAGAGACAGAGAAACAGAGAGAGAGAGACAGGGAGAGAGAGAGAGACAGAGAAACAGAGAGACAGAGATACAGAGAGAGAGATACAGAGAGAGAGAGAGAGAAACAGAGAGAGAGAGAGAGAGAGAGACAGAGAGAGACAGGGAGAGAGAGACAGAGAAACAGAGAGTGAAACAGAGAGACAGAGATACAGAGAGAGAGATACAGAGAGAGAGAGACAGGGAGAGAGAGATACAGAGAGAGAGAGACAGGGAGAGAGAGAGAGAGAGAGAGAGAGAGAGAGACAGCGAGAGACAGGGAGAGAGAGACAGAGAAACAGAGAGTGAAACAGAGAGAGAGATACAGAGAGAGACAGTAAAACAGAAAGAGACAAAAAGAGAGTGAGAGAGAGACAGACAAAAAAACAGAAAGAGTGAGAGAGACAGGCAGAGAGAGAGACAGTGATAGAAAAACAGAGAGAGAGACAGAGAGAGAGACAGAGAGAAAAGGTTTCAGTCAAATGTGATTCAAACATTTATTTATTTATTTTACTTATTTATGTTTATGTTTGGTTCGACATCTTTAACCAATCAGATTCATGTAAAGTCATGTGACCCGTTCTAGATAGAGCATGCATCAATGCGGACAACATGCTAACTCCAGGGACAAAGGCCAAAGCAGGATTCAAACCTGCAACAAAAGATCAAGTAAACCTTTTAAAGTTTCTATTTTAGTTCTTCACGGTCAGACAAACATCACAAATAACATACTGATGACTAGACCTTCCTAGGGCTGGGCGATAGGGCCTAAAATCAGTATCACAGTTAATGGAGGAGGTCACCTCGATAACGATAAATGGACGAAACAAAAGTTGTCCACTAGATGGGGCTGTCACTGGTATTACGCTGAGTCACGTTGTCATGTGACTCGAGGTGGTACAGCTTCTTAAAGGGACATGAACGTCGCCAACCTACACTCATCTTTTAATTATTTTATTACAGAATTTATTAACAAAAATGATATCAGTTAGTCAGAAATTTCGATAACGCAAAATTTTCGATTTATCGTCCAGCCTTAGACCTTCCTAAATGTTTCACACACAGAAAAAAAAAACACAATTTCTGTTTTCGTTTAAAATGAACCTTTATCACAAATATTGTGGCGTGAAGGAGGCGGAGTTGATCTTCGCCGGGCCAGGACTGTAGAGGGCGCAGCGATCTGCAGCGATCGCTCTCTCCTTCTGCTTTACCTGCTGGTGGTCACCTGGCGGAGGACTTAACCGCCATCAGCTACGTTAATCCCTGGGGCGTTGGATGGCGCTGGAGCTCAGACCCCGGCGGAGGGGTCACACTTGACCACAAAGCTAAGTGTGCTGGTTTTTCATACTGGGGTGTGCTGCAGTAGGGTTGTTGTTGTGCTTTAATAAAAGGGTTTGTTGTTGTAAATCAGCAGCCTCGCCGTGGTTATTTGAATGTTCTGACTAGCACAAGGTTTTAGTCCACAGCAAACCCATTATTCATATTTAGGCCAATGAAAGCAGAAACAATCAGGTTTTAGATGAAGAGTGAAAACGAAATAAAACATCAGACCTTCATGAGCTCCTGCAGTTTGGGGTCGTTCTTCGAGTTTGGATCCACCATGGTTCGCACCTCGTTCTCCTCTGGTGGGGGAGGAAGAGTGAAAAAGGATATCAAAAACTAAAATAGCTACAAATGAATATGTGGCAGCATCTCGACTGTTTATAGGGTCATGGTCAAGTCTCCATTTGCCTCTTAAACCAAAAACTTAAAAAATAATAAAAAAATGTCAAAAAAAATGAAAAACAAATCACTCAGGAGATTAAACTGAATGTTTTCAAGGATTTTTATGAGTTCCCTTTAGCGGGTTAAACATTTATTATAAGTGGTAAAAAGATCCATCATGTTGTGCGTGACTAAATGTTTTATTTGAATCTGATGATGCAACAGGAAGTGCGTGGTTACCTAGCATGGTGTCCTCGGGGTCCAGCTCATAATGTGAAGGACTGAGGGGGAGGTTGATGGCATTTATCCCCTCCTCCTGCAGCTCAGACACTAAAATAAAACAAAGATCATTTAGATCACAAACAGAGTAAATAATAAACATGTAAACAAGTTTAGGGAACTGGTTTGTTTCTGGAAGATTCTTGGTAACAAATTCAAGCTAAAATAATAGATTCATGACTGATTTATTCACGTTTCTCTTTGCTGGTATGTTGTTGTCAACAGCTGAAAAATGGGGAGTTCTTGGAAAAATGGCTGCAAAACTGAACAAAGAAACATTTTCAGTGTTCTTGTCCTGATGCAAAAACCCAACAGAGTATCCCTGTAAAAACAAATAAACTATTTATTTATTTTTGTTTAAATGTCACAAGTGATGCTGGAGGATGTTTATCTGACAACAGCTGAGGCCAAATGAACCAGAACAGCTGATCAGATGATATAAAAATAAAAATGATAATCATTTTTGTTTGGACGACTCCCTAAACGCTTCCTTGATCCCACAGACAACCATCAGCAGCTCGCCGCTGGACGCCAGACAAACAGAGCGGGGCTGTTTCCTGCTTCTCAGCGGGCTTCACAGATTCCCAGCATGCCCTTCTTCTCAGAGTGTCAGAAACCCGAGGTGGTTAGATCGCAGTTGATCTTTTCCTGCTCCCTCTCTCTCTCTCTCTCTCTCTCTCTCTGTGTGTGTGTGTGTGTGTGTGTGTGTGTGTGTGCAGCATGAAGTGAACATCCTGCCCTCAGTGGAACAACATCATCTTAATCAACACCATCCACAAGTGGTTGCATGAGCAGACAGTCTGCATGACACACACACACACACACACACACACACACACACACACACACACACACACACACACACTCCTACAGAGTGATATGCACCCCGCCCGATCTGTAAATGACCCCCCACCTACCCGACATCAACACAGCGCTGCTCCAGCAGCTTTAATATCCAGCTATGCTAAAGTTTTTCACCTGCATAAAAGAACCTGACATGTTTGCTTGTCAGAAGAAAACTGAAATAATCAGGAAAGATTAAAAAAGAAGTTAGAATCCATGATGCACGTGCTCTCAAATGTTAGTTTTTTAACGCTTTGAAATAATGTTTGTTGACTGTAACCTCTTAAAGGTGGCTACCACCATATTTCAGTGTACTTCAGGTTTCTGCAAGAAAAGTAAAATACTTTAAAATCCAACGATACAGCATCTTAAAAAACACGGAGAAAATCCTCCTCATCCTTGAAAAGTAAATAAACTGAAAAAGCTACGGACAGGAAGTTAAAACAGGAGTTACAAAGAAAGTTGATCCAAAAACTGCGTTTTTTGTGACGTTTAGAGGAAAACGTTTGAGGTCTCTATCCCGTCATCAAGGGATGGAGGACAGAACCTAATTTTAAATCCATCGCAAAGAAGACAAACAATTCGAAATTAAAACAGAAGTTTTTAATGGTCTTCAAATATTGCCAAAGATAAGGCAACAGTTTCTAAGGCTGCATGTAAACATAGACAGTTTCTTCTATGAGAGTTTATATTTTTCATAAAAATCTGCTTGCCAAAGCTGTGTCCTCAGTTTCTGTCAACTCTGTCAGATGTTTCATAAACTTCATTTAATCAGGCAATAGCATGGTCATCTGTGTCACCAAGGACCCTTTTAAGGTTCCCATGCTGTGCTGATAACAGCACTAGCACACACACTCTGGTCATTTTAAAACCTTTAGATATTTTACACAAACACTGTCATTATTTCTATGGTCACAACTGGACCATGTCAACACCGTCTTTCCACTGTGATGTGCTTTTTAAAGAAAAAGTGGATTTAACTTAGGCATTTTAGTGAGGTTATTGAGACAGCTAGCAACTGAGGAAAAAGTTACTAGCTGCTATGTACAATGCATCCTTTGGAGGGAAAATACATGGCCTTTTGTCAACTCCGTCAGATTTCATGTCTGACGGAGTGGATATGTAAGCTGACAAATCAACCTCTAATGACTTAAAGTGGTAATAAAATATTATTTTTTATATTATTTTTATAGGTTTTTAATTGATACTATTAATTAATTGATATTCTAAAAAAAAAACTAGTATTAATTCATTTTTAATTTGACCTCCCACCTGATGAAGACTATGGAGAGACTCATCCTCACCCATCTGCATTCAGTGGTGACCCCAGAAATAGACCCACTTCAATTTGCATATAAACCAAACATGGGGGTGGAGGATGCCCTCATCTACCTGCAGCACCGTGCTCTGAATCACCTCGAGATGCATAAAAGCACTGTGAGGATCATGTTCCTCGACTTCTCCAGTGCCTTCAACACCATCCAGCCATGTCTACTGCAGCAGAAGTTGAGGGGTGCAGGAGTGGACGAACATCTGACCTCATGGATCACCAACTACCTCACCAACAGGCCACAGTACGTGAGGCTGCACAACTGTACATCTGAGGTGGTTGTGTGCAGTACTGGAGCTCCGCAGGGTAGAGTGCTGTCACCCTTTCTCTTCACCTTCTACACCTCGGACTTCACCTACAACACCAGCAGCTGTCACCTCCAGAAGTTCTCTGATGACTCGGCCATCGTCGGCTGTGTGTCTGAGGGGGACGACCAGGAGTACAGGTCAGTCATCCTGGACTTTGTGGACTGGTGTGAGCGTAACCACCTTCGCTTGAACACCAGTAAAACAAAGGAAATGGTGATTGACTTCCAGAGAAACACTCCTCCTCACTCACCAGTAAACATCCAGGGAGCAGACATTGAGGTGGTGGACACCTTTAAGTACCTGGGTGTTCACCTCAACAGTAAACTGAACTGGTCCCACAACACAGATGCTCTGTATAAGAAGGGCCAAAGCCGCCTCCATCTCATGAGGAGGCTGAGGTCCTTCAGAGTTAACTCCCAGCTTCTAAAATCCTTTTGTCACTCTGTTGTTGGCTCTGTTATTCATTCTGCTGTGGTCTGTTGGGGTGTAGGCAGCTCTGACCCAGACAGAAAGAGACTGAACAAGCTAGCTACCAAAGCTAGCTTGGTTCTGGGCTGCCCGCTGGATTCTGTTGAGGAGACGTGTGAAAGGAGGATGCTGGGGAAGATGACCTCCATCTTAAGAAACCCCTCCCACCCACTGCACTCCACTGTGGAGGTCATGGACAGCTCCTCCAGAGGTAGACTGAGACATCCCAGATGTAAAACTGAGCGCTATCGTAGATCTTTCATCCCCTCTGCTGTAAGAGTGTAGAACTCCTCAGTTTAAGCTGTACTGGTATCATCCTGGTACACAATAACACCAATGCAATATTCATGTGTTCTATACTTGTGCAATACCGGATTCACATTGTTGTCTGTGTCTCTTACAGTATGCTGCATAGTGTTGTTACCAAGTTTGTTTTCATCTTTTATTTGTGGTTTTTTTAGTGATCTAAGATTACAATACTAGATTACTGCCTATGTGTATATACATGTACCCTTGTTTTTTTTATCTTCTTCTAATTACCTTTTGAGTGGTGGTGCTGCTGTGACAAGTGAATTTCCCCACTGAGGGATCAATAAAGTCTATTCTATTCTAATTTGTTACATGTTACAATTTGTTATATTGCTCCTGTTCAGTGACAAAAGTGTCCCAGTCAATAAACATTTAAAAAAATGTATAAATTCATTTTGTTAAATTTATATTTGCATACATTTTTTAATCAACTTGTGTCCTTTGTAAAATTGTCAAAATATGCAATATTTTGAAATAACACCATTTTTGTTTGTTAAATAGTAGTTTTTGTCAACATCATCAAATGTATGTTTTTTCATTTGTTCAAAGAAATCGTTAATTCTTACTTCACTTTCTGGTCTTCATGTAATAAAGACACATCTGATCTACTGCCTCTAATGTCTTACGTATTTAAAGAACTGATTTTTAGTTTGTTAAAATCAAAGGCAGAGTTTTAAAATGAGGATTTTTAGAGATCCAAGTTTTCTTAAATGTGTAAAATTCAAATTCCAATTTATATCTTGGATGTTATTACATATACATGTAGCTAAAACCTATTACAATATAGTTTAGAACTTTAGATTCTTGTTGGACTGCAAGAAATAAAAATGCATTATTTTTAGCGTGTCTGACGGAGTTGACATGACTCAAGTTCTAACTCGAAAAGAGTGAATTTGTTAAAAATAAGTTTTTATTTAGAACTTGCACCTTTACATGGTTACATAGCTTAGACTTTTCTCTACACAAATAGATAATTAAAATGAATATAGTGTATATTTAAAAAAAAAAAAAGATTTTGTCCCAACTCTCAAGAATGAGTGATTTAATAACAATTAAAAAGGCTTCTTTTTACATCTAAACTGTTTTGATTGTAGTTTTAGTTGTATTTGGAGAATGTAAACAATTATTGATATTTGGGACATGAATTTTGCTGCTAAACTTCAAAGTCCCCCAACTGGGGGACGTTAGGGCCCAAAGGGTTGGGGGGCTGGATGGAAAGGTCTGGCGGGCCAGATGTGGCCCGCGGGCCGCTTACTGAGGTTCACTGATCACAGCCATCAGTTGAATTGTCACGTAAACATGTCGAACATTCCAATTCTTTGCGATTTTAACAGAAAATTAGCTCTTTTCTGCAGGTTTGTTTCCTGCTAGCCACAACCCAGAAGCTTTAGGCCGACGGATGCAAGAATCATCCTGAAATTCAGAGTCTGACACGCCAGGAAATGTTCAGTGACTTTTCTCACTTTAAAAATAAAATAAAAAGAAAATGCTTCTAATGAACCAACATCTTTTTGGGGGAGACATAAACAGATTTGCTATGAACAAAAACTTCCTCTAAGTGGATTAAAATCCACCGACTCGGGCGCTGTAATGGTTGCTGAATAATACCGCGGCACCAATTATCGCCGTCTTGCACACCAGCTGTTTTATTACACTGGTCTGCGTTGCAGAATTCATTTCTCAGCTTTTCCTTAAACAGATTTAATTTAAGAAAAGACTGAAACAGATTAAAAAAAGACCCTGAGTGTCATCCCAACGCCTCCCTCCTCCCTTTGGTCCGCTGGAAAAACGAGGATCCGTTCATTTGGTGAAAAGAATGAAACAAATGCATGATGAGACAGCCGGAGAGATTCCACACGGAGGGATGTAGAGTCCTACCTGGAGGGCAGAGCGCTCCACAGCCCATGTCTCTCTGTCTCCGTCCCCCAGAAACAAGCATCCTCTCCTGGCTAGCAGAACCAGTTCATCCCTCGGTCTGAGCTCTCAAACCGCCTCTAATCCAACGGTTTATCCATCAACTAAATTTGCCGAATATTCACGAGGATATGGAATTATGCATCACCCATCCAGATTTATAGGCTCTTTTCTGGTTTACGAAGCCCACAGTTGCATCAACGCACGCTCTAAAAAGCCTGCTGACCTTCTCCTTTTTCATATCACTTCATCCTCATCTTATAGCTTCGCTCCCGTTCCTCATCCTTCACTCTTTTCCTTTTTTCCCCTTTCATCCGGTCATTACTGCCGCTGCAGCCGCCGGCCCCTCTCGCCCCCCCCCCCGGCACACGCAGCCACTGCCATAAATGTCGCAAGGACTTAAATTTATTCAATCATCAGTAGAAGAGCGACCAGCCCACATTTTCCATCAAATCACTGGAACACTTTGCCGACGTCCTACACACAGCCCGGTGTGTGCGTAGGGAATACGAGCCAGCTGGAATATAATGTGATTGCACGCGTCTCCGGAAAAGCAACATGAATTTGGGGCTCAGCTGTGCAACAGCGTCCTCCTGACTGACGCAAAGTAATCATCCTTTCCCATTCAGCGGTAAATCCCGGCCTTCAGCGGTGAATGTCATCTGGATCCCGCAGGACTTTAAAAGAAACCGGCACGGACAAAACTAAACTGAGCTTTTTAAAAAGGTCTTTCAGGATATTCTTATTTACACTCCGTGTTTCTGGTAGTTGAAGTCCACAGATATGTTTATGAGCTGTTAGAAATAAAAGTGGAGGGACGAGAGCAACAATGGATCCATGTGTATCCCCCCCGCCTTCACCTCTGAAAACTGATGATTATAATAATTATAATAAAATACTAATATGGTGTTTTGATTTGATTTATTTATCTAAAATATCACATATAAGATAAAATGAGAAAATGAACCAATCGGCCAATAGGTGAAGAGTTTACCTCAGCTGAGGGGGGTAACGCTTCACCTGTTGGATCAGGTAAGAAGTCGATCAGAAGTTTGAGGCTATTATGAGGATGCTAACGGAGGTTATGATGAGGAAGAGTTCCACATGGAGGATATTTTGAATGTCTTTAGTGGTGTATTATGTTGGATTGTGGACATAAGACTTGTTGTGGACAAACTATTTTATTGGCGTACTTGTTTTGGACCCTTGTGGACGTAAAAAGACCGTTTTCGTTCGAGAGTGCTCTGTTCTGTCATTGATGAGGCTTCAAACGGTGAGTTGGACATTATTTAGAATGGCATATACTGTTATGATTATATCTTTGATTGGCTTATATTATCAGAACCACAAGAATACTAGATTTTTAATTATTCATAATATGTATTAGAAATGCACCGATATGAAAATGTGGGTCGATATCAATATTGATAACCAATATTGCTGCAGATATATCGTGCATCCCTAATACGTATGCGTACATAAAGTGTTGCAAAAAAGATGCTGATAATGTAATGTCCCATCCTTGAGACTAATTCATATAAAAATCACTCCTAAAGTACTATCAGTAAAGGGCTCAGCCTATCGTCAATGGTCAATAAAAGTCAATTACCCAACCTTAAAACACACAGACACATAAATGCATGCATTGTGCATGCACATATACATTAATGCATATCCATATCTGCACACCTACCTACATACACACATAATCATATGCATATTCACACATCATTGATGCATCCACATGCCCATCAGCCAATAAACTACGCATCATTAAATTACAAATTTGTGAATTATTTTATGCCAGATTTTACCCACAATTCCCAGCTGGACAAAGTCTGCACTAGTTGAGACATTTATGAAGAAAACAGACCCATCAGAACCTCATCCTCAGCCACAAATGACAAGTTGAAACTTCAAATCTGACTCAAAACTGAGTTTAACCAGTTCATCTGTGATTCCAATCAGGTGCAGCTGTTAAGCATGAGATTCACGATTCTCCATCATAATACAACAGTCTGCTGATGAAACCAATCTGTTACTAATTTGGATCTGAAATGTTTCAGCTTCTGAACAACAAAAGATTTACGATAAAGACCTAAAATGTGCCGACTGGATGAAATGAATATATGTTTGCATTTAAAGCTACAATGGCAAATTTGGAAAACAAATTAGCTTAAAACATTTTTTCATGTCTCTTAAAGCAGCATTCCGCAACTTTGCAGTTATATGGTCTCTGTCGCCCTCTAGAGGCTTGCTGCATAACGTCACTGTCGTAAAATCAAATCTCTCTCTCGGGCATAAGAGGCATGTTTACATTCCTAATATCAGGCAAAACAACGAAAACAAACTTTTCCACCTCCACACATTGAATAAATAGTTTTATCAGGACTGTATAACAACTTTATGCCCGACCAAACACAATAACCCTGGTGAAATCATTTATTACTTACCTAGCCTTTAGCAGCACGGCTAGGTCAGAGTCCGTAGTTCATGCTGTTCTTTCTAAAAGAGCTCTCCAGCGAGGAAAAGACGGCCCAATAATAACTCTGGTCTTTGCTCTTGCTCTATCACGTTCTCCTTTTCTTTTCCTAGATTCCTCTGATACGTGATTTCTAGCTTTCTTTGGTGGATCTGCCACTGCTACAGTGAGTCTACGTTATACATATATGGCAAGCCAAAGAGATAAAAAAATGCGCGTTCTAAATTCGCATTATGTCCGCCAAATCGCTCGTTCAAAACGCGCATTTTGGCGGACATAATGCTCGCTTTTAGAACATGCAAGTTTTTGCCCCCTTTGGCGTCAAAATGCACGTTCAAGAAGCACATTTTGGTGGACATAACGCGTTTAGAACGCGCACTTTTTTATCCCTTTGGCTTGCCATATTCTGCCGTAAAACGACACCAAGTCAGTACATCCGGCGCTACCCGAAGCACAAAAACTGCATAGCGTAGTAAACAGACACGAGACCCCCCAACACTATCACAGGTATGAAAATGAACGTAATAGATAATACTATGACGCAAAAACTTTACAAAAAAGCATAATTTTAAGGTGTAAATGTTGCTGTAAGAACGTTCTAACATCATATAGCTATAAATAGTGTGAAGATAAAAAAATTTTTTTAAATTACTAAAGGGGTTCTCTTGCATATGTCTAAAAGCCTCCACCAATAACACGTTTCGGACCTAAAGCAACCATTGGACCATCCGGTTGTCGGTCTCGCCAAACCACCACACTTCCCTGGGTCCTCCACTCATTCCACACTCGGAGAGGTTCTCCACTCAATAATATTAGAGAAGGAGAAACAGCCGGCTGCTACCACTTCAACTTTAGGACAAACTACCAGAGTCCCAGAAAGAAAAACACCATTTGAAGTCACAGACAACAAAAGACATTTGGACCTAGAAAACGAAGACTGGTATTTAGCGCTATCTCGTTTCCTCCGGCATCGCGGGTTTCTGGTTCCAGCAGAAGCGTCTCAGGGAAGAAACCCGAGGGGAGGGGTGAGTGTTCCGTGACCGTGTTTGCGTTGCTTGTTCTGTAGATTTGTTATAACAGCTTTAAATAAAAAATGAATACACTGCTTTTAAATATCGATTCAGTATCATAACATGAAATATTGCGATTTTTCAGTGTATCACTGTTGTCTTACATCCCTAATATTAACATTACAATGATGGGAATTTAGGTAAATGTTGTGCAGCCATATTTTAAAAATGTCAACATCAAATACATTCCCACCCTGTATCCATGTCCGTCTTTAGGAATTTATTTTCAACAGTACTTTTTCTATAAAAACATGTACTGAATTATGCATTTAAGCAAAAAGTAAATATATATATTCTGACATAGAAATTATGCACATTTAATTTAAGTAGTGTGGTGTGGCATGTAACACTAACTCCAGGAGCATGGATGCTGGGATGATAAAAAAGAAGGTAACTTCTGACATTTAATGACAGGAATTTATTTAAATTATCTGCTTTCTGGAAAAAATTTTAAATGTGGAAAAGACTCTTAACTGGGATGTAACAGTGGAACACTCTATAGGAGATATTTCATTTCAGTCAGGCAATAGATTTTAAGATTACATGGAATAAAACTTTTAAAATGATGATGATGATGATTATTATTATTATTATTATTATTATAACATTGTACAGTGTGGGACAGCAGGGCGCTGGTGGAGCTCTGAGTCTGCTGACAGGCCTGTGTTTACTCATTCCTCACTTATTACAGCATTCCTGGATCCAACTCCTTACATGGATCCAAACATAACCTGCGGCTATAAAAACACACAAGCTGCACTTTCAGCCGATTTTAACAACTAAATATAAAGTTAACAAAAGATAAACACCGTAGCCATTTCCCTGAACCTTTAAATGCGTCGTGTCCATTAGTCTAAGTTCATTTTAAACCACAAAACTTAAGTTTTACAGTAAATATTTTCCAAAAACCCAAATAAAGGCCTTCAAAAGTGTAGAAATAGAAGCCGAATTTTTTTAAACGTCCTGTTTTTACTGCTTATTTACCTTCTTTAGCTTTTTTCCTTCTCACCAAAGTTCCACCAAGTTTTCCCAGGAAAGAGTCGTCTTTCTTTCTGGAGGACGGCGACTTGGGCGTCGGGGATTTGGGAGAAGAAGGAGACTTCTGAGGAGAAGAAGCCATTGTCGTGACGGTAAATGAATCCGAGACAGCTCCGGCGAAACTGTCCGCGTTGACGTGGAAAGTAAAGCTGTTGGGAAATCTGGGAATTAAAAAAAGAAGAAAATCTCTGTCCACTCCCTAAAGCGGAAACGGAATTCCAGACATTTTCACCCGAAGGTTGGATGGAGCAAGAAGCCCCGCCCCCACGGACAACGAGGCGGGGCTACAGTCCCCTTGAGGGGAAGGAGGGGGGGAGCGCGGGAAACATCTTTGTTGACATTACAAAATAAGAGCATCAAAAATAACTGGATTCTCATTTTTTAACCGTTATTTCATGGTTGTATGATTAAAATAATTGAAATAAATGGAATAACGTTTTTTTTATATGTTAATGGTTGAATTTTCCAATAATATAATTTTTTTCTTCATAGTATGAGAAATGACTAATCTTAAAGTTCCTAAAACAAATGCAGTGATGAAATTGATTTCCTTTACATATTTATAAAAAATAATTGTTCTTTATCTTTCAAAATGTACTGTGTTTGTTTTTTAAACCCAGGTTTCATAGCCAAATGCATCATTATGTTCCTATAAAATATTAATTTAACCTCACCTGAGAAAAAAAAGATAAGTGTTTGGATTACAGCTGAAATTTCAAGAGAAAATTTTGAATTCTTGAGAAGAAAGATAACATCCTACAAGAAAAAGCCAAATGTCTCCATAGCTAAATGTGAAGTGATTGTGCTCCTGAATCCAACTGTATTTATTCTATTTATATTGCCATCATAACCAAGGGTTATTCGTGTGTTTTTACTGTGTAATTTACAAAGTAATGAGGTATTTTTAACACAAAGGGTTGTGTATTTGAAGCAGAATTATCCTCAGTCCTTCAAAATAAGAGTCTCAAACATAAACATTCCTCAAAATATCTTACGCTTGTGTTTTTATCAGAGAAAATTAGCAATAAACCATTTTCATTTTCACAATTCTGGAAATGGCCTACTTTGGATGTTTTTCTGCATTGGACTGTTTTCCTCAACATTCATGACGATACATCCTTCTTCCCAGCAGCTCCTATATGCCATAAAAATATTGTAAATCTTTATTAACCCTAAAGTTGGTAGTAATACAACAGGCATAGCATAGCAACAGAAAAACATTTATTTTTGTGAATTGCATCTTTAAGAAATAAATAGCTGTTATTTGGTGTTCCTTGTTTGAAGCATTACTTTTTGTATGGAACAATATCACATCAGTAACCATTAAAAAGAGCAAATCATTACTACGACATTCAAAAATGTTCATTTTTATTCCAGAGTTCATTTTGAAAAACTCAAAGCAGCAAAATTTAAACTTCAGGCTCAAGACAGTTTATCTATTAATTAATTCCAGTGTGACAAATTACTATTAGTGTTTTATAATTTACAACGTGAGCAACGTATTTAAAGCCAGTGAGTGATAAAACAATTAATAATAAGGATTTGTGCAGGGATTAAATGTAAACACATTTTTAATTCCATCTTGGTGCAAATAACACCTTCATTTTTTACAATGTTCCAAAAACAGTGAAACTGCATCAAATACGCAGAATAAATTACAGTCAGATGCACAGATTTCACAGTGAAAAACAGTGATTTATACCAAACACATTTTAAGGAATTATTAGAAAGATTTAAAACAATTCAAGTTGTGCGAAGCACTGCCCACCTCAGATGAAGTGCTGAGTCATGTTAAGTGCTCTCCAGTGAAGTTCACTGTAAAAAACGTTTATCACAACAAATCCGGTGTTTTTTGCTCTGTAAAGGAGGCCAGAAGATCAATCTTCATTCTCCTTTGGTCTCCAGATTCAGCAAGCCAACATCAGCAGAACCACATTGTCCCGTCCACACCACGTTCTCCAGATTTGCAGCTTTTGAAACAAAAAGGCAGCTGGAAATCCACCCATTCTTCAGCTCTCACTCCAGCTTCTCCGGCCCCCAGCTGTCGCCCCCGTGAGCCCAGTGAAACTCGTAGCCTTTCGATAAGATCAGGCTTTCCAGGTCCTTGTCCTCAGCCCTCTCCTTCAGCCTCTGCTCCTCCAGGATGGAGACCAGCATGTCCCGCTTCTCCACCGTCTTCATGATCTCCACCAGGATCTCCTGCTCCTCCTGCAGCTCAGATGCGCTCTTCTTTGTATCTAATCCAGACAATAAGAACAAAAATGAGCGCAACATTTTTAGTTTTTGACTACGACACTCTCAGATATAAAATTTACCTTCAATTGCCATTCGGCATCTTAGATCTTGCTGCAGCCGGCTCTGGGTGTCCTCCAGTGCAAGCTCCTGAGCACTAAAATACAAGAAAAATGAGTTTTACTAGTGAGAAATACAAAAGCAATAACACAAAGTTTAGCCATGGTGGTGTTTGATGTGGACACTCACAAGATCATGAGTTCGGACTCATATCGTGCCAGTCGGTTCTTTTCTAAAACGAGCCGAAACCAGGCCTGGTAGAGCTGCGCCTCGTCACGGTCGTCCGCTTCAGGCGAGTCTGGAAGAGAAAAAGGACAAAGGAAACAGGAAATGAAACGAGGGAGGAAGGAGACATGGATGAATGAAGGTGTAAAGATGGAAAAAGGAACTGTGTTTGAGAAATTAACTATGTACAGCCACTGTGATAAAGTCACACACACACACACACACACACGCACATCGTGTTCTTCAGCAGGACTTCTCTGTTCGCTAGCACCCAGACAAAGCCCTGCACTGTGAAGAAGATGAAGCAACAATGAAGACTCAGAGTCTGTAGGAAACTCAGACATTAGCTTTTAACCTGACTGGATTACAAGGCAACGCTTCTCTCTAAAGGTCTGTGGACGACTGAATGGACAGAGCTCTTAGGACGCAGAAGAAGGAGGAAAGTGGAGCACTGACGGGAATTCCTCTGAGCTGTTAAAGAGCGAGTCACCCCCAAATCAACTTTTTCTGCTGATAAACTGTAGAAATGAGTGTCTAATAGTGCTGTAGACATGTGTAGTCATTATTGTGTTGGTACTTTAGTGCATCTTATTCAAAATTTTATAATTCAGCACAAAACCATCAGAAGTACCCAGAGGTGATGGTGGTAACATATCAAGTGGCTACACTACCCTGGACTGCAGCCGAGTCCTGGCCACGCCTCCAGCTGGCTCGGCCACTAACGGGCTGATATGAAACGATACGACTTAAGGCTGGAATATACTTGCTTTTTAACAATGCGTACGAGTGTTTAAAATGGCTGCCTCGCGTAACTTGCGTTGATTTGAAGCGTCGTTTGTGTGTGTCCCCCGAAATTAATGCGACACGTTCGCACGCTGCAATATACGAGTAACCAGCAGGTGGAGTGGTGGAGGTGGTTTAGAGGTCTTTCATACCATCTACGATACCGCTGCTGTCTTTTTTCTACCGTGATCTCAAAATTAACCAGTCACTGGTCTCTTCTGTTGACGCCATGTTTGTTTTGGTTGTACCCAACCCAACAAACCCAGGACTCTATCCGGTTCTCTACTGTTCCCGTTAGTTAACAGCTCGTCTCTCCAACGGAGAAATTCCAAGAGCGAGCAGAGGGTTGGGGGTGGGTTGAGAGGGGGGTGCTGTCAGTCACTGCCCCAGCACCGCTCTCTCTGTCTGCTAGGCGACGCCTCTTGCATGTGCATTTTCCAGATAGTGTGGGTGGAGTAAGACTCTGGTAGGAGGTGACTTGCTCTTTAAATGAGACACAGAACTTTTGCACGAGTACCTTCAGCTCTTATGGTCTTCTCTATTGCCACTCCTTTTTCCTCTAGATCCCGCTGCTTCTCTTCAACTTCCTCCAGTTGTCTCTGGATCACCTGCACAATGACGGAAAAGACAACATAACACATTTGAGACATTTTTCCAATTTATTAATTTCATCCTCACTTACTCCCAAGAATCACTAAAAATAATTTTCCTTACTTTTTAAACTAACTACAAATGACAGGGTGTGTCCACATCCAGGGGCTGCATCCTTCAGAGTAGCATTTTACAGCTGATAACGTCACAGAGAAGCACCAAGGCTGTCTGAACCCAAAGGATACACAAAATGCTTCCCTGTTTTCCCAGGACGAGTCTGGAAAAGGCTATCCCAGGATTCATTGTGGGTCAAACAGGAAATTTTTGTTTTTGTAATAAAAGGTGTAAGAAATGGGAGAATATTACAGGTTATATTAATATCTGAAAATAAAAAAAATGAAAAACTTAAAGCGGTTGTGTTGTTGGGCTTTTTTTGTTCGCATCGTTGTTTTTTTAAATATAATTTTTGTTAAAAATAAGAAAAATCCACTAAAACTAGCTCATACGAGGTCCTGTATTTATTCACGTATTACTGCTAAGTTTAGTTTTAACTTATGTTTAACGCCGTCGTTAGGCGACAGGACACGCGCTGAGTTAATGGCGGGAATAAATATGTAGGCTGGACCATTTAAATTCACAGCCACTCACTTCCTGTGTTAGGGGTCGAGGAAGGACCCGACCTACGTGGACTAGATAGGACGGGTCCTTAAAAGGATGCTGCCCCTGAATTTGGACAAAGACGCCGTTTTTGTAGAGAGCATCTCTGGAGAGAAACAATCCTGGAGAAAAAAATGTGGTTTATAAATTATTTTACATATTCAAAGCTAAAACAAACGTTCTTTGGTATTTCATTGAGGTGGCGAGGCTAAAACTAATCGACAAAAATTTTAATTGTGATTAATCGAATGAGTTCCATAGTTAACTATCCATTAATTACAAATTGATTGTATATTATGGATGTAACAAAATATTAACATTTTTATGTTTCTAATGCTATTAGAAGTGTCAACTAAAATCTTCATTAACATCTTTTCAAAAATGTTCCTTTTCTCCAATTTTTTATATTTTTTTAATCGTCTTTGTTTTTATTTTAATTTTGTTCTTGTACCTCGTGATTTTTATCTTGAGAGGCGCTATATATAAAAAAACAATTTCTTCTTCTAGAGAGGTAAAGTGGATGTCCATCACTGAGTGGCATGGAAACTGCACTGTGCACGAGAGGAAGGTCTGCACAAAATCTGCACATTTCTGTTTTTTATACTTCTCTTTTTTTCAGTGGTTGATCGTTATTCATGTCAAAGGAAACGTAAAACGGTTTCAAGACACAGTCAGAGTGAGCAAGATCACAAGAAAATGAACCAAAAAAACATCAATGTAGATGTAAAAGTGGCCAAAAAACTATATTTTTTTAATAGGAGAATAAAATGAAAAACTAAAAAGCTTCTTTTCTCAGCTCAGAGGTGCAGAGACATAAGTGCCGTCTACTTCAACCTGAACGCATAAAAAAAATAATACATAAACATTCCTGAGCACAAGAATCCAACAAAAATGTGACCTTTATTGAGTGTGAAACTTTTATTCCGTTTTAATAAACTCATCCAACACAAAAAGCTCTCACAGACAGATGGATAACGTCTGTATTCACACTTTTTGTGAGGTCAGACTGTTAGACGCAGCATGCTGAGGCCATACTCAGCTCTGTCACAACTATCAGAGAAAATAAAACTGCACCTGAGCTCTGTGAAGCCTCTTCAGCTGCTCTCGTTTAGCCTGCTGGGCGGCCATCTTTTCCTGCTTCTTCGTTAGCTTCTCTGAAGAGATCTGAAACAGAACTTATCAGACACAGAACTGGACTCTTGTGTTTGTCAGATCAGAGAAAAGATCTCTTCAAACCTTGTGGCTGGATGTCGGGTTTTCATTCTCATCATCACTTGATGACGACAGCTCCTCCGAATTCTGCTGACTAGAGGCTGAAAAACAGCATAAAAATGTAATCAAGCATCATGTTTGGACCAGTTTAGCTGCATCTGTGCTGAAAAGGTGTGTTTGATCATCATTCTGATTTTTACTCGTAGTTTTAAAGCTTAAAGCAAAGGGCGATACCACAAGCACCAAGAGCCTTTCTAAGAAACGAGCTAAAATTCAAACCAAAGCCGATAAGTTACCCAAACTATGTTGTGTTGTTGCTGTTTAGAAGTCTCCACACTCACCTTTGTTTCTCAGGTTGGAGAGGAATGTCTTGATTTCGCTCCCTTCGCCCTTTGACACTTCCCTCTTCCTGATCCGAAGAGACGAAAACAAGTCGACCCTTTTGCTGCGTGAGTGTGTGTTGCCTGAAAACACTCCTTCAGGGTCTCTCTGACCCTTCAGGGACACCTGCTGCAACAAGGATGGCAGGTCTCGCCCCGCCCCCCACGGATCTGCGCTCACAGACGCCCACCGGACGTTGTGAAGGCTGGTCCTCCTCTCCTCTGAGGAATCCGGAACCACGGTGCTGAATATCGAGTTAAGGCCAAAAGCTCCTTCGGATACAGGCCTCCGTTTGGAGAGGACGTCACGTTTGGGTCTCCTAGCAAAGCAGAAGTTTAGGGCAGATGAGACGAACTATTCAGAGAAAGTCATTTTTCCATCTAAAGATATATGAGAAACATTACAAACATTACGACAGCGGTCTTGGAGCTGCTGGGCTGAGAGCTCCCACTGAACGTCCTCCTGAAGGCGTTGGCTATGACCTGGAAGGCCGAGGCTTGGCTCTGGGACGCTGTTCCATTCTGGCTCGGGTTTGTCTGAAGCTTATCTGCTTCTGCCTGCACCTGATAAAACATCAGAGGAAAGGAAAAATGTGCTCGACTGCTTGTGGAACTGATTTACAGCGAGGAACATAAGTATTTAACACCATGTGATTTTACAAGTTCTCCCACTTAGAAGTCATGGAGGAGTCTGACATTCACATTGTAGGTGATTCCCACTGAGAGAGACGGCAGGAAATCACACTGTGTGATTTTTAAAGAATTTATTTGTATTTGAAAATCAGAGTTAATATTTGGTACAGGTCTAAAGTTTCCTGTAGTTCTTGACCAGGTTTTCACACGCTGCAGCAGGCATTTTGGCCCACTCCTCCACACAGATCTCCTCTAGATCCGTCAGGTTTTTGGGTTGTTCCTGAGCAACACAGAGTTTCAGCTCCTTCCAAAGATTTTCTGCTGGATTTAGGTCTGGAGACTGGCTCGGCCTCTCCAGAACCTTGATCTTCTTACGGAGCCACTCCTTGGTTACCTGGCTGTGTGCTTTGGGTCACTGTCATGTTGGAAGACCCAGCCACGACCCATCTTCACTGCTCTAACTGAGGGAAGGAGGTTGTTGCTCATGGCCCCATTCATCCTCTCCTTAATACAGAGCAGTCGTCCTGTCCCCTTGGCAGAGAACTACCCCCAAACCATGATGTTTCCACCCCCATGCTTCACTGTAGGGACGGTGTTCTTGGGATGAAACTCATCCTTTTCCTCCAAACATGGCTAGTGGAGTTTAGACCTAAAAGTTCTATTTTGGTCTCATCTGATCACATGATGTTCTCCCACGCCTCCTCTGGATCATACAGATGGTCGTTGGCAAACGTCAGATGGGTCTGGACATGTGATGACTCGAGCAGGGGAACTTTTTTAAATCATGACGGCGTAGTGTTTGACCAATAGTGACCTTTGAACCTGTGGTCCCAGCTCTCTTCATGTCATCAACCAGCTCCTCCCGTATCGTTCTGGGCTGATTCCTCACCTTTCTGATCATCAGTGATACCCCACCAGGTGAGATCTTCCATGGAGCCCCGTCTGAGGGAGACTGACAGTCGTCTTTAGCCTCTTCCATTTTCTAACAATCGCTCCAACAGTTGATCTATTTTCACCAAGCTGCTTGGTAATTGCCCCGTAGAGCATTCCAGTCTTGTGGAGGCCCACAATGTTGTCCCTGGTTTCTTTGGGAGTGTTCAAACACTTCTGTTCCTCGCTGTATCTTACATCTCGGAGTTTGTGTTTTTGCCAAAAGAGTTTTATAAAAGAAAGATCGCCATGGTTAACCTTCACTTCGCTGCCTCACCTGCTTTTCATGTTGGGGTGAATTTGTGGAAGCTTCTTCTGGTTTCAGCTCCCAGTTCAGAAGCTTCTCTTTATCAGACTGGGTTAAGATTAGGCGCTTCCTCTGAGCGATGGAGGCTGACTTTATGGCCGCTGATCGCTCTTCTCTCTTCTCACCGCCGTCTGAATGTTTTTTGGTCTCAGCTGTTGATTTGGGGTCCTAAAAAAGCACAAATGAACTCCTAAAATGCTTTTTCTGCTGTTTTATAAAAACAAAGAAAGTGGGAATACTAGAAGTGAGCTCTAAATGCAATTCCCTTTTCCTACTCTTGTGCCAATTAGGTATTTTTATTTAAATTGCTTGAATATAATTTCTCTCTAAAACTAATTTAACACAGCTTACAGTTTGTTTTCCACTGGAGGCACCTTGGGCAAAGTCAGAGTTAGCTTCAGGGACAGTCTCTGGTCTGACGTGAAAGTGTTTGTTGAATATCAGAGGGAAGGCTGCAAGCAAAAACACAAGAAACATGTCATCATCAAAAAGTACTACAAATAAAGACAATTATTAACAATCATCTACATATAACATAAATGACCACTTTAAATTTACAGACCAGGTTTTAGGATTTGTAGTCAATGAAAATAATACAGAATAATGAAATAATCAGAGCATTTAAGCTAAACGGATGAGTTAAAAATAAGTGATCACGAGCTGAAGTTAAATTAAAGCGACTATAGAAACAGAATAGTGGAGATTTAAGTTAATTAAAGGCCAGGAATTAAATAATAAACTGCTTTTTATTCTGACCTTGAAAATATTGTCATGCATGATTTTTTTGCAATATTGCACAAACCTCATGCAATCTCAGAGCTGCACTGTGAGCAAATATCAGCAAATTAACATCAAATTTTAGCTCAAAATCTGTAAAACTGAGTTAAAGCAATTTATCTGCTCGCTAATCTCCATTAGCTGTGGCGGCCATGTTTACTCGGGTGGACTTCAAATTTAAATCTCCAGTGATTAGTGAGATATTGAGCAAAAACGGAACATGGCTGCCTTTCACCAAAGAATATAAGTCAAGTTTGTTTGAGAAAAGTTCTAAAATTAATTTTCTAGTTTCATGACCAGACACAAGGTCGATTCCAAAAGACTAAAAACTCAAAGATGATACAGATTGTGGATTTGCTGCAGAGACGTGATCCACAGCAAACATAAATAATTAGGTGTGTACATAAGACCAGCAAAAAAACAATGTCATAAAAAAAGAGTAAAACTGAAGTACAGGAGCAGAAAAGGTGAGCAACACTGACATCTAGTGTTGAAGAAATATTCTGAAATCTCTGCAGCTTTACAAACTAACACACCACATGAGATGTAAAAACAGATATGAAGACAAATCAAAATGCAAAAAAGAGTTAAATGAAACAAGAAAAGGGTTCTGAAATGTTAGTGAAGAAACTGAGTGGTTATGCATCTTTAGTCGGCAAAATCTGCAGGAAGAAGGAAAAAGCAGAGCAGAGATGTTAGAAATCGGAGGCACTCACTCGTGCGGATCTTTCGTTTCCATCGATTACCGTGTTTGGTGTTAGAGAGTCCTGCAGAGAACAAGAAAGATCAAAACGTAGGCTCATTCTTTTGGAAGCCTGGCCAAACGACTGAAAGAGAAATTAAAGGTGTGGTTCACTCATTTTATCAATACATTTGCAGTGGTCTCTGGAGGAAATTAATGCCTTGCAAACTGTACTTGAGGCAAAAAAAATCCCATAATTTCTTGGATCAGCACCGACAAGTCTGCTGTCGCACAGAGTGGCAGCAGACGGCAGGTTTTAGCATAGATATCATATATATCACTAGATGCCTTAACTAGGAGTCGACATCGTCCATACACGGCGGCCATCTTACCTCGGACAGTTTACGTTCCGTTCTCAATGGTAGCAGATGGAAGGTGAGTGAACAACTTAAACAAAAACACTCTTAACTCGATTAAATATTAACGGATTTACAAGCGGGTTGCATTATTACAAACCGTATAGCACATAGGCTTGATAGGACATACTTTCACATTTTTAAATTAATGGGCCAAATCCGTCATATTTTACAGCCACATCTCTGGCGTTTATAACAAACCAAACCGTTTGAAATTCGGTTGCAAATTGCGCAAGTTACAGTTATTTAAATAGTACATTCACCATTGACACCAATGTTACGAAAGGGGGCAGCTGTCCAAGGTAAGATGGCCGCCGCGTAGGGACGTTCGTCCAATCGACGAAGAGCGTGGGTAAGGCATCTAGTGATATATATGATATCTATGGGTTTTAGAGTCTTACTTCCTGATATGTGGACATCTCTCCTCTGATTGGCTAACAGCAACACGACTCTACCACTGACTCTGTTTGCTCTGCAACGTTGATGTTTTATCTCCACAAATAACACAAGCCTGGAGGAGTTCTGCTGTGTGGTGGAGTTGCTAATGCTAACGGTTAGCTTCTACTAGCCCAGACGTTCTCTGCTGTTTCCTGGACGCTAAACCAACAACAGCCTTCCCCGTCGTGAGTCAAGATGGGTGAGTCCATGAATGTTAAGTGACAGTGTGACGTAGATCTGTCAGGATTTTCTAATCCTAGAGTTTCACCTAGAGTCTATTTTCTATCAGAAGCTAATGCAGGAGATAGGTGGAGGAGACTATTTTCATGTTCAGCCTGCAGGAAACACTCAGAGTGACCCATTAGAATCAGAAATAATCATTAAAAATGTTTTTTCAGTGAACTAATCATTTAAGGCTTTTAAAATGATCAATAACAACAAAAAGAATCCACTGACATGGCTGTAATATAACAATATAAGTAAATTATAGACATTATGTTATGTCAATTAATTAAAATGCTCATCACAAAGTGTATCTGAACAATTCAACATATCTAAAAGAATAAAAAAATAAAAGTCCCTGCTCCAGGCTGCAATGGCGTGGATAAAAACTAAAGTCAAAGTCGCCCCTACTGGCAGGTTTCAGTATGAGTTTTAAGTCCCGCCTCCTCCATGTAAACAAAAGGGTCACTTTCCTTATTAAAAAACTAAAAATGCACCTCAGATAATTTTTTCTAGGTGTGGACTCCTATTGATTCATGTAGTTCTCACCTCACTGCTGCCTGTTCTAATATTTATTCTACTTAAAATACAACAAATATCTGTGGAGACGTTCGTCTCATCTGTGGAAATCTAATCAGATATCAACATAAACAAAGATGGGTCATCTCTCTGAAAAGCTGCATAGAGAAAGTTTTAAAGGAACACAAAGACATAAAATGTAGTGAATCTCTTGTTTCCAGGGAAAAAGACAAACCCTGGCACACATCAGGCGGCTCTGCGTGAAAAACAGATGTCCTTCTGTAGCTGGAACAGGCATCAGAGCAACAACATTTGTGCAGATTTAGGACTCAGGTTTTTAAAAGATTTGTTAGTAGACGAGACACTTGCAGTCCTTCATATGTTGCCATCGAGAAACTACCGCATAAATGAAGACGCTGAACATTTAAAGTTCTTTATTTGTTCTGTTACACGTGTTTGGTTTAAACCTTTAAATTTAGAGACCCTGAGGTTCAAAAAGGATATTCTGTAGAGAAATGAACAACAGATTTGACAGAGGGTGGAAAAATTAAGATATAAAATCACGGCGTCACCCTTCATTGTCCTTGTAATTTAAGAAACTCAAACCCAAACAAAAGAGTCAGTTAAAGTGACAATGTGTAGTTTTTACCGTTAATCTCTGGAAATATCCATCGAAATGTTGTTGAAAATTAATTAAATGATGCCCAGTTGTTGACAAATATTGGAGGATTTGTAACATAAAAATCGAGTCTAAAATACATCGGTGTGGGTCTAAGTCTCTGGGTGACGCCATATTAGACGCAATAATGTTTTCTTCTACGGGAGCCCATGAGGACAAAATGCATTTACAGATTTGTAACAAGCGGTTAAAGGTTGTTGTTTTACACATTTACCTTTTTGCTCGTCGCCAGTGATGAAAGGGGTCTGATGTAATTTTGCTGGATGTTGCGCTCACAGGGATTTTTTACCCTAATGGCCATCCGTTGGTAAGGTCTTAGGCCCAATCCCAATACTCACACCGCGCCCTACGGTCTTCTGTGAAGTGCACTTAGAGGAAGTGCGCAGTAAGGCTGCGAATGCGTAGTACACAAGTGTGCAAATAATTGCCGAATTGGGACAGTGAGCATTAGGGTTGGGAATCGCAAACCGGTTTTTGTTGAGAACCGCTTCCCACTGTTTCAATTCCTAGGAATCGTTCACCATTTTTACAAACGACTCTCTTAGCAATTCCAGGCGGCGCAAATGACGTCACCACGCATGTTGCGTAGCTTACGCAAGCTACGTTGCGCAGCTTACGCATTTACTTAGCAGGAAACACGGTGCCTAAGCAGCACAAACGCTTGAAAGTTTAGTTGCTCTTTATGCGAAAGGATGACAACAGGGCAACTTACAAATACTTACAAAGCAGATAGTTCATCAGAGAGGAAACACTACGAAAGTGCAAAAGAATTTGTGCACAAAATACGCAATAAATTAAAGTGAATGTCGTGCTTTTGACCCGCTCTGGACTAGTGAATTTCAATGCAGCAGCAGCGGTGACATTTGCACGTCCTCTCCTGTAAATACTGCAGGTAACTAATCAGCTAACGCTGCCCATCACGTTAGCATCATTTACCTTATACACACACCTACACACTAGCAGACTCCAGAGGCAAAAATCCGACCTGTGGTGAGATTTTTCCCATCTTGCAAAAGCTACAGCAACACTACATCATACACGAAGATGACTCTGCCTTCACAAGGAGCATAAATGTTTGTGCTACTTTAAAAAAAAATCTTTATTAACAACTTTCAAACAATTTACATTAATTGCTGTCCACATTAAATCTTAGTCTAAAACATTCAGCGCATGAATAAATATCATTAATTGTCTTAAAATTAGCTTCTTTTGTTTGAAAATATGTATTTTCAGAAAAGGCACTTGAGCAAATGCCTTCTTCTCAAACTTCCCACGTAGCAATGGATTGTGGGTAATACCCTTACCCGAAGTCCGCATCGATGCAGACTTGGACGAAGTGTGAATCAAGGGTGCAGAGGGGCGTGGTCAACTTCCGCACTTGAGGATTAAGGACACTCTACGCACTCGCACCAGTGGAATGGAACACGCAATTGAAGGGTGCAAGTGTGCTAGTGCGAGTATTGGGACTGGGCTGCACTCTAACACAAAAATACCGCTTGCTTGCAATGATTTAGGTATGTACTGCCCCTATCACCAGGAAAATACACACCGTCACTTTAAATGTCATTCCCCCTCAGGTAATATCATGTTCCCAGGTAAGTGAGCTACAGCTCTACCTTTGGTACCGTCCTGGATTGGTCCTTCCTCCTTTGCAGGTCCGATTATGCAGGAAGCCTCCAGAGCATCCACAGCCATCTCTGTATCTTCAGGAATTATCCTCTGACCTTTACAGCGCCGCTCCGCCTGTACGCTGGACGCTCCACCTGAAAATCACAACGACGAATCAAACAGCAGGTCGCGTCAAACCAACGTCTTCACCTTCAGAAAAACACTGTTACTCTAACAACCAGGTCAAATAATGAACCACATGTATGATGCAATAAAAATAAGTCAGACTCTGCTTCTGGAAGACATGCATGCACGTTAAATTTACTAAAAAGACCTGTTTGAGAGCTAAATGAATCTCCTTTCATGAATAAACACCAACAAGTCACATATTCATGTGTACTCACAGAGCGTTGAAGTCAATTTGAACAGAATCTTTCCAGAAGGGATTCCACTTGGTCAGCAAAGGAATGGAAAGGAAACGCTGGGAACGTTTGCTAAACAAGTCCCAAACGATGCGGCTCTTACTGAAGCTTGGGTTGGTTTTTCAAAATCACAAAGAAATAAAAAGGCAACTTTGAAGGTGTTTCGCCTTCATCTGAGCTTTATCAATTCAAATTTACTAAAAAAGTAGAATAACAAGCTTTTAAACTGTTCCGAAGACTTTATTAAAGCTATGAGCTATGTCACAAACCAATCCCCCATCAGCCCTCCTGAGGGTCTTTTCTGTCCCAGGTCACACTCAAGATGTTCTGATCACATCCCTGAAGGTTTTAGAAACCCTTCTTCTTTTGACAATCATGGCTTCTGCTATAATTAAAGAAGATGGAGAGAAGTTTCACAGCAATCCACACCTTCAGGAGCAGGATCAGAAAATCTCGCACATGGATCAGATCAGGACAAAGACCTCATGATCCTGAGGAGGGAGGAGCTAGCTCGCATGAAGATTAAGAACACTCTTTAAATGTGAAGCGAAGCATCTTCAAGAGAAGTTCAGAGAAGTTTAGTTATTTTCCTCTTTTCTCTGCAGCTACTAGCATGACCCAGGAGAAAGGACAGAAAAGACCCACTAGGACAACCCAGAAGGTGAGAGAAGAAACCGATTCACTTCAGTTCTGCTCAGGTTGACTGAATAATCTATCATCGTTAATGTTTGGGCTTCAGGCTCGTTTCTGTCGATCCTGCCGCTGCGTTGAAGAAGGAAAATTCTTTCTAAGCTGTGCTCTAAAAGATGTGTTACTGGTTAATGGATCCGTGTGGGCGATGTTAGAGTAACTCAGCACGGAGTTGGAAAAATGGGTTTGATAAATATCGATGTTAATTCACTAACCGCATGCTTCGTGATTAAATGTTTTGGCAATAAACGACAACGCAAGTAAATTATGTAATCAAATAGATTTATTTATGAACATATTTACAATTTCTAAATACCAGAAGTTTAGCAACTTTACAGAGTTTATCATAAAACAGGCTGAGAGTTAATATAAACAGCTAGGAGACATTAACTGTGCAAAAAGCTGCTCGTCTCCTGAGTAAAGAGCTAGGATGTGCATGAGAGAGATCTGGAGAGGGGCGGAGAGGTGGCGAGGCTTCTGTCTGGAACAGAGGGAACCACAGACAGACAGACAGACAGACCACAGACAGACATGTGGACACGTTACTGTCAAACGGGTCTAAATGAGGAGGAAGGATGCTGTGGACAGAACCCAGGATGGTAAAGAGGATGAGGATGTGAGCGTTAGAAACGCAGCAACAATTCGTGCATCAATGACCACCAGCTTCACATGCTGTGAGCAAAGCAACAGTTGCAGCTTTGGACGTTTATTTTATTCCGTCTATTTTGAGCAAATCACATGAAAAGACCAGATTCGTCAAACTCTGAGGGGAAAAATAACGACTCTAATCAAATTCCTTAAAGGCACACTTGTCAGTTTTGGCTTGTTTTTAGCACCCCCTAGTGTCCGTTAGTGAAAGCAAAAGCTAAACGTATCTCCTGGCTGTGCGTTGGTCTTTTTAACACCTTAATCTAACAGCTGAAACGTCTCCTCAGCCTTCATTAGTGTCTACAGGAGCGGTTCATCGCTAAATCAAACACATCAGCTGTGTTCATGATCTAAAACATGCAGGAAACATGCTGGAAGCAGACTGCAGCACCAGGCATGTCAGCTCCACTTTACTAAGTCCAACAGGGACCGGACCGCCACTCTGAAGTTGCAAGTGTGGTATTCTGGCCACAGAGGACGGTGGGGGTCTGAGTGACATTTCATTAACCCTGTAAAGGTCATTTTAGCACAAACTGGCTCAAGAACATGATTTAAAATATGAAATAGTTGTATAGTACGGCTTTAACCCACAGCTCTGTTATTATTTATCGTTAATAGAACCAGAAATCATACGCTGGTTCTGTTTGGGGGACTGGTTTCTGTCTGCATGCCAGAAGCAACAATGGGAACGTTTACAAATGATAATAAACAGCTGATGCTGCAGGAAATGTTGCGTTTGCACGAGTCTACAGAGCCCCTGATGGGTCCCTAATCCTGGTCCTTGAGGGACACCCTCCTGAATGTTTTAGATCATTTACAGCTTCAACTCACCTCATTTTAGTTATCAGATCATAAACAGGCTGGGAAGATTTGTGGATAGTAAATAAACCTCTGAAGCATTGACTTTTACATCCAAATGCTGCAAAAATAATATTTAAAAATGTCTCAGTGCAGCAAGAAAATGTGGCGAATAATCAGATTATTTAAAAAAAAAACAGATTTTTATTAATTGTTATTAAATGTTATTAATGTCTCACAGCACACCCCTAACCACTAAATCACGCCAGACGTGGCTCTCCAGCTGCATTTATTGGTTATTATAGGTTAGGTGAAAAAGGGGCGGAGCTACAAAAGCATGCACAAAGCGACACAGCAGCACGTCACGACCAAAACTGGCCAATCGTCACCTTCTGCGCTGGCAGGACTCAGCCAATCAGAGCGTGCAGCATTGGAAACTTGAAACAGGCTGAACAAAACGAAGTGAATGAGACGGAGGAAAATGGATTTGGTGGAGAAAAGATAAAAGATGTGAAGAACGTAGAAACGTGCTCATAATTACATAAATATGCTTATTGTTACTATAAGACACCACTTCAACAATAATTCAGATATTTAAATGATCACTTTAATTACCATTTACATTAAGTAATACAAAAACAGTTTATAAAATAAAAGCACAAAAAGAATAAACTCTTATTTTTAATATGGCTCGTTGTTCTGATTTACTGCAAACTTTATTCAACTTTTAAAACAGCTGAAAGGTCAAATGTTGTTTTCAAACGTTCCAAATTATTTAAAAAGAGGAAAAGTAAAGAACTGGATTTATTTTTTAAAAAATGGTGGATTTTAAGTAAGAAAAAATGTAAATAATTAAAAATAAAGAATGTGCAGCAGGAACAGTTGTAAAGGAACGTAAATATGCTTTAGTTAATACTTGATGGTATTATTTACTCACACATTAAATACTGTAGATGTTTGATACAACAAAACCATAAATAATCTGACTATAATATAAAAAGTGACTTTAATAAAACACACAAACCTTATTTGAACAAAAAATATTAAATATACTGTTTTGGCATTTCCACTGCACGTTTGTAGTGCAGAGTTAATAAGGTAATGTGAGTGTGATACAATTCATATTTCAACACTTTTAACTCAGGACAAGTCCCAGGTCGCTGTGCTCAAACCAAACCCAGATTTTCAGGCCTTTTATTTTCAGTCTGGGCCAGAATCAGACCGGTGTGGTATTTTATTTTTGTGTGTTTTCTGCATGGCAGCCTGGAACGAGCCCGGAGGGTTTGACAAGCAGCAGATAAGGATACAAATCGTGTTTGAGACGGTGCTTTTTAAAGGAAAGTTCAGGTGTTTTTACGTTGGGATGTGTGGAGTACATATGATCAGTAAGTGTCTTACCTGCTGTAGGCAGCATTCAGATGATCTCGGTTTAGAGAATCAGGAAGAAATAGACAAATCTCAGCTTTTGGATCAGAATTAGAGCACTGAGTTGAGCTAAACGTGCTAATTCTTCATGCTAATTGTGTTTGATTGCAGTACTGAAATGTTTTTGCTGCTGTTGCATCTCTGAGTCGATGGTAGAATTTGGTGCGCTGGTTCCTCCTGAATAGATCCTGACTACCACCTACTGCAGGTGAGACATCGATTCCAGACAAACTATCCCTTTAACATTTTCTCTGTTGTAAATAAAAGCAAAAATCTCCACCAGGCACTTCACGTAAGAAGCTAATCAAGAAAAGCAGCTATTTAAAATACTGATGGTTTAAGATAAAAACATCTAAATGTCTGTGGACACTTAAAACTGAAGAATTTCTGTAATTATTTGGTGTTAAATTGATTCTTAACGGGATTACAGGAGAATTTATCACCTGTAAGTAAACCTGACCCAGACAGCACCTCTATATGAGCTGAAGATCGGGGAACTGCTGCTGCTGCTGGTGGTGGACCAGCTGAGGCTCCTGGTAGATCTGTCCCAACATCTCATGCATCATGCAGAGCAGAGGACAGCCCAGGCTCAGCAGCTCAAACAGGAACAGATAGTCATGTGAGTAGCTCCTGACGTGGGACCCCACGGCTGTGAAAGCCTCACACACACCTCCCAACAGCCGTTGAGGCAACACACACACAGCCCGACTAGCGCGCCTCGGCCAGCTCAAACCTCGCCTAAGCAAGGAAACCAGGGTACCTGCAGGTTGGGCGCCGCCTGTAGAGGAGTAGATCCCGCCGTCCCGAGACGAGGGTTTGATGCTGCTTTGGTCCTCCTAGAAACATCAGAGGGCAAAACGTGCTTATTTATTTAAATGCAAATAAAATGGACCCTGGCTAAAAAAAATCTGTAAATTTAAATGTTTTTCATAAAACTAGGATTTATAAAAAGGGGAAAAGTAATTTAAAATCAACATTTTTGCTTGTTTTTCTCCAATATTAGTATTTTTTTAAAGCTTTGCCGTTTCTTTGTTTGAATTAAGTTTTTTATTTTTAATGTAGAGTCGCTGCTCCTCCAATAGCAGCTCTCTCTCACATTTGAGAGGTGGTTCTATGTGACTTTCCCCGGTTGTGATGTCACAAAAAAGGACTTTCTGAAACGGCTTGTTTTAGGCAAATAATTCCTAAAACTAAACACTGACAACTAACAGATGGACGGGTTTTATTCATGTCTGAATGTTTATAGAAGCAGTAGAAACCTACATGGCAGCACAAAAGGATGCAACAGGTGAGCTTTGCATAATCTGTTCCCTTTAAAAACCAACAAACATGTAATCTCTGTTGTTTCCTACCGTTCTCCTTCTGAACCGGCCCAGATGAGAGCTGGACTGGCGCTGGGCGTAATGCATCTTACAGTAGAATTTAGCTGCAAAACAAACAAACCACCATAAACAACTATTAGCAGAATATTTGCAGAGTTTAGGTGAGAATACGAACTAACACGCACCCTCCTGGGAGTCGAAGCTGTGTCCTCCCAGACGGAGCGTGCAGTTACAGACGTCACAGCGGAAACACTCGCGGTGGAAGAAGTAGCCTTCGGCGCTGAGTCTCTCCATCACGTAGACCCGTTTGGTGCAGAAATGGCAGATGTCGCTGCCGCCGAGCCCAGGAGCGAAATCTCTACGCCCCACACACTGATGGAAACAACAGAGCAGGAGAGGCTGAAACACGACCTAGATGATGATGAGAACCCTGCTTTGTGATGGGTTTAAGGGTCTTTTTTCCTCCTGGAGAAGCTTAAAGAAAACAAAAAAACAACAAAACCAGCACAGCAAATCCTGCAGATCAGCAAGCAACTCTGTTAGAAAAACTGAACACAGGTCAGCGCCAACAGCTGATAACAAAAACCACCAGGCTAGTGGAGACTATACACACACCTTCCTAAAACTGTGGACAAAATCTCTGTTTTAGTTTTGTTATGAGGTGCAACGACACGTTTACTGCCCTGTGCAACTCGCAATTTAAAGATCATCCAACGTTTTTCAAACTGGGACACGTCTCGCCCTCCTTCTGTTGTTCAAAAGTGAAGCTTAAACACCCTGTAGATCCACCATGTTGTATTTTTAAAACCAGTCTGAGATTTTTGTTTTTTAAGCAAATAAATCATTACAGCTAAAAGTATTAGAAAAGTACACATTTGGACGTGCAGGAAATTAACAAGAAAGGGGTGGGGCTAAAATATACATACTGCAGCCAACCACTAGGGGACATTTAGGCTAATTCATAAGTGCAGATGCACTTTGCTTGCAGAAACGTGAAGAAAAAAGAGAGAAACTCTGATTGGATGCATTTATAGAAATATAAAAAAGTTTTAATCTCTGCTAGCTGCGTTATGAGTTAAAATCACACGCACAGACTGAACAAATCACCTCGAGCTCTCACCATTTCCTTGCATGCCTCTATACCACAACATTAAGAAAAAGCCAAAACCGTTAGTAGTTTATGATAAAAGCTGTAGTCCAAGCATCTGGGATTAGATCTTTCAGTGTCCGCGTGCGTCTTACCGGCGGGGCACTGGGCCTGTGGTCTGTCTCATAAAGGATGGCCAGCATCTGAGCTTTAGCATCTATAGCTGAAGATACCTTTCCAACGGTACGCTAACATTTCAGCCAGGGAGGAAATCACAGAAATAACGTGAATTATGGCTCAGATTCCAGTTACTCGAGTATATTTGGAGCGATGGGTTGTTTGTACCTCTTTACTGTAATTAGGAGCTCCAGAGGGACAACTCTCAGAGCGAACTACGGGTTTTCTGGCGCCTTCGTCGTCGCAGCTTCCAGGGCACTAAACGAACACCAGAATGAGCATCACTTGGAGGATTCAAGCCACAAGATTCAGACTCTAAACCTTATTGCATCATTAAATATAAATTGTTGATTCTTTTTGCTTTTGTGGATTTCTGGTTACATGCTGAATTTTGGAGAGACAGACGGAGCTGCGTGTGATTTAGGTCAAACAAATGATGCTACTCGTTAGTTTAGAAGCTTTAACTCGTCCATTTTCAGTTTTAATTGAAAAATCGGAACACAGAACAAGAAAGTAAGTCCAGTAACTTTAAGAAATGTGAAAAAAAAAACTTTTAGGGGATCTGCGTCCAGTTTGAACAGGATATGGTTTATATTTCATCTAAATTTCAGACGGTTTTCTGGTTTAAAGTAATATAACTTCAGTTTGATTATGTTAGTTACACATTACAGAGCCAAGCCTGAGAGGGAAAAGATGCTGTAGTTGTTACAACTCTAGTTATACAACTAGTCGTTGTTTTGTAAATGATAAAAAATGGTTGTTTGTCTATATTAGTGTTAAAGTATGTTGACATATTTCTCAGAGTTAGATAAGTGGGAAAAAGCATTTTGTAACCAGCGCAGTAATTCTCCTGATCTGGCAGCAGTCTGTCTGCTTTAGCTTAGCATAAACAATGGAAGTGAATGGCAAGTACAAGCATGCTAGTACCTGCCATTCATTTCCATTGTTTATGCTAAGCTAAAGCTAAACTAAAGCAGGTTACAAAATGCTTTTGCCCACTTATCTAACTCTGGGAAATACGTCAACAGACAAAATTTCAATTTTGGGTGGAATATCCCTTTAAACTTTACGCTCTTATTGATTGATTTATTTAGGTGGAAGTCTCTGATTGGTTGGTTTGCATCTGATTATTTTATTGCTGATGTTGTGTGATGACTGATGCTCAATAAATTTGTTTTGAATACTCAGGTTGTAAAACAAGAAAGCAACATAAAACACTATAATATTAATTCATTATATATCTAATTTATTGCATTTGGTTATGGTTATGTAAGTTTTACCTTCACATCATCCTTTTCAGATCGTTCTATTTCTGTCCCGTTGACGCGCTTTTCCTGGTTTTCCGTTTTATTCTTTATTCTCTCGTTTCTCAGCTCAGCGTCACAATAATCAGAGCAAAACGATGAAGCGGGAGGAGGCGTTTTCTCGCTGGAGGTGAGGGAATCAGAGTGATGGGGAGCTGATGGAGGTAAAGAAGAGTGAATCTGAGTCTTTTGTTTATGTTCGGAGATGAAGGACGGGACAGAGGAGAAACCGGACTGAGCGGCGGGATCAGGGACCGGGTGGACCACCGGGTACGAGCTGGACTGCTTAGACTCAGACGGAGGAGCAGGAGGGGGGGAGGCAGGAGGAAGTGATGGAGAAGGAGGAGCAGATAGTTCCACCTACAGAAGTAGAGTCAGACAGATGTTAAAGGCCAAAGAGAAAAGGGTTTATTTATTTATCAACACAAACAAAATAAACTAAATCCTCAAAAGTCCCAAATAAACGAGAGGCTGATTTTAACCCCACATTAGAGGTGAAGCCGTTATTGAGATCATTCCCTGATACAGAACCTGTGAACCAGAACCAGCAGCAGGTGGTTTATTGGACCCATGAAACATGGAGGAGAGGAGGTCAGCTCTCTCTTTTATACTCTTTCCTGAGAATTCTCTAGTGGAAAACTTATGGTTTTCCCTCTGAAGAGAAAACAGGAGGCGATCAACGGCAGAAGAGAGGAGTAAACACGGATAAAATGTTTCAGACGTGGGAGGAAATTCACCTGCTGCTCCGGAGGACAAAGAGCAGAAACAGTTTGGGAGTCGGGAGAGGTGCATTCTGGGAGATAAAGTTCAGAGGCTGGAGGGCTCGGAGAGCGAGAAGCACCTAAAGGAACTTCAGAAGGTGACGGAGAGCGACTGTAGCTGCTCCGATCGGGAGAAAGTTCCAGAGAGGAAAGGAAACTGGTCTGTTGGACCACGGAACTGGGATTCTCCAGTAACCGAAGGTAAACAGAAGGCTGGAAACCAGTAAAGGAGGAGAGGAGAAGAAAGATGAGATGAATATGAGCTCAGCTGTTAAAGAGAAGACAGAACAGTTCGGTTCATACCTGCCACTTAGGGCGAGGAGGAGGAAGAGGAGGAGGAAGGTCTTTCGGTTTGGCAAAACGGGGGTTTACTTCTTCCTCCTCCTTTTCCTCATCATCCTCCTCTGAGGATGGTGGAGGAGTGGAAGGAGACAGAGGAGGAGAAGATGGACTGGGTGGGTCTTCAGACTGCTACGAGAATGGGAGAGGAGAGGAAAAGAACGGAGAAGAGAGGAGAGGAAAAGAGGAGAGGGAAAGAGAGGGGAGGAGAGGAGATGAACGGAGAAGAGAGGAGAGGAGAGGGGAGGAGAGGAGATGAACGGAGAAGGGAGGAGAGAGGAAAAGAGAGGGGAGAGGAAAAGAGAGGGGAGGAAAGGAGAGGAAAAGAGAGGGGAGGAAAAGAGAGGGGAGGAAAAGAGAGGGGAGGAAAAGAGAGGGGAGGAAAAGAGAGGAGAGGAAAAGAGAGAGGTGGAAAAGAGAGGAGAGGAAAAGAGAGGGGAGGAAAAAAGAGGGGAGGAAAAGAGAGGAGAGAAGAAAGGAGAGGAGAGGAGAGGAGAGGAGAGAGGAAAGGAGAGGAGAGGAAAAGAGAAGAGAGGAAAAGAGAGGGGAGGAAAAGAGAGGAGAGAGGAAAGGAGAGGAGAGGAAAAGAGAGGGGAGGGAAAGAGAGGGGAGGAAAAGAGAGGGGAGGAAAAGAGAGGGGAGGAAAAGAGAGGAGCGAGGAAAAGAGAGGGGAGGAAAAGAGAGGAGAGAGGAAAAGAGAGGGGAGGAAAAGAGAGGAGAGAGGAAAAGAGAGGAGAGGAGAGGAAAAGAGAGGAGAGAGGAAAGGAGAGGAGAGGAAAAGAGAGGGGAGGAAAAGAGAGGAGAGAGGAAAGGAGAGGAGAGGAAAAGAGAGGAGAGAGGAAAGGAGAGGAGAGGAAAAGAGAGGAGAGGAAAAGAGAGGAGCGAGGAAAAGAGAGGGGAGGAAAAGAGAGGGGAGGAGAGAAGAGAAGGGAGGAGAGGAGGAAAGAAAAAACACCAGACTCACTAAATAATGAAAGCAAATAAATAAAAAACACAAAACACGTTTAAATAAGCTAACAGATGAGCCTCAGAATGCAGGAAATAAATAAAAGGTTTAATATTTTAAATAAGCGAAACACAAAAATGCATCTCTTAGTTCGTATCATGCACACCGATGTCTAAGCAGCCTCCTTTGTTTATTTTTTAAACATCTCAGGAACAGAGTCTGACCTTTACTGTTGACGAGTTCTCCTCAAACTTGGCCAGAAGCTGCGTGGCCATGGAGCGGACCTTGTTCTCTCGCAGCTCCCCATCTTCACCAGCAGGAGGCGCACTGTGGCAGGACAACTGAGGAGGTGAAGGAGGGATTTGGACTCAAATTCAAACTAAAACAAGAGCTCATTTTCTCAGATTTTAGCTCAGTCCACAAACTGAACCGACCTCTGAGAGGTAATTGTTGCCTTTCCGTCGCCGCTTGTTGACAGAATCATCTTCCAGTTTCTTCTCATCCTGTGATGGACAAGAGAGAAAATAAAGATCTTCTTCCTCTCTTAGTTAAAAGTGACGTTTATTCATCCTCTGAGGATATTGGTCTTGTTTTCAGTTATTAGTGAAATTTAGCAGCACCTACACAGACTGCGCTACTCTTGCTTTCATGTCAAAATACTGAAATCTTAGTTTTAAAATGAAATTACTAAATGAATAAAAGCATAAAATCAGCTGAAATGGTAAAATCTGACTATTTTACGTGCGGATTTAAAACAAACAAAATGTGCAACATCATCTGTACATGTGGAAAGAGGAGGAAAGGGTTTTATTTTACCCGGGGTGTCCTCTTCCTGGGCTGAGGCAGGTTCAGAAGTCTGTGGTTGGTTTTTGACGGATATTCTTCACCATTTTCATCTGATTCTTTACAACCTGGAGGATAAACACAATAGAGGCACATATTTATATAAAGAATTGTTTAAAAAACTACAAAACAGGTAAAAGTGTAAAACTGCATGAAACTAAATAACATTAATAATGATCAGTCCAAGGACACTGAAGCGGTGCCGAGCAGATTCATCCAGACCTAAAGGACCTGGAATAAAGCTAAAAGGTTCAGTGATCAGTGATGAAGTTTTCCATCTCCATCAGGGGTGAGGATTACCGTGGCGACCGTGAGCCCTGCAGCCTGTGGTTGTGGTCCAACTGGAGTTCCAGTGACGTGACAGGATGAGGTTCCTCACACACACCAGGCTAACCTGACCAGTTGTGAAACACTCAGCTGCAGATAAAAATAAAAATCTTCGGCATCTGGAGTGTCTTCATTCACACTCTCAAGCTTCTGAAACATTTTTAAGATGTTTCTGTTTGCTCTGCATGACTGGATTCCTTTGTCATGAGCTGGAGTCAAATTTCTGAAGCTACTGTTTGCAGCTCTTGCCACGATTTATTAGATTTAGCTTTAAGAATCCATTAACTGTTTAAAAACCCTGAAACGTTCACTCAGTAGATGATAAATGAGAGTACATTTAAAATAAGTCTTTTAGGACGGATCTGCATGAGCGTAAAACTGACCGTTGTTGTTGAGCGACGACTTCCTGAAGGCCTCGAAGAACTTGGAGAGGTAGAGGACCATGAGCAGCTTGTCCGGTTCAGCCTTCGCAGCCATCTCCTTTCCCGTCGTCACCGGCTGGATGCCAAACTCTCGCTCGGCCACGTCGAACGCCAGCTGGTTATTCCTCGCCACGTCCTCCTCGTTCAGAGAGTCAAAATCACTGAAATTTAAAAAGAGACAAACTAAAGTTCTGATGTCTAGCGTGGGACTGGGTATGAGTGATGTTTTAATCTAAGTGGCTCTTGGCTCGTTTCTGAGGAAAAAATATTCTTTCAACAAAATTATGTCGATTTATTTACTGAAAAAAGTCCCTTTGATGCTAAAGTTTCCAACAAAAATCATTTCCTTCTTTTTCTGCAACACTTGAATCACTTTTATGATGTGAACATGTCAAAAAAAACAATTATTTACTCCATCCAAACAGAAATGATGCAATTTTCATCCTGCATTTTTTGGAATTTTATGGCACTTATTTTAATATTAATAATGAAAAATAATTTTGATCTCAAAACTAAAACAGCCTGCCTACGTGAGTCAGTGTCTGCAGTCATTCTATGCAGTTTTAGCTTGTTTGTAGCGCCCCCTAGTGTCTGTTAGTGAAATCAAAAGTGAAACTCATCTCCTGGCTGTGCGTTGGTCTTTTTAACACCTTAATCTAACAGCTGAAACGTCTCCTCAGCCTTCATTAGTGTCTACAGGAGCGGTTCATCACTAAATCAAACACATCAGCTGTGTTCATGATCTAAAACATGCAGGAAACATGCTGGAAGCAGACTGCAGCACCAGGCATGTCAGCTCCACTTTACTAAGTCCAACAGGGACCGGACCGCCACTCTGAAGTTGCAAGTGTGGTATTCTGGCCACAGAGGGCGGTGGGGGTCTGAGTGACATCATTAACCCTGTAAATGGTGGCTGAAGTTTGATTCTCAATTATTTGAAAAAATGAAAAAGTTGCATAGCGTTTTGAGTTGCCTTCTGGTCGGAAATGCGATATATAAATAAAACTGCCTTGCCATAGTATGCTTTTAAAATGTGAATGCTGAATTTTTTTTAACCAATTTATTGGTAAAAAATGACCAAAATAATTGTGATCATGATTTTTTTTTCCATAATTGACCATCCCTTTATTAAAAAAACCAATAATAAATTAACTTAAATGTCTCTAGGTAAAAACTGAAAGCACGACACAAGGAAAACAGCAAATATCAGCGCTCTGAATCCCGTTCAGCCTGATGTTTATGAGACATTTATCACCAGAATAATTAGGAAGGAGTGTTACAAAAATGTCTTAGCTGGAAGGTTTGGAATCACTCAAATTAGATTCTGCTGCCTGTTTATCTGGTTTCTAAATGTGTTCTCACATCAGCTCAGGCCTCTGGCGGTGGATGAGAGCACACAGGGCCAACCCGCTCCTCCAGGAGGACGTGAGGTTAGTGACATCCACCCCTCTGTATCCCTGAGTTTGTTTCTGACACCAGGTCAGCAGGCGGCCGGGTCGCACCTCGGACTCTGCAAGAGAAGAAGTTACTGTGGAGAGTTTGAAGGAACGTTTTCATACCAGAAGGTTTGTTTCTGAAATAGCGCCGACACCGTGACATGCGGGTTATTTGGACTTGAGCCATGAACGTTTAAAAGGTTGATCCACTTTCCAAAGTTAAAGCAGCAGAGCAGAAATTCAGCAGCTCTCTTAAAGTAACAACAGATAGTTTAAGCTAGAGCTTTAATGTTGATCTCAGTGATTGTTGAGTTAGAAACTTGACCAGTTTCATATCTGACACCACTCTGCTGCCCTCTGCTGACAAAAAACTGCTCTAGATAGTTTAGTGGAGCGGTAGGTGTTCTAGGGGGCGCTCTTATACCTGCTTTATGGCTGTTAGCTGTAATGCTAGCGGTTAGCATTTTCGGTTTGCTGGTCGTCAATAAAAAACACAAGAAGAAGAAAAAGAAGAAGTTTGCTTTTTCTGTTGGCATCATGGTGGAGCCTGGACGTAAAAGTAACAGAGTAATGTCTTTAGAGGTGAAGCTAAGAGCTAAAACCAGAGTGAACATCGGCGCGGCCTACGCTAGTTTGAGGGAGCTAAAGGAGGCTACAAAATCACGGACTGATGATGACCTGGCTTTGTTGCTGCTGGACTTGTAAGTAATAATATTTTTGTCCAACAGTGTGGATCTTTTTACTTCGTGGTTTATTTTAGTATTAGCTGGTTCATGTTAGCAGTAGTGCGTTGTTAGCGCTAGCTACAGCTGGGTTGTTTACAACAGTTGTAATTCCACTTTCAACCAGTAAGGTGGAGGAGCAGGAAACCGCTCACAGTTACTTTAAACTGACCTTTGTAGAAAAATTTACAGCAGCTGCAAACTTTGATGTGCTTCAAAATGAAAACGTCAGAATTTAACTAAAGGTCGAACCCCTACAACCAATAAGTTACACCAATATGGAAAACCTACAGGAATGTAAAAATATTAATCAGTTGATTAGAACTCTGGCATCCAGCAGAAATAATATTGTTTTTAAAATTAGAGTCTAGAATTCTAAATTAAATTTTAAAGTTTTTTTTAAGACTGGCATATTTTTGTTTAATACTGCTTAGCCCCCTTTCATAATAAATAAATAAATAAAAGACATACTATAAATAGTACATACATAATGTGCATAATTAAAAATATTCAATCTTTTTGTGAAAAGTTTGAAAAAAATCAACACAACTGACAAGAACTCTTTGCAAATGAAACTATAGTGTAATCCTCATGACATGGCCTCATGAAAACGAGTTGAACTGCTTTGCTCGTGAAGGTAAAACGTGTCCTAACAGGCCTTTATGCCGTTGGCGTGGTTTTAGCTTTTCTGTGCAGTAATTTTATCCAGCTTTATTGTCTGTAACGAGGCGTGTTGAGCCTGTAACTGAGAGGAAACCTTCACAATGACGTCACCGTTTTCATCACCTGCAGGTGAGATTATGTATAAACCTTTTTTGTTTGAGGAGTTGTAGGCATGCATCATAGTGATGACTCATGTAATCAAATTTTAAATCCCTGTTCCGTTTGAGAAGCTTTTACTGATACTTAAAGTAAAAACCTGTTAAATCAACATTTGATGAATGCAAAAATGAAGCAGATGAGCTAAAAACTTGGCTCTGAGTAAGTTAACGCAGGACTTCTAGACTCCAGGCTGCTGTCAGACTCCTAAAACAGCTGATAGAAACTCATACCAGGGTCACCATGAGTCAGCGTTGGAGCGTTAGGCTTTAAGCACTGGAACCAGCTGAACATGTGCCATAAAGAAGGTTAAATGAAGCCAAAATGTTAAAAAAGCCTTTATAATCCCCGGCAGGTTTTCATAAACTACTGCAGAGTAAAGAGTTTTGCTAGGAATTTGATGGCTGGAGAGGCGTTTGGGGGAAACAATCACCTTTTCTAAACAAGTTAATGGATCTTCGTGTCGGTCCTCCTTTTTCAACCAGACCTGAGTTCTGCTGGCCGTCAATGAACAGGTGACGCACCTGAAGGGAGGAGGAAAAGATGGGAATCAGAGATTTCAACACAAAAAATAATAAACCCTGGGTGGATCTGGAATCTGGTTCTCTGAATTCAGCCTCCTGCTGTCTAAACCACATTTCCTCTTTTTCTTTTTAAATCTTTACATGAATACACAGCCCGGCCCGTCTCCACCTGGATTTAACTAAATAAACAGGTAGGAGCCTCCTATTGGATAATTACGGCATGGGCGCTTATCTTTCAGCTGCAACAAGTTATTTAACCCAACTGGTGCAATTAATTGCTTCTCATTTCTTCAACAACCATGTGGAAAGACACATCTGGTGGTGGTGGAACAGATGTTAGTCTGTGTGAGAAGGGTCACATCGTTGGCATCAAGCAGAGAAAACATCTAAGGAGATGCAGAAACGACTAAAACTGGGTTCAGAACTGTCCAACGATTATTAAAAACTGGTGTGATGAGTCCAGATGGAGCCTGTTCCAGAGTGATGGGTGCATCAGGGTAAGAAGAGAGGCAGATGAAGTGATGCACCCATCATGCCTAGTGCCTACTGTACAAGCCTGTGGGGGCGGGGCTATGATCTGGGGTTGCTGCAGGTGGTCAGGTCTAGGTTCAGCAACAGGATGTGCTCCAAGAACGAGGTCAGCTGACTACCTGAATCTACTGAATGACCAGGTTATTCCATCTTCCCTGATGGCACGGCCATATTCCAAGATGACAATGCCAGGATTCATGGGGCTCAAATAGTGAAAGAGTGGTTCAGGGAGCATGAGACATCCTTTTCACACATGGATTGGCCACCACAGAGTCCAGACCTGAACCCCATTGAGAATCTCTGGGATGTGCTGGAGAAGGCTTTGTGCAGCGGTCAGACTCTACCATCATCAATGCAAGATCTTGGTGAAACATTAATGCAGTGTGTTACCTTTTTTTTTGGTGGCGACTGTTTTTTTAGACCGGTGTATTTGCACATCTTTTAAAACTTGAATGTGTGTTATGTGTGATTTATTGTGAAGCAGCGACTTTGAGAAAACTAATTTCCCCAAAGGAACATTGAAGCTTCTACTTGTCCTGTAAAAGTACACGATGGCCCCCTTTCTTCTGGCCCACATACATTCTGAGTTATCTGGAAGTAGCTGATTGCCATCAAAGCAAGTCTGAGCTTGCTATGAAAAAGGACATTTCTTTCTGCTCTAACGCCCTTGTTCTCAATTATAGACGTTTCTCTTTAAGTAATCCAGCTTTACCATCATGAGGGGAAAACGTGTGGCGAGACTCACCTGATGAGGACGCACACAGCTGGAGTTGAGGTTGGGGTATCGGGTTGATGGGTCGATGGAGTACTGCTCAAAGTTTTTACTGATGTTCTCCGGAGTGGTCTGAGGCAGCAGACGGTAAATACTCTCTCTGAGAAAAACCCAAATAGGTGTTAAAACACAGGAGCTACAGTGGTAAAAGAAGAGACTGTCATCCAAAGTTTAATATAGATACAAAGAATGAAAAAACAGCAGGTGATTAAAATCTTTTCATTAAAAGGAGGGTAGATGACCCTGGAAAAAGCAGTTTGAGCAGCTACAATTTAAAGGTCCAGCCCCCTTTCTTCAGGCTCCTCCCCTAAGCCACGCCTCCAGAATACAAGAGAATGTCGGACAAAGGATGCAACCATAAAAACATAATGTTACCTTACCTTTTGAGTTATTGTTGGCATCTTTTCTGCCATAATTCCTAACGTAACGCACCAACGTAACCGTGTAACAACTTAGTTTGCTAGCTAGTATAGCTAGTCCAGCTCTAGCTTCACTTCCTGTTTAACTGCTCCAAGCAGAGAGCGTGGGGTTTTTGCACACAGAGGAGTATGTGCAGAAGGGGAAGGGGCGGTCAGAGGGTAGTTTGAACAATGATTGGATGAGGTTTTTCCAGGATTGTACTTTTTTCACAAAATATTTAATTTATTGGTTTCCATTGGTAGCTATATGAAGAGCATTTCAAAAATTTGGCCCCAAAAAATGCACCAGATAAACATTTCCTACCAACTGTTGACCATACTCTTAGCATAGGCTTGTATTTGAGTGAAACATAAAAGATGAATGAATCCCTGAGGAGAGACGCGTCTTATCTCGGGTTACTGGACGCACTCACCTCTCTGCCAGAACCTCAAGGGAGTTCTTTCCCTGTGCCCAGCCCCTCACCATCCAAGCAGCGTCGAACGCAGCCAGAAAACCCCGAGCACACCCCGTTCCCATTGGCCAGAAGGGCTGAAAGCAGAGAACGTGATGCCAGAGTAAACACATGGTGAAGGCCGGCCCTGACGTCACACATAGCAGTCTGTCATACCTCCAGAAGACTGTCTCCCACCAGAGCAACCAGCAGCTGGTGGCCATGTTTCTCCCTAATTAAGGCGGCGTTCTCTGAGGCGTACATGCACGTGAAGTCGAACATGGCCACGTCTGGCTGTCCGTAGTGGTTGATGGCGTAGTCCAGTGACGGCAGCTGGTAGTTGGTGCCAAAGTCGGCGGCCTCGCGGGCGTAGGAAAGCAGCGCCTCCTGGTTGACGTTGTCAGCGGACAGAAGGCGTTCGGTTTCTATGTAGTCCTACAAGAAGGAAGGGTTGAAATGAGCAACATCTTGACTATTTTACCTTGTGTTACCTAGAACCATCCCTTTAGTTATGCTCATACTGTAACTGAAACACTCAAGTGAATGCTGTGTAAATTTTCTTTTTGTAACATACTCAAAAGTATTTTGCAATTAGCCTTTCGCCGAGCCCCGCCCCCCTTAGTTACTGTTGCCAACTCCGACAATAAGTGGATTAAATACTGCAGCTCCGCAGATTTCCGTGATGGAAAGAAGTACACAGATGCGTGTCAGCGACATTTTTAGGAGCTATTCGTCCTCAATATCATCCAAATGGAGCCAAAAATGCTTACAGTATGCAGTGGAGGGATATATTGTTGGCTCCGCTGAGCGAAGCGTAGCATGGAACTTGGAGTTTGGGAGAAGGTCCGGCGTCCGGGGACGCGTGGATCCGAGGAGCTGTGGCGGCGACGCAGTGTCCCTGTGAGCTGTCAGATGTCAGCTGTCAGATGATTTGAGCTGCAGGCAGCTCTAACGGAGAAAAGCTCCCAGCGCTTTGCATTGCTCAGTTGATCATCTCAGCTGAGTTTATAAAATGTAACTTTTTATGCCCGTGTTTACTTTTATTTTCAATAGTACCCGGCCAGAGCTCGGCATTAATTCATCACGTGATCATGACACCACCCATTGTTGCGCCAAGGCTTAATGTGCATTTATAAGACACACGGTTGAGGTAATATTACGCTGATTTGCCGGCACGGTGTGTCTTATCTAAAGGTCTTGGATAGTCTGGGAGGCGGAGCTCCGCCCAGCCGCGGGCGGGGGGAGCACTCATGCGTGCTGGCTTGCTGGTTGAGCTCGATGAGGAGGTTCTGAAGGGAAACGAAGGAGACACGACTACTATCGAGGCTAATGCTTAAGTAGTAAATTAGGCTTAGCTTCATCATTTTGTTTGGAGCTGTCGGATAGTAACGGTTGCTATGATGTGTGATTGGACAATAGCCGTTCTGGGGGCGGGGCCGGCGAAAGGCTAATTCTTACTCATTTTATTTAGAATTTTGGTGAATTCTGTCATGTGTTAAATGTCAGCTTCCATTTTTTTTGTCTTTAAATCAGTCACAGGTTAGTTTCATAGGTTGCCAACACCTCATAGAACCTCAAATATCGCAAATTTCAGAACAAGGCTCTTCAGCTCAAAAGTTAACAACCTTGTAAACGTTTTCAGACATTCTGGAGACTCCCTCGCCCTTGTGAACGCCATCAGGCCCAGTGAGATACTGGTTTACATTGAGAACAAATCAAGACTGTGGCTTAACAGTTATATAAATGTTCCAGTTACAATTTTGTGAAAAAAGTCCTAATTAGGTCTCAGTTGTTTGTAGTTTACCCTCATTTTCTTCATTCAAAGTTTCCTCACATGCCAGTGATAACTGTGACTGTTTGAGAAAATTCATCACACAAACATGTTTCACTTGAGCAAAACGTGAGCGAGGTCCTGCAATTCAAACAGGAAAATTCAGAAGATTTGGAGACATTTTGGAAACCCCCTTGTGAACGCAGTTTTCTGTTTGTCTCCAGCAGTCGCAGCTCTTTAGAAACCTTTTCTGTGTCATTGTTCTTGATGCTTTCTCAGGATCAGACAATACTTTTTTACTATGAAGTCGTAAAATGACTTGAATCGTTCTCCTGAGATGACTTTTACTGTGAACTGGAACTAAATAAAGACCTTTAAATTTAACTTGAGCCCTAAGTGTTTTATAACATTGCCCGTGAGCCTCAGTGGGCGACTGCCTCAATAGCAAAACAAACTCAGAGAGCTATAACGAGTGAGCAATGAGGTCTCTGAAGTGTTGGCTCTGAGTGAGCAGGCTGAGATCCAGCTGACGCAGAGAGGCATCACTCAGCAGAAATGCCCAATGTAAGATGAGACGTGGACCACTGGGGGGACATGAGGCCCGGGGGCTTCAACACCTGCGTGTGTGTGTGTGTGGGGGGGGGGGTGTTAGGGTATGGGTTAGGCATAATACAGTCTTAAAATTGAATGGAAGTCAATGGATGGTTCTCACTATGAAAGAAAGACAGATGTGTGTGTGTGTGTGTGTGTGTGTGTTCTAAAATAACGGCAACTAGCAGGAGCCACATTTTGAATTCCAACAAAAATTAATTTTACCATGCACGCTGTGATATGTGGGAGTGTGTTTTTACGGTTTTTTTTCCTAAATTTATTTTTAAAACTTTATTAGTATACTTTTCTTTTTCTATTTAAGCAGCTTTTATTAATATCATTTTGGGTGCTTTAGGTCTCTATTTTATTTGTTTGATTTTTATTTTGTTTATTTGTTATGCGTTTTATGTTTTTATGAGTGTTTTATGATTTTATGTGTATATTTTATGTGTTTTTTATTGTAGCTTTTGAAATAAACATTTTTTTAACTGTGTAATTTTTTTTATTTTATTTTTTATAACAAAAGTAATTTTTGTTTTTGTTCTATATTTTTATCAGTCATCAAGTTATGTTATAAATGTACTTATGTATATAATGACTGAGTGTACCAGGAATAGAACAGGGTAGCATTCATTTTATAACGGCTCAATTTATCATCACTCCCTGGTCTGATTAGCACGATAGCTTCAGTTTTCCCATAATGCTCTCCGACTCTCGGCTTTAGGAACATCAAGTTTTGCGTTCTCTGGACTTTGTCTGATGTTTTTGTTGCTAATTTAATCAAACAAAATAAGAAAACATAACAGTTGGCACCTATGAGGAAACTTAAGGCAACATTTTTTCTTTTTTAACAGTAAATCTCAGCGTTTATGCGTGTGTGTTTACATGAGTTGTTGCTGTCTGAAACATAGCTGGGTGAACTCACGCAACAACAAGCAGCACGTTGTTCCTTCCAAACATTGTTTCTCACAAAGCTTGAAGAAAGAACAAGAAACGAAGATATTTATGGATCACATTAATCCATAATCCCTGTGAGGATTAAGCAAGAAGCAGGAAAACAAATAAACACAGAGAGGTGAGCGAGCAGGCATTTATAAAAGTGTAGTGAAGGTTTCTGATGCTTTAGCTGATTTAGAGAAACTCAGAATAAACATAAAACTCAAAGTTTATTATGTAAATTAAATGAAATTTATTTAAGAACTCCATAAATTTATATTTATCTATATTATATATAATAATATATTTATTATTCAAAAATATATTTTAAAAAATTACTCATGTGCATTTGTCATTTATCTAGTTTAGTTTTTATCCTCACAGGATGTGAAAAAAATATTTTTTGTGAAAAATTATCTCTATTTAAGCATCATTTTATAAAGGGAAGCAGGTTAAAACAACAATAAGAGTGTTTCAGGTGTAAAATCTTCCACTATCTGGTAAAAGCTATAAAAAAACACAAACTTACATTGATGATGACCCCTTTGTCCAGCAGGCTCTGCTTTTTCGCCGTCATCACAAAGTAATGCGTGTGGTCTTTGTAGTAAACGATGTTCTCCAAATCGATTCCTGAAAGGAAATCAAACATGGCAGCAGTGTAAAGAATCTGGCAACTTTCAAAATAAAAGACATGCAGATTTCCAGTTGCCTAATAGTAAAAAATTTGACACCTCCGTGGCCAAGGTAAAAAAACCCAGAAACCTTTAAGAAACATCTTTCTCCATGCTTGTTATCACGCGAACTGACAAAATCATGCATGATCTTACAGGGACGTGCCACTGAGGTCACATCTATTATGTTACACATCTGGTGGAAAGCCGGGATCACGCGTAATTCTCCATACTTGTTTCCTCTTTGAGTTCCAGGAAGAACTTCTGGTTAAAGATGAAGGCAACGCCGCTGATTTCTTCCACTTTGGCCTCCGCCGTGGTGTTCCTGTTGACGAAGTTAGCCGTTATCGCGATGGCCAGCTTCCCTCGGAACTCCTTTCGAGTGAAACCTACCAGGAGTTGATGAATTTCAGAGTTGATACGTGTAAAAAGCATGACAATGACGCCTCAGACTGCTGATTTAAACTCTTATAGAGCCGCTGTGAGCTCTGGTCGTGTCTCACCATCTAAGGTGCTTCTGCGCCCGTCTGCTCCGATCACCACGTCAAACCCAAACTCTGAGAGCGGATGGTTGGAAGGGCGGATCTCTGCTCGCCACCCAGGGCCTGAGGAACACAACACACCCAACGTGCTTCTCATTATTTTGAATATTGCCAAGAAAATATGAACAAAAACGTTGTCAACAGATTTATTTTCCACTGTCTCAGGAGTTTATCTGATCATTTCCACGAGGAGCTTTCCATTTATAGCTGAGACATGCAGGCGAGTCTCTGGGTGTGTCTGTTTACTCATGACCCTTCCCCACAGAGAGGATTTCATTTAAACACACATTTACTATTTTTATTACCTAAAATATGCGTATAAAATCCTGCTTCGGCATTCAAACCACTGTTTTCCTTTTCTTTTCTGAGAAATGCAGTCGATCCCGTGTTTACTTAGCCTGAACTCCTGTCCTGTTAAGACTCACCGTCATCGGCTTGCTCCTCCGGAGGCTCCACGAGTTTGACAAACTCCACGTTCACGTGGATCTCCACTCCGAGGATCAGGCTCACCTTCAGCAGCATCAGCTGCAGCTGGCGGATACCTGGAGAAAATACGTATCACTCTCTGGGGTGAAAGGTTATTTTGTTTCTGCAGGACCGAGCGTGCTTGTGCATGCAGTAAAGTCAGCAGAGCCCCTCAGATATAAATACATGACACCATTACTAAAGCTGGAGAGCAACCAGCATCAGTGAAAATGTCTCACTTGGGAAATAAAGCCGGAAAAGTACAGAAAACTAGGTTGTTTGGGAAAAACTTGTCTCACAGCTCAATAAAAGTCACCTTTTGTCTGATCTGAGCTTCTGCAGGTAAACTAATTAGCATGCGGGTAACACTCACTGATGTGGTCGATGGAGCCGGCGCAGAACTTTCCGTAGAACTTTTTGGCCCCGAGAGCCCGGAGGTCATGGATTGTGTAGGGCCAGAGGTGGAGGACGTTGTTCCTGGAGAATGTGTCCCTCTTCTCGATCACCACCACCTTGCAGCCCAGCAGGGCCAACTCGATGGCCGTCCGCAGACCACAGGGACCCCCGCCGATGATCAGACACTAAGAAGAACATCAATATTTGTCTTAGCAATTATTTAAATTAAATTTTAATAGACCTTATCTGTCATTTGTTGAGTTTTGATGATGCTGAAATGTTTTTTGTTTATAAAAAATATTAAAATGATCAAAATAATAAAGGTTTTAGTGTATTTTTGGCTCAGAGTTTACATTGTTTATAAGAAAAAGCTGTATTTAGGTTTCCCAAAAGGTCTTTGAGGTCCAAACAGAAGTAAAGTTTGTTGTTTTATGATTAAATAAAGCAGTAAAACCTCTGGGCTTTTATCACGTTGGAGAGTTAAGTAAATATAAGCATTTAGATTAAATCTGCCCTCATTTGGATTATAAATACCACTCAGATTCACTTCAGCGAGTCTCCAAACAGCTTTCTCTTCTACAGGGAAAAACGTGCAGAATAATATTTCAGTTGTTATTTTTGGCCAGCGCTCTGCCCAACCCTTCTGCAAGTCTCTGCTTTCTTTCCCCAGCGAACATCTTATCTTCCCCTCAGACAGAAAGTTTTTCCAACACTTAAAGTGCTGCTTAAAATATGCACACAAGCACGGTGCAACAGCACAGGACCAACATGAGATACATGTGAGCTTCCATGCTGTGTTTGGGCCGTCGTCTGCAGCTCAATCCACAGAATTCTGGAGTTTTTAGACGGGTCCGGTCTTTACCGGCTGGTTTTTCTTACCCTTGTGCCCTGGCAGGCTTTATTCTGGTTGTAGATCTTCTGCTGGGCCCTTTTGTCCAGTTTAGTCCACAAAGCTTTGACCTTCCAGGAGCTGACTGCTGCCTTGAGCGAGCCGTAGAAGCTGCTGTGGTCCAAAGGATCCAGCTCCAGCTGCCTGCAGAGGATGCTGAAGGCCTGCAGAGTCCCTTTACAGGTGGACGCCTGGACAAAGTTCTCAAAGAGCTGGCTGGCCCGAGCCGTACGCTCATCCTCCGTCTCCCCCATCGGCACCAGAGACGCTGACTTCTCCCACGTCTGCCTTCCTTTTGGGGTTTTCTTTCACAAAAATTAGAGCTGGAGTCCTAACGTCTGCGTGATTCCATGATGAAATGTTTCTAAAACAGACAAAAATATTCAAAAAACATTTAGAGAAATTAGTAAGTGAATGAGAATGAGTCTGTTTTGCTCATTGAAGATATTTCTTTTGCATCATCAGGTGTAAAACATCCCACTCGGGTTAGGGTTAGCACTCGGACCACAGCTCCATCCACACCTTCAGCCAACAATAACAAACCTGCAGAGTTCAAACACAAACTGATCAATCGGAGAACATTTCTTCCCTCGGAAGCTCAGGTATTTTCCAACTCGGCTGAATGCCTGATGGGATTATTGGAGGGACTCAGCTGAGCAGTCATGGGAGAAGCTCAAGAATACAGAATCTCAGCCACATTTACACGCCTAAAGCAACTCTGAGGCACAAAATGAAGAAAAACAACCATCAAACACAAAAGATCACAGCAGAAAACGTTATTATTTTCTTCAGAACAAACTGTTCCAGGCTCAAAAACAACAGCTGATCCACTATCAGGGTAACATCACGTCCCTGTTCGGACATGGACTTCTTTCTTTTCCTGTTTCCTTCGAATACCTTATCTAAATAAACTGTTCTCCGCTTAAATTTAACTGATTAAAAAAAGATGTTAACACTTTGAATTTATATTTCTTATTTAAAATCTTCCTGATTTCTGTACTTAATCATGCAATTTAGCTCAACTTTAAAGGTCTCATTCAGTCTTTGTGTGTGTGTGTGTGTGTGTGTGTGGGGGGGGGGGGGGGGGGGGGGGGTAAAACATCCAGATTATGAGTCTCACTCATTAATATTCATGATATGCAAACATCTCGCCTCTGATTGGCTAACAGCTACGTGACTCTTCCGGTGCCTCTATTCACTAATTCCACTAATAACACAAGCGTGTTCCGCTATTACCAGCTCAGTGGCCTAGTGGTATGAGTGTCCGCCCCGGGACTGGGATATCGGGGTTCGATACCCGGTCGGGTCATACCAAAGACTTTGAAAAAATGGGACCCAATGCCTCCTTGCTTGACACTCAGCACTAAAGGGTTGGATTGGGGGGTTAAACCACCAAATAGTTCCCGAGCGCGTCCACAGCTGCAGCTCACCGCTCCCCACCACGGGGATGGGTCAAATGCGGAGATGTAATTTCACCAGGGTGTGACGATGACTTGGGACTTTAACTTTATTTTGTGGAGTTGCTAATGCTAATGGTTGGCTTCTACCAGAGACACGAATACGTAGACGACCCATTGGGCGCTGGAGAGCGTAACAGCGCCGCTGCCATATTGGATGGGTCCCTCACGCTTTAAACCCAACTGGAGTTAAAGCAGAGTGAGCAACTATGTCCATTTTTTGTGCAGCCTACGGGTGCAACAACCAGTGTACTATTGAAAACAGATCACATGGTATTACTATTGACTTTTCTAGCCTACCTGTTGGGATTTTATATTTTATTTTAAATCTGTTTGTTTAATTACATTTATATTTTAATTATCATACCATATTTCTGATTTTGTGAAAAAGCATAATAAAATGTGTTTTTTAACTGGGTAAACACCTTTCTCAGCAGAAATAAATAACCTGGGGGTGAATGGAGACCCATTCAAGATGGCGGCCGGCCGCTTCGGCAGCTTCAATAGGCAGCACCAGCCCACTGGGCGTCTACATATATGTCTGTGGCTTCTACTAGCCAAGATGCACTCTGCTTCCTGTGGGCGGTCCCCAATCAAGGTGGGCGAGGCCAATAAGCAATAATGCTTATTTTCCCTGTGACGTTTAAGGCTTTGGCTTTTTCTGATCAGATCGTTTTCCCGTCTATTTCCTTTCTGCGGCTAATGCAGATGCTCTTGTTCAGCATGCATATGAAACTCAACGTGACTGACCGCATTTCAAAACAAACAAGTGTTATTTAAATCCCTCTCACTATTTTTCTATTTCTAAAAATGTAAATAGAGGTTTAGAAACTTTTTGTCTTGACATCCTAACCAGCGACGAGTGAGCTACGTTACAATACAGGAATGTTTGTAATCGAGGTCCTCGGAACCTGGATTCTGGACTGGGACGTTATGGAAATGCATTCATTTTAACTAAACTAAACTAAAACTGACTCTTCAGGCAGAAAAAAATCTCCTAAGCAAAGAAAATGAGATGATCTGGAATAGAAGCAAACAGTAAAGGAAGTTTATCGACATAAAACATCCAGAGAAAAGCTGAGTTTTGACTTAAAACAGAAACTTTTGGGCAAATATGTGCATCAGGAGACAAGCGTTGGAGGTTATGGGAGAGATCACAACCTTGGAAGCTTTACTGTTTGTATAACCACATCTGGGAGAATGCATTCTGGGAATTTTGGTACAGGAAGTGCTTCAACACGTTATCTCTTTCCTTTTTCGTTAGTGGGTCAGAAATCTTTAATCTGGGCTTCAAGGGAACTGGGTCAGAAACCAGAAGAGCACGATGTTGGGTTCATTTTCTACTGCTCAGGGGAAATTCAGCAGTTGTAATGTTGTGAAAGGTCAAGTGACCATATTTAAGTGTTGATTTGCAAACTAAAACTAGAAGTTTAGTTTGAGAAACTGATAAAGGAGCAAGAGCAAAAATGAAAAATACTTAAAACAAGTCCAAAAGTATACAAGCTCGATATTGGGTTTTATACGATATCCCATTATTGTCGACTTTTAATTTCAGATTCTGATATCTGCTGTGTCCCCCTCTCACAAAAATGAAAAACTAAAACATTTTAGGTTCCTAACATCACATTTGTCCTATCATGCTTACATTTTGAACATTTTTTGTGCAGAATAACAACTACTTCAATTTAAGTTAGTAACAGGAAAAGTGCAATATTTATTTAGTCTCCAACAGCAGCTGAATGTCATTCTCCCTATAGCATGACGCTAAGATGTGTGTATTAGTTAGTAATTTATGTATTTAACCTTAATTTATCCAGATGAGTCGATTGAGAACTCATTCTCATTTATGACGACGATCTGGACAAGAGGCAGCAGCAACAGACACATAGTTAGCTTTACACAATGTAATGTATTTTTTATTTTTCTGTATGTTGCAGCTATGGTGATGAAACATTTATAAAGATCTTCAGTTAAGAAAAACAAGCCTTGGGTGAAGATTCTTGTTTTGTTTTAGTCGTTTGTTAGCTGCTAGCTGCATAGCTACGTGCCTGTGAGGATAGTGTACGTTCACTACACAGGATAAATTTCTACTTCACAAGTTGTGCCAAATAAACTAAAATATCTCAAAAACCTTACCTCAGATCTGTCATATTTTGACACTTTGAGAGAGAGAAGTAGCTGAAGAGTTTGATGTGTAATATGTGTATGATATGTAAAATTTGTGTCATTAAAAGACTGATATTCAATAACGATATTTTCTGATATAAAATTTTATTGTTGATATCTGCCGATATTAAAGCAGCATTCCGCAACTTTGCAGTTATATGGTCTCTGTCGCCCTCTAGAGGCTTGCTGCGTAACGTCACTGTCGTAAAAAAAAATTAAATCTCTCTCTGGGGCATAAGAGGCATGTTTACATTCCTAATGTCAAGCAAAACAACGAAAACAAACTTTTCCACCTCCACACATTGAATAAATAGTTTTATCAGGACTGTATAACAACTTTATGCCCGACCAAACACAATAACCCTGGTGAAATCATTTATTACTTACCTAGCCATTAGCAGCACGGCTAGGTCAGAGTCCGTAGTTCATGCTGTTCTTTCTAAAAGAGCTCTCCAGCGAGGAAAAGATGGCCCAATAATAACTCTGGTCTTTGCTCTTGCTCTATCACGTTCTTCTTTTCTTTTCCTATATTCCTCTGATAAGGGATTTCTAGCTTTCTTTGGTGAATCTGCCGCTGCTACGTTATACAATTATGGCAAGCCAAAGGGATAAAAAAAATGTGCGTTCTAAACTCGCATTATGTCCGCCAAAACGCGCGTTCAAGACGCGCGTTTTGGCGGACATAATGCTTGCTTTTAGAACACGCGAGTTTTTGCCCCCTTTGGCGTCAAAACGCGCGTTCAAGATGCGCATTTTGGCGGACATAACGCGCTTGCCATTTGGCTTGCCATTTTCTGGCGTAAAACGACACCAAGTCAGTACTTCCGGTGCTAACCGAAGCACAAAAACTGTATAGCGCGGTAAACAGACGTGGGACCCCCCAACACTATCACAGGTATGAAAATGAACATAATAGATAATACTATGACGCAAAAACTTTACAAAAAAGCATAATTTTAAGGTGTAAAAGTTGCGGAATGTTGCTTTAATGGTAGACCGATAATATCGAACATCCCTATACAAAACAATAAAAAATTTGTTTTTTACATTTTCAAAGACTTTATTAAAAAGTCATTTATTCTCCATAAACTAATAGCCAACAATCTAACTTGTTGTAATTTGCATGTTTTTTGTCTCAAATTTTAGAAAACACACAAATCCCTGCTAGCATCTGGGTTTCGCTTTCCGCATCTTCTTGCATTTTTCAGCATATTTTAGGATGATCAAACTGCAGCTGACAAAAGCCTTGTTAGACTCTATTAAAATAGAAATATTTGTTTAAGCATGTGGCAGACGCTTTTATCCAAAGCGACGTACGTAGAAGTGAGGCAGTAAGGCAGATGATTTCCCCAAAACCCCAATAGCAGAATTACTGAGCTGGAATGGAACCGGCAACCCTCTTATTACTGGATGACACGCTCTGCTTCCTGATCCCTGATATGAATAGATGCACATTTGCACATTTTGTGGTAAAAACGGTGTAAGGACAATTCAGTGTGCGCAAAGAAAAAAAACAAAAAACCACAGAAAATAAAAAATTCATTTTTAGAAACCAGAAATTTTCTCCCTTTTTGCATCAAATTAAGTAATTAATTCAGACCTTTTTGCAAAATGATGCACTGACTAGTGAACCCATCCTCATTGTGCTAAATTATTATTGTTTCTGTTAGAGGGGAAAAAATCATCCAATCACAAAAGTGTTTTTTTAAATCCAGAGGTGGTTTATAAACAGGTTTTAAAAGGAATTATTTTTATTTTTCATTACTTTTCACTGGTACAAAGCTGCTTGCACCAGTTCTCACCAAAAATAGCTTCCTGACTCACTCATCTTTCCAGAAAAGCTGGTGCACATTAGCCGAGGTTGAAGGAAAACTGTTCAGTCAACATTCCTGGACTCAGAAGCCCTCCTGAAACAAGGAATCTAACAAATCCAAATTAATTAAACTTTTAAAGGATGCAGAAAGTTATTAAAGGTAACGTCTGTCATGTTTGGAGTCAGGTTTCAAAGAGCCGGAGGGGGAAACGACTGGAGCAGGACAAACGTGTCCCCGGACTCCGAACAAAGAGACGTTTCTCTCGTCGATGGCAGGATTATTTAATCTGTTACTACAGAGGAAGCAGCGGAGGACGAGGTGTGAGCTGCAACACCTGAAAACAGGCGTGTTTCACCAGTCAGGCCTGCAGCAGGACGGTGCGTCAGCGAGATTAAAATCTAATCTGAAACATCGTTTTCCAAGACTTTATGGGAGCAAATGAGCAAAGTGTTCATTTCAGTAAAAAGTCAGGAGAAAATTTAAATACCTGCAATTTATAGAAGACATGCATTTAATTTAGTCTTTAAGAACAGTTTCCCTGCAGCTGGTATGTTGCTGCTGGAATAAATAATCTGTTTGATGCATTTTTCCTCACAGACAAAGTCAGATTTCATGTCTAAAACTAAAGTCACATTCACTATATCGTTAAAAAATGTAAGCGTGGAAAAAAATGTAAATGGTATGCAAAAACCAAACAAGAGGTTTAACCTCTTGTTTTCAGAAGATGAGAATAAGAAAAGATAAACACGACTCAGAAAATTGATGGAAATTCCTGTTTCTTGGTGAATCTGTTCATTAAAACAACTTTTCTTATATTCTTGCTTTAATTACAATTAATTGAAATGAATTGCCCTAATTGCTTTATCTGCCCGTCTTTTATAATGAGGTGTTCTTGAGTGATCTGACAGTTAAAGTAGTTATTTATTATAATCTATCCATCCATTATCGTCTGCTTATCCAGAGTCGGGTCGTGGGGGCAGCAGCCTAGCAGAGAGGTCCAGACGTCCCTCTCCCCAGCCACTTGGGCCAGCTCCTCCGGGGGAATCCCAAGGCGTTCCCTGGCCAGCTGAGAAACATAGTCCCTCCACCGTGTCCTGGGTCTTCCTTTAGGTCTCCCTCCCTAATTGGACGTGCCCAGAAAACCTCACCAGCCGTACCCGAGCCACCTTAACTGGCTCCTCTAGATATGGAGCAGCAGGTCTACTCCAAGCCCCTCCCAGATGACGAGTTTCTCACCCTATATCTCTAAGGGAGAGCCCAGACACCCTGCAGAGAAAACTCATTTCGGCCGCTCTCATTCTTTTGGTCACTACCCAAAGCTCGTGACCATAGGTGAGGGTAGGAACGTAGATCGACCGGTAAATCAAGAGCTTCGCCTTCTGGCTCAGCTCTCTTCACTACGACAGACCGGTACAACACTCCCATCACTGCAGACGCAGCACCAATCCACCTATCGATCTCCTGATCCATCTTTCCCTCACTCGTGAACAAGACCCTGAGATACTTAAACTCCTCCACATGAGGCAGGACCTCGTCCCTGACCTGGAGAAGGCATTCTACCCTTTTCCGACTCAAGACCATGGTTTCGGATTTAATATAAACTAAACATTTCAAATAGTTTTTATTCACTTTAAATGTCATCATTTCATCCCAGCTCTTTGTCACAGGAACAGCAGTAATCTGATTCTTCACCTTTTTGTGGGGAAATGTTCCCAAAACCAGGAAGTAGTCTGACAGTAATCGGATGACCTTTTAAATCGAAGCACATCTGACGGTCAACATGTGATCTTGTTCTGCTGCGTTTTAGTCAGAATTATTATTTTTTCTCACAGGTCTTCAGTAAACAACAGATTCACCTTCCTGCTTTCTGCAGGAAGATAAACGAGTTTGTGTTTTTAGTTAATCACTTACAGCGAGTCAGAACCGCCGCGGAAAGCCGGTGACCCATGGATTGTTTTAGTGTTCGTAGGAGAGAAAGATCAAAGCCGAGTCAACAAGTTCCTGCTCAGACCGACAGGACGCCAAGAGACGGGGGTGGGGGTGGGGATAAAAGTGAGTGAAATGGAGACTGGAAGCATCAAGTTTAGACAACAGAATTTATGAAATTCATGGGTTTTAAATTTGTCTACAGAGAAAGTAGGACGTGGCCCTGGAGGCATGCTTCCACTTCAGTGCTGATCTGCTCTGAAATCAGGAAGGGTGTGAACTGCTCACATATCTGCTGTTGTCTCAGAGAGAAACTGAAAACTTAAAGGGGACACACACTGCTTGGCTAAAAACCAGTCACCACCAAAAAAAGGTCACACACTCCAATATTTCGTTGGACCGCCTTTAGCTTACGCTGATTACGACACACATTATCTTGGAATATGGCCGTGCCATCAGGGAAGATGGAATAACCTGGTCATTCAGTAGATTCAGGTAGTCAGCTGACCTCGTTCTTGGAGCACATCCTGTTGCTGAACCTAGACCTGACCACCTGCAGCAACCCCAGATCATAGCCCCGCCCCCACAGGCTTGTACAGTAGGCACTAGGCATGATGGGTGCATCACTTCATCTGCCTCTCTTCTTACCCTGATGCACCCATCACTCTGGAACAGGCTCCATCTGGACTCATCACACCAGTTGTTAATAATGCGTTGGACAGTTCTGAACCCAGTTTTAGTCGTTTCTGCATCTCCTTAGATGTTTTCTCTGCTTGATGCAACGATGTGACCCTTCTCACACAGACTAACATCTGTTCCACCACCACCAGATGTGTCTTTCCACATGGTTGTTGAAGAGATGAGAAGCAACTCATTGCACCAGCTGGGTTACATAACTTGTTGCAGCTGAAAAATAAGCGCCCATGCAGTAATTATCCAATAGGAGGATCCTACCTGTTTGCTTAGTTACATCCAGGTAGGAACATTTTTGGGCCGGGCTGTGTAGGTATGAGCCTACAAAATTAGCAAGCTTCTTTTATTAACCTTTGCACATTTTTTTCAAAACTAAAAAGACGAGTTAAAGAAAAGCTGCACCGCTGAAAGCCTTTCTGGTGGAGAATCTCTTTTTTTTCTGTTTAGTCTAAACAAGATGAAACTGATGCACAGTTGAAGCAGACACACCCAGATAAGGAGCTCTAATGGGGACCAGACTCCCATCACAGACATGTAGATGGCAGACCACAGCATGATGACGGAAATGTTTATCTGCTTCTGTTTTTGTGGATGCATGTCATTTCATCTGAACTAAGTACGGTTTAAAAGTACGCTTGAAAAAAAGAGCAAAAATAACCTTTTATGAGTTAATTAATGTCAATTAGTGTCATCGCTAAGACTCTAAAGGAAAATTCTTATGAATAATTAAAATTATTATTCATTTAATCATTATAATCATTATTACTATAAAATTAATTAATTTCTTTGTTTTTTCAATGCATTAAAACATATAGTAAAATTATTATTGTTAGGATTTCTGCATGTGTGAGCTCAGAATCTCCTTTCGAACTAAACAGATGTTTTTCTGCTCGTCTCTGATGATCAAAATAAAGTTCACAAAAACATGGAAGTAGGATAAGGAACGCCAGCATCAGAGAAATGAGATTTAAACATCAGACACAATTAAAAGGAATGAAAACCACTCCTGATTCATGCAACTTCTACCAAATGAATCAAACAATAAATCAAGTATTGCTTTGAGATAAGATTTCTGCAGCGAATGTTTCAACGCATCCCTGAAAGAAGGTGTTTTCATTTAAGGGTAAAAACTAAAAAAAAAACACATAATCACAGAAAATTACCCAAAAAGCTCAGAAACATGAAGAATTGCATCTACATACCATGAAAGTTAGACCAACTCTGCCTCCAAGGTCTCTGAATAAAGTCCACCTTTCAGACGTCTCATAAATATAAAGGGAGTGACATCACAACGTCTGCATGCACGAACCAATCAGCTCAGAGTCCAGATTAAATTATTCCCTTCAGGGCTTTATCAGATCTCAGTTTTACAATTAAGGAGCTGATTGTCATGTTTGGTACAAAGGTTGCATCAACACACGAGAGCCCATAAAAAACTATAAAAGGAAAGATTCCACAGCGAGGCCAGAAGCTTCATTTATTGTTTTTAATCAAAGCGGAATTAAAAAAGGACTGTGGACTGATTTTAAATAGCCGCGTTATCAGATCTGTGGTCAATTCCCACCTAAACGCCAAACTTTTTCCACCAGAGTTGTGCACAAAGCCCAGAAAGTGTCAGGTGTTTGGGAAATTAAAGATTTTCTCCTTCCCGTCATAAAGAAACAAGTCATACGGGGATAAAAATGGGACGTTTCAAGAGTCTCACGGTTGAGAACAGTCTCTCCACCTCTCACAGATTACCGCTGCCTGGCTTTGACGCCATATGTTTGCTTGTGCTGAAAGAAGCTTTAATTGGTTCATGCGAGCCCTGAAATCAAACCTTTAATCCTCGCAGCATTAACACCGCTCACTGCAGAAGTTTGGGCTTGGATTACACCTCCAACTCGCCAGCAGTTGTGACATTAAATGCCACCGAGTGCATCTGCACTACGCAGCAACTGGATGACGAAATTACAGTGAGTTTAATGAGGCTTTAGGATAAAAAAAACGTGTTTGAGCATCTTCTACAGATGACTTGTTGATTGGGATATTTTACCACAGCTTTAGAGACTGTCTAGACTTCAGGTTGGTTTAGATTAAATTTAAGACTCACTAGGATTTGGAGTGTCCTGTAGTGGTATGATAAAAGGAATTAGTCCCCTGCGGTGACTGTTCTCGGCATGCTAGCTTTGCCAAATTTGCTACGAGGTCCTCAAAGTTTCCTGAAGGCAACTCAGATCACCAGAACTAAAACCGCTGACCTTTAGGAGAATAAAGGACCATTTAAACCTGACATGTACACTAAAACTACAAGAGTGTTTCAACAAAAAAAGCTACTGCTTTTGATTGGGTTTAATTTACATTTTTAAGTTGCAAAACAACATTTACAACATTTTAAATGAGCTTAAAGAGGTCCTAGAACAATGTTGTTGTTTTTTTACAATTGGAAACTGTTCTTTGAGCCTATTTTAAACATATCAAACTTTGTTGGGAGTCAAAATGACCCAGGAGTCCTGATAAATAGACATACACAACCCCATAATAAAGTCGTACTCTGGGCCTCTTTCAGGAACTAGAAGTGAGCCAGATCAGAGTTGAGCTAAGGATGGCAGGATCTGGTGTCTTACTTCCTGATATGTGGACATCTCTCCTCTGATTGGCTAACAGCAACACGACTCTACCACTGACTCTGTTTGCTCTGCAACGTTGATGTTTTATCTCCACTAATAACACAAGCCTGGAGGAGTTCTGCTGTGTGGTGGAGTTGCTAATGCTAACGGTTAGCGTCTACTAGCCCAGACATTCTCTGCTGTTTCCTGGACGCTAAACCAACAACAGCCTTCCCCGTCGTGAGTCAAGATGGGTGAGTCCATGAATGTTCAGTGACAGTGTGACGTAGATCTGTCAGGATTTTCTAATCCTAGAGTTTCACCTAGAGTCTATTTTCTATCAGAAGCTAATGCAGGAGATAGGTGGAGGAGACTATTTTCATGTTCAGCCTGCATGAAACACTCAGAGTGACCTGTTAGAATCAGAAATAATAAATAAAAAATTGTTTTTCAGTGAAGTTGACCTTTAACAGTAGCTCAGGCTAGCTTTAGCCATAGCTCTGGCTAGTGTTGTTCAGCGGTTAGCATTATCGTGACAAGTCAAATGTTTATATATTTTGCAAATGTTGAAGTAACTTTAAGGGTGTGTGTCTAAGTTTATGACCTGTTAATCCAGACTTTCTCAGATTAAACCGTTTCTCTGTGGCAATCAAAAAATTACTAATTTACATAGGAAAGCAGGTCGGAGAAGCCACAGAATTTCTGGTACAGTATATTAGACACCCCAAATAGGGATGCTCCGATCCGATCACGTGATCGGAAATCGGTCCCGATCACGTGACTTTCAAAGGACTCGGAATCGGTTGAAAAAGATCGGATTTAACCCTATAAAACAACAAATATGACATTTTAAATTCATTCTGATACTTCTATATCAATATTATTTGTTTCTTGGGAAAAACAACACCATTACGTCGCACACAATGTACGGCAGGTGGGGATTCAGACACCATACAGCTGTTAGCTAGTAGGCTAACGCAGAGCTAACTTGTCTCCACAGGAGAGCTAAAATATCTGTATGTTGATGGTATTTTAAACCGGACAGCAAAGGCAGTGTAACAGCCACTTGTGATGTGTGCATACTGGGGATTCAACACGCTGGAAAAGACAGCTGCATGATAAGCAGTGTGATCGGAACATCCCTAATCCCAAACTTCCTATATTTAACAACAACAAGGTAAATGTGGTTTTAAATTCAGGGACACCTTTAAGTGGAATAAAATTGGTCTCTCAAGTTAGTTTTTCCATCAACGAAACCTGATTTCAAAGATTAATTTCAAATCTAAACATAATCCTGACCTTAAATCCTGAAGTAGGCTGTAAAACAGGATAAAAGTTGTAATATTCTGCAATAAAATTTAATTTTATACATTTTCCAGCAGCTTTAGTCAGCAGTTTGGGACATAATCTGTACATTGGAAGCAATCATAAAAAACACTATTTGCTTAAAACAATCGTTATGTGTGGATTTCTGTACAATGGAGCCACATAAACTAGTTTCCAACCTTTGGAAAATCCTCTGACGTGCTGAAACTCAACTTGGCCTTTCTCATCTGACAGCAGCCCATCTGGCCCGTCAGTGATAGTGACGCCTGGCCCCCTGGTGTATTTTTGTCTTGCTGCTGCTTCCCCTCTGAGCTGATATATGCAGTCACAGCCCCTTATAAGTCAAATGCTTATTCCAGGAAGTGACAGCTTCTGCAGTTACTTTTTTCCTTTGCCCCACAGGCACCACAGCACCGATAAGCAACAAACACCAGCATGAAATGGTCTGAGATTAACATCTTGGCGGTCGGCTGCAGATCAGCGAGAGAAGATGAAGGCTAGCAGAAATTCCACAGTCGACGGCAGTAAGGGTTCAGCGTAATTATGATTTAAAAACAGACAAAGAGCCTCTGACAAAATGCCAAATGAGATTTGACTACCAAGAACTACCAAATAATATCTGTCAAATAGAATTAATTCAAATCCCAAGGCCAATGTCAAACGTTTCTGGGGTAATTGACAGTAATCTTCCACTCAAAGTACAAAGATTTGACCTTAAAACTCCTGGAACAATTAGAACAAAATATAATAAGGAACAAGAATTTTATTATTTTCTTATCATGAAAGATTTTAAACTCCAAAAATAACCATAAGCATTCACCAGAGCCTTTAATAGGTACGGCTGTTCAACTGGTTGTTAACACACATCAGCCAATCACATGGCAGCGTCTCAACGTATTTAGGCTTCCAAACATGGAGAAGACTATTTGCTGAAATCCAAACTGAACATCAGAATGAAGATTTTAAAGGACTTTGAATGCGTCATAGTTGTTGGTACCACAGGCTGGTGTAAAATACTGGGATTTTCACCAGCAACCATCTCTAGAATGGTCAGACTGGTTCTAGATGCAACCGCAGCTCAGATCAGCTCTGGTTCCTACCAAGGACTACAGAACCACACCAGCTGCTCCAGATGGACTCCAGCAGCAGAAGACCACACCAGGTGTCACTCCTGTCAGGATCGCCAGAACTGGACCACAAAAGACTGGAAAACCTTTCCTGGTCTGATGAGACTGGATTTCAGTCGGGTCAGAATTTGGTGTCACCAACATGAAAGAATGGATCCATCCTGCTGGTGGTGTAATGGTGATGGGGGTGTTCTCGCCCCACTTTAGATCCCACAGTACCATCTGAGCCTGGTTTAAACACCACAGCCCACCCGAGTGTTGTTGCTGACCGTGTCCTTCCCTTTGTGACCACATGGACCCATCTTCTGATGGCTACCTCCAGCAGGATCATGCACTAAGGTCACAAACTGAGTGGGAATGGGAGGTTCAAAGTTTATGTTCTGCACTGCAGCAAAGGAGTCCCGCTGTGTTTTAACCATTTGTAGCCTGTCCATCATCCAGTGTCAGAGATAAAAACTTAGAAAAGTGTTCATGTGTAAATCCACTAATATCTAATTATGCCCCAGCTTCAATTGTTCTGAAGTGTGAGCATCCTCTTTCCCCACATGCACAATTAGGTCACTATAATTAACTAAGCCAGAAGTTATTTTAATAACAAAATACATTTTTTAACTGTTAACCAAAAATGAAACCCTGTTAGAAGCTTAGTGGAGGAGGTCAAGTGTAGTTAGGAGTAAATAATTAGTCTCTTACTTAAAAAAACAAAACAAAACCCTTTAATAAGGATTTAGCCAGAGCCAGGACCTTTGACCTTTTAGCCCTATAGGCTGACTGAGCTGCTTCAGACCAACACAACTGTAAGCTTCTGTAACAGCTGCTCCTCCTCACACTCATTTACATCCAATCCAATTAACTCAACAGAAACACGAGGGTTCATAAAGCGAAGCTCTGATGGAGACTTGTTCAGAATTTTCCTGAAGCACAAACTGCATGGAGGTTTAGTCTACATCTGAAACATTAATCCCCAACAGCAGGTGGTGGGGGTGCACGAGGAGCCTTTTTTCTGCTTGACTGGATTTCAGGAGCTACCTGCTGACCACAAGAATCAACTGGGTGGATTAAAAATTAAAATGCAAGATCTGACTTCAGCTGGAAGATCTGCAAACATCCCCAGTGGCCTCATGACATTTCTGTCAGAGGGAAGTTAGATGAGTTCTGAATAAGTATTTTTACAAAGTTCATCCAAACATCCTCTAAATTCATAAATAATGTCACAAAAGCTCTAAAATAACAAGCTGGAAATTAATTTGGGTCAAACATTTTGTTTCTTTATGTCCACTTGTAGCAATAATATTAAATTTATTCATTATAAATAATAAAACTGTAAAAATAAAAAGCTCAGTAAGTCAGAAAATTAGTACATATTAACTGTTTACAGTTGTTGGACTTGACTGATTTTATTAGTTATTTAAAATCTAAAAATACAACAAATACTATATAAATTACGTAGAAATAACAATAAAAGAGGTTAATATTTTATGTCATGGTTTGTTTTTGTAGAGTCTGGGGAGTTTTATTCACCTGCTGGACCTCATGCGCCAACAGGAAATGCAGCTAATTAAATATTTACCTATTAAAAACTAAACTAACAGGCGTACAGATTTAAAAGTTAATAATTATCTGTTTGAGACAGTTTAGGGCATTTTAAAAGAAAGCTTGATACTCACATTAAACGTGTCAGTCGGCTTCTTTACACCGTGGAATCCATTAAAGCTAAAAACCCGAACCGTGTCCGAACCTCCAGGCAGGTTCTGTTCGGTGTCGAATCCACAAAGCAGGGCCCGGAACCGGTCAGCACCGTGTCGGCTGAAGGGTTCTCTGTTAGCGACCTGTTTCTCTCCCGGTACCGGAGGAGCGCGTGAGCTCTGAGAGAGCCCAACCAACTCTGACCTGAAGACTTCCGTCAATATACGTCACACAACACAATCAACTTCCGCTTAGAGCTTAAAACAATAAAAGCTTCTGCGGAAGTTTTAAACCTAGACGCATTTTATCATATTGTGGTGGCCCTGCCCACAGGTAGGGCTGGCAGGGCCGCGTTGCATCCTAGGGGGCTAATGCGGGGTTGTTTTATTGTGTTTTCTTGTGTGTTGGGGGGTTATTTTGTCCGGGGTTATGTTAATGTTGTTTATTTTTAGTTTAGTGTTCATTTTGTGTTGTTTCAGCCGGTGCCGTTTGGCACCGTAGTTCATGTTTGTTTGTCGGGGGGTGAAGAGGGGAGCTAGCCTGGCAAGCCATCCTATACATGTGTATATATTATATATAACTCTGCAAACCAAGAATTTGGCCTAGTTCACTAGGCTAGAGGGAGCCGTTCCGGCAAATAAAGCGTTCTGTGTTTGCTACTTGGTGACTCGTTCTTGCCGCTGCACAACACACCCAGTGGCGCCCCCAAGGGGTGGCCAGGGGTGGCCATGGCCACCCCTGACCATGGCCATGGCCACCCCTAGAAAAATGCTGGCCACCACAGGGGAGACCAGTGTTCTTAATAAATCATGTTAATGTTCACTCAAACCATAAATTCATCTCATTTAATCAAGACATAAATGTAAAGCCCAATAAAAAATTGTACAATTAATGAGTAAATAAATAAATAATCAGAATAAAAAAAATATATGTGTTTCTGTTGCTCACCATTTTCAAAAAAGGTTTATATCGCCATAGTTTTTTGAGAAGACAGCAACAGGCAAATAAAAAAATAAAATTTGAAAATAAATTTGAAAATAAAATTTAAAATAACTGAAATGAAATTTTCTGAAATGTTTGTATTTCTCAATTTTGAGTTAAGTGTTTTGAATGGGCATTTTTAGCCCTTATTTGGGGGGTGCTGAAGCACCCCTAAATCAAATCCCAGCACCCCTAAAATTTGAGAATTTAAAACGTTTATTTATTTTTTATGTTTTTTAAAGACGCTTGTAAAATATAAAAAGCATAGTACTTGGTTGAAACGTTATATTTTAACAGCAAAAATGCATCAAACCTACCCCGCCTTCAAAAGTGGTTTGATTTACTCAACTTTCCCAGAGTCGGGCTCAGAGCGCTTTGTGCGCCACCTTCCTGAGTGACTGCTGTAGGGAGAGTGTGCTTTAAGTGGGCCGGTACGCTGCACGCAGAACCAGCACTTTTAATTTTTACATCTCATGCGTACCGGTAGTTTTCCTGGTCATTTATTGGTCAAAATCTCCGACATTTCTAAAAAAAAAAAATGTGTCCGGCGTCTTCAAATAAACACAAGGCATCCAGCGCCCCTCCCTCTCGATAAGCAGCGCGCTCCATGCAGGGACGCAATCTCTCCATCTGCGCAAAAGGCGCATCATTGCCGTGAGGCGCGCCGCGCGTGCAGCACCGTCCCCGTCAGCTTACCGTCAGCCCAGACAAGAGGAGAGAAAAAAACAGGTTATCCGACCGCATGCACGTTCCTGCAGTAGCACGCAGCATCTGACCAACCTGTGGTCAAATGCTGCGACAGGCAGTTGCATGGAGATGGGTAGATGGCATTCAAACAGAAATATCGGGAGTAAGGCTTAGCACAAGAAAGCACAAGATGTGGAGATCAAAACAAGATGTGGAGTGTGCTTCACTTGAAAGTGGGCATGTTGGGAAAAAAAAAAAAAAATCCCAGCTGCTGCTGCTGATCATATGAGACAGAAGAGATGATAATTCTGGCTGGATGGACTGGAGATTATGTTTTACAGCAGCTGATTATCATTTATTAAATGTCTTGTTACAGTAAATGCATAACCTGCGCGCGTGTGTGTGAATCAGAATCATAATATTAGTAGCTGTATTTACATTATTTCATTGGGTAATTTCCCATTTAGCCCAAAATAAATCTTGTATGATGGATTTCTGGTCATAACAGGGTTAATGCTGAACTCTGAACTTAACCCTACCTCAGCTGCTTCTCTTCCCTAAATATCTACTAAATGAGATTTGTTGTAATTTTTGAAAAACCATCATTTTATTTCTGTTTGGTTTTAAAATTAAGGACAGAGAAAAACTTTTGCAAAAAGAGTATGGATATTTTTTTCATAGGGATGTTGATAATAGTGGAAAATAAATACACGTAAATAAATCCAAAACTATTACTGGTACTTTTAGTGGTAATTCCAACCAATGTTTCGCTCCCTGAACATCTTTAATCTGCTCTTATTATAAAACTACAAACCTGGACTAGCTCATGTTCCACTAATGGCAGAGTCCTTAAAACATAGTTTGTGATTTGTGAAAGCTTTATCTGATATGTGAAAGTAGAAAAAATGATTTCAGCATTTTATTTATTTAGGCCTATTTGTTTTCATCTGGGCCACACGGGAACTGGTCCAGCAAAAATACTACAACACCTAGACCAACTCCCTTCCCCGAGGGCTGGTATCCAGCATGTTTTAGTTGTTTCCTTAATCCAAGTCACTTGATTCACCTGCTCAGCAGCTCATCAGGCTCTGCAGAGACCTGCTAATCACCTGCTGATTAAAATCAGGCGTGTTGAAGCAGGGAAACAGTAAAACGTGCTGGATACCGGCCATCAGGGAAGGGAATTGGGGATCAATGACCTAGAGCCTTTGAACCTGGAAAAGATTATTGTAATAACAGAATCCATAAAGCATTGTTTGCGATTTCTGAAACCTATTTTTTTATTTGTGAAAAAGAGTGTTTTGCTTTTATTTTACACATGTTGCAATAAAATAGTTGCCTGGACGGGTAGCTCTCTGGGTGCTCAGCATCCCTAAACCTCTGATCTTAGAATCGCCCCTGGTGCTTTGGATGCATATTGTTTTTTAAATAAAAAACAATAAAGGAGCATGCAATGCATCGCCACAGGCTAAACTCTCCCAGAGTTACCACAAGGACCAATTTGATGTGCCACCCCAAAATTTTCTCTGGCCCCATCTGGCCACCCTTATCAAAATTTTCTGGAGGCGCCCCTGAACACACCCGCTAGATGGCGTCTGAAACCGCCACATTATTTAATCTTAATTCTTAGATAAACTGAGAAATAATGTTTGATATGACTCAGAAACGAAATCCTGTTTTAGATTACTTTTATAGAAAATATTAATCCATTTTCACAGCCACTATCTTTGCTAATTTACCAATTTTTTAAAAATAAATGTATTTTAATGTCTCGAACGTTTGTTGGGACATTACGAAGGCTGTGTTTTATTTCATGTTGCAACACTAACAAGATAAATGCACAACGATTGTTAAAACGTGATAAAATACTCAGAGAATTAAGCAGACAAAATTAGGTCCAATGTTTTTGCTTTTATTTTGGAAGAAACTCAGCGCTGGTTTGATGTGTGCTTGAGCATCTTCATTAAGAAAGGTTATTATGGCATCTCCAAATTAATCGTAGTAGTGACAAAATTTATATTGTTCTCTGTATTTTATCGCAAAAAAAATCATTCACCTGCAGCTCTCATTTTTGTAAATAAAAAAAAGAAAAAAGTATATATAATTTTATTTTTTGTCACATATTTAAAAAAAACATCAAAGAGGTTTAAGGATGTAAAATCAATTTAATAAATTTTAAGTTTCAAGTTTCAAATGACTGATTTGGTTTAGTCATACACATATATGCCGGGTTTAGTCCTGCTCTGCCCCCAAGTGGTCACACCTTGCTACAACATCCTCAAATAATCATTTTCCCGTTGAGCACTGGGGCGATGTTACTATGGTAACAGAGTAGGCGGAGAGGTCGAAAGTAGGTAAAAAAACAAAACAAAATACACACATGTTAAGCGACATAACAACCTTAGTTTTTTACAAAATGGCAAAAAAGAGCCTCGAGGAGGAATACAGGAAGTTACTGGAGGAAAACTCCCGGTATGAGCAGATCATCGAGCAGAAGGAGGCGCAACTTTTGTCTCTGGATAAAGAGGTAAAGCAGACAGATCCTGGAAGTGCATCAGTGTTAAAATCTACACAGACCGTAGCAGAAGCAAGATGATTTTCACGTTTTAGGATGATGTGCGTCTTGGGCGTATTTTCATCTTTTTATTTATTTATTAATTACTGGTTTTTAGATCAAACGTTTATATTTGGGCCAAAAAGTTAGACGTTCGTAATGCAAAAATAGTTTTATTGTGAAATATTTTTTATTACCAGCTCAACCATATGGAACACAATATTTTATTGAAAGAAAAAAACTATTTTTGTAGAAAATTTTGATTATTTTAGTCAAAGAAAAGCATTCAGTTCTCTGAATTTTTGGTTGTGTCAGTTGTTTTCTGTTTTCTTGGTCTTGGAGCTGCAGATAAAAGTTAAGTTTTTCTGTCACATTTACTTCATGATTTCCTAAAGTTAATAAATCTGCACACTTTTGGAAATAAATGAAGTCAATGAGTTCATTTAGATATTAAGATATGAACATTTTGTAAACTTTTTAGGATCAGAAAACTATGGGGTGCCATTTGTAAAGTCAAACAGTCATAACAGCAATATTTTAGGTTATTTAGCCTATCATAAGAGACTTACAAACTAAATATTTAGGTCAGACCAAAATATATAGTTTGTAAAATAAATATTTAATTTACTAACTATTTAATTTGGAGCTAAATGTTTAGTTTAAAAACTAAAGATTTAGCTCCAAATTAAATATTTTTTCCAAAATAAATATTTAGATCCCAGCTAAATATTTATTTTGGGGCTAAACTTAAATTCTGATTTTGCAAACTAAATGTTTAGCTCTAAATTTATTTTTGTTTAATTTGGAGATAAATATTTAGTTTGTAAACTAAATATTTAGCTCCAAATTAAACATTTATTTTACAAACTAAACATTTAGGTCAGACCTAAATATTTAGTTTGTAAAACAAATATTTAACTCAAAATTAAATATTTAGCTTGCTAGCTAAATATTTAATTGGGAACTTTAACATTTGTATGAACAACATGGTGACAATATGAAAAAATTAACTTCCATTTTTTTCTCCTATGATAAGCTAAATAACCCAAAATAAAAATTATGACTCTTTGACTTTACAAATGGCACCCCATACAGATGTTGTAAACGATTCCTCTGGTTTTAGATAAGTGAGGCTGAAAGAACGATTCGAAAGGGGACCCTCGTCCCGCAGGACTTGGACTTGAAGAACACCCTCAAAAAAAAAAAGGAGATGCTTGCAAAGAACCTCGAACTGGTAAATAAAACTAATGTTTAGTTTTTGCACTTGACAGAAAATACTTGTTAAATCATATTACACTCAAATGTGGCTTTTCTACTTTTGTACTGCATGTCAGGCTAAATAAATAACTGTGACTCGTCTGACTCTTAACTCTAATTATTTGTTTGTGTTTTAAAGGAAACTCAAAAGTTTAACGACTTGATGTGCAAACAAAATGCTGAGTATAAAGAGATCGGCTTTCTGAGGAAGCAAGTAGGAGCCAAACTGCAAATCAAAAAGAAATTGGATCAGCAGCTGGCCAAGCTCGCCGAGCTGCAAGCCGAGCTGCGAGACGCGCAGGCGTTAGATGCTCTCAACGAGATGTAAGTGAAGTCCAGGTTTATTAGTAAGAACTGTGCAAAAAATTTTAATTTAGACAGATTTGTGTTTATTTAAAGGTCAGATGAGAGACAAATGCTGAAGCTGAAGATGAGTATTGATGAAGAAAAGCTACACTTCCAAAACACAAAGGAGCGCCTGAAGATTACCACAGAATGTGCTGCTAAACTGCAGACTTTCATAGCAGAGAAGTGTCAGACTACTCCACACAAGGAGAAAAAAACAACAGGTAAAATACTCACCGTAAAAATATAAGTTAAAGCGATCAAAAATCACAAACATAAAGCAATAAATGATCGTTTAACCCATCTAGCAAATAAAAATCTTACTTTCATGTCAAATTTGCTACCGATTTGGCTTTTTGTCACAAATAAAGGCTCCTGCCTTCTGAAGCTGCTTTCTCCACCAGCTGAATTCTCCATGCTGAAACAATAGCACCAGAGCTTTTTTTCCCCAGAATATGACTTACAAGGCATTCATTCCTTCTAGAGACCACTGTAGATGTAATAAAAATATGAGTAAAGGTCCTCTTTAAAACAATTTATGCAAATACTAGCCAAGGTTTGCGTAGCTTTAATGTTTTTATAACATTTGTTAACAATCACAGAGGTCTTGGCACAGCAGGAGACGAAGGAGCTGAGCTCCAGCGACCAGCTGGGCGCCACCGGAGGTGACCCAGAGATCGCTCAGAATACAGAGACTCAGTCCAGCTACTTTGACGTCCACGTTCGTGGGCTGAAGGAGAAACAAAGGATGTTAGAAGAAAGTATAACAAACACCAAGGTGTGTGTTCTGTTAACACAAACATCATTTTAGTGACTGATTGCTTTAATTGAAGTAAACGTGTTCCTGCTGCAGAAAGACATTCATATGTTGGAGCAAGAAAATGAAAATGTCAGTGGGCAGCGCTGGAATCTGGAGGTGAGTCTCGCTGGTCTGTGCCAACGCACCCACTGAAAACCCACTTATAAATATATTTAAATAATAATCAGGGTAAATAGTGAAGATAAAATATGAATTTAAGAACATAAAACTATAATACACAATTTAATGTAATAGTGATCAAAAACAATCCTTTTATTAAGGTAAGAAAGATTCTGTAGTCATACTTTATTCATGTTTCCATAGTTTTGGAGTCAAATTTGTATTTCCTCCAGCTATTTCAGATTGGTCACATAAAGAATTTTAAATAAAAAAAATCTCCACTCAGCTGCACTTTCCTTAAACGTTTAACAGGATTTTTGCTAGTTTATGATTTTTTTTCTTTGCTGCAGGATCAGCTGGAGAAACTAAAGAAGCAGGGCGACTCTTTGGAAGATCAGAAAACAACTGTCCAGGAAACTCTGAAGGATCTGGAAGCTGACATCCGTAGAATTTTAAAGGATGTCCAGAAACCTGCGTATGCCACCGCAGACATCCTAAGCTGCATTGGTGAGTGGAAGAGTTGTGAATCTAGCGCCACTGAGTGGTACATTCATGACATCTGCTGTCACTGCTTCTCTCTTCAGATGCTCTTCAAGAATATATTGACAATCTGCACATCCACCCCAGCGAGGGAACACATGCAAAAGCCAGACGACCTCGCACCAAAAACACCATAAAAAAAAAGAGGAGGTGAAATGTTGCTCTTTAAAACCAACGACGCACGGCTAGTTTCCTGTTATTCTCAGTGAGTTTTGTTTTAGCAGGTGATGAGGAACAGTCTCCTCCAGGTTGTCTTATGGATGCTAGCAGTGTGCGCTCCCTTTTCCTGGTTGAACAGCGTTTAAACAGCATCTCGTAAACTAAATAAAGAAGTATAGATTTTTCCTGCAAGCATCAAATAGGTTTTGGGTTTTTGTTGTTTCTCTCTGGCTGTAATCATCTCATCTTCAGCAGATTCTACCTCAGATTCTTCACTTTATCAAACTGATTCCACTGATTCTGCAAGTTCCATCTTTTTATGGATTATTATTTATGAAAAGCATTAAAAACAAATAATAAATTACTGCATAATGAAATAAAGATCAGCTAGTAGAGCTGCAGCAGAAAACAGCACCCTCCAATGGTGAACTAACATTACAGCACATTATTATTGCAAGGTCATCTGAAGTGTTTCAAGTGTGTGTGTGTGTGTGTGTGTGTGTGTGTGTGTGTGTGTGTGTGTGTGTGTGTGTAAAAGAAAACTCACCTTTGGAACTTCCCTCTACTCTCTGTTTACTCATAAAAACTCCATGCTGATGAACTCTGAACATCGCCTAATAATTAAAGGTGTGGATCACTGAAAAAACATGTTTTAATGATTATTTCTGATTCTAATGGGTCACTCTGAGTTTTTCATGCAGGCTGAACATGAAAATAGTCTCCTCCACCTATCTCCTGCATTAGCTTCTGATAGAAAATAGACTCTAGGTGAAACTCTAGGATTAGAAAATCCTGACAGATCTACGTCACACTGTCACTGAACATTCATGGACTCACCCATCTTGACTCACGACGGGGAAGGCTGTTGTTGGATTAGCGTCCAGGAAACAGCAGAGAACGTCTGGGCTAGTAGAAGCTAACCGTTAGCATTAGCAACTCCACCACACAGCAGAACTCCTCCAGGCTTGTGTTATTTGTGGAGATAAAACATCAACGTTGCAGAGCAAACAGAGTCAGTGGTAGAGTCGTGTTGCTGTTAGCCAATCAGAGGAGAGATGTCCACATATCAGGAAGTAAGACTCCAGATCCTGCCAGCTCTCTAATGTGGCAATTTTCTATGAAACAGGTGCACCGGTGTGTGTTTTTTTACCCCAGAGTACGACTTAAAAGGCATTTATTAGAGACTGCAAATGCATTGATTAAACAAGTGAACCGCACCTTTAAAGTGACAGAACCCTGAAACGGCTCATTGTGGAAGGTGCTGAAACTGTCAAGAATAAAACTGAGATCACTTTATGTGAGGGATTTAACTTCATCAACGTGTTTTGTAATGACCATATTATAACTATTATAACTAATTATAACTATTATAATTAAGAAGTCATAATATGTCTCCTTTAAAGGAGGATCAAATCTTAAACGGCTCGTTTACCTGATGTCACCCATTTAATGACGTCATGCTTTTTTCCACGCGTTTCTATAAAGTTTACAGTTATTATTGGAGTATTTATTATTTAATAAAACCCAGGCAGTTTCAAGAAAAGCTACCGTAGTTAAAAACAGCTCAACTGTCCGTTTGATTATCGTTTGTTTGTTGCGCTTCTCCTTTTATTCGTGCCTCCCGTTAAACTCTTCCTCCTCCGGATGATATCTGAACCTTTTCTGGACCACTAAACCCACCCACCACCTCCAGAACCACTTCTCAGACTTTCCAAATAAAACGGACCCAGCTGCGTCGCGGTGCGTCACAGCCGCTCCAGACGGCTGCGCCTGGGAGGGGAAGATGTCCGGGATCACGCTGCTGCTGCTGCCGGGGCTCTGGGGTCTGCTGCTGCTGCTGCGGGGCGCGGCGATGGTCGAGCGGGGCCCGGTCAGTCTGAACGAGATGTTCCGGGAGGTGGAGGAGCTGATGGAGGACACGCAGCACATTCTGGACGAGGCGGTGGACCAGGTCTGCGTCACCTTTAGTTGGAGGTCTGGAGATGGCTCTGTCACTAATCTGAGAATTTAGTTTTGAATCTGCTCTGGAACTTTATTCCCAGGTCTGATAATAATTTGTAAACCACTAATTTCACCAGAGCCATCCAGGCTTCTCATGATTCATACTTTCCCTTTAAACAACAACAAATAAGATTAGATGATGATGTAATATCCTTTAGATGACTACTGAGAATGCAAAATTCTCTTCATCCTCCCTGGATCTGCATCCCAACGGGACCACGAGGTTAAGGGATGGAGCGACTCGGGTCCTGGACAGAACAGACAAGGTGGGTTTCCAGCCAATAAACCAAAAACATGTTAAAACTGATCATCCTCACAGCTCTGCACGTGACTCATTACACTTGTTTCTGTTTAAAAACAACTCAAAACCTTTCCAGCAGGCTTTTTACTAATAGGGAGTTTTCATCTGCTATCTGTGTGTTTTTGATAAAACATGCTTTTATTGTTCTTGTCATACCACTTTATTTGTAGAGCGCCTTTAACAGGCATTACAACCGACCAAAGCATAAAAACAGGTAAAAAACACAAGCTAAAATAGTCATTTATCATAAGAAAAATCAAAAAAGATAAAAGAGTTAAAAGAACAACAAACTAAAACCAAAATATAAAAACACAAATTTAAAATCAACAAGGTGGAAAAACGTAAGGATGAGTTCATGCTTTGTGGTTTGGGAGTTGAAGGCCAGGGAGAAGTAGCGGGTTTTCAGGCGTGATTTAAAACGGCGATAGAGGGCGCTTGCCTAACCACAGACAGAAAAAGCCCTTTCCCCGCATTCTTGTTTTTAGCTTTAGATCTTAAGGTTGTCATAAATATTTTTTGTGATCTTAAATTCATTTAATTTTTAATGGATTTTTACTAGGGAAGCACCGATATGAAAATTTGGATCGATACCAATATCCGATATTAATATCGCTGTTATTGCCGATACTGAAATATATATATATATATATATATATATTTAATACTCACACCCACACACACACTCACATTTATGCTTCTGAAATCAGCAAATTTTCTCCGAAAATTATGCAAGCAAAATTTTTGAATATCTAACTTTATTTCTATAAAGTGCAAACTAGATTATCTATATATGTGTGTGTATACATGTGTGTGTACACACACACACCACACATATTTGCGCTTCTGAGATGATTACCATCACTGTCACATGACTAAACAATTACACATCGTCACCCCCTCATCCTCTGAGACAGATACATAAACGGAAACAAGATTGAAAAAATATCGGTTGTTAATATCGGCCCAGTTTCAGGTATCGGACCGATACTGATATGTTAAAAAACTATACTAACATCGGCCGATATCGATGCCGATAGATCGTGCATCCTTAACTTTTACCTTTCATTCTTATTTAAAGCCCTTTGGTCACCTTCCAGGGTTTTGGAAATGCTCTATAAATAAACTTGATTGATTATTAGGATTTTATGTGCAGGAAACCAACAACAGGACAGGAGAGACTCGTCTGTCTCACGTCCACATGGAGATGTCTGGCCAGTGGAACAGCGTCAGTCAGGTGACTTTCTGTATTTCCTTTTTTCTGTGATTAAAGATGAACAGTAAGGTGGTAAGAAGAAGCAAATAGAAGTAGAAGAGAAGTGAATAAACAGCTGGTAAAGATAAAAATAATCATCTGATGGATAAACAGAACCTGGAGTTTCCTTCTTTCCCTTTCATGTAAAAGATTCAAACTTTAAGGACCTTTTTGTTTCTGAGTAGAAAACAAAACAACTTCTCTCGTTTTAGCCCCTTTTTTCTTTTAGCAGCTGGAAAATATTTAAAAAGCTCCCATTTTTGTTTTCCTCCTTGTAAATGGAGTTTGTATAAAGTTGGTAATAAAATCTTATGGACTTCCAGAGTCTGTAGAGGCAGCGTGGCTGAACTGAGGCTGGATTGTCTCTGCCCTTTTTTCCATAAAGTGAGCTCATCCAGGAAAAAGACCCACGGTGACTTTTATAGTTCTGGCCAACAGCTGAAGGAGACGGGATCATTACTGCTGTTCGCCGCCTGTTGGGCCGTTTTCCTCCGCAGCCGTGGTTTTGATCTCCAGCTTTCCTGGCAGCAGTTCAGGCTGTGGTTATGCTAATAGAGCTGCTGGGAAAAAATGCCAGGATGTTTAAAAAAATAAAAGCCTCCGGGCCAGACTGGGTTCTAACATCACTTTAACCTTTCGCCCTGGTAGAGCAGCAACGTTCTCCTAAAACTTCCAGATCTGATGAAAGTACTAGAAAAGAGTCAAAGATGAGGATAAATAAACTTCAGTGTGTTTGGATTTAACCAAGATCGTTCAGTTCATCAGATTATGTTAAAGTATGAAAACGATCAAACAATAAAGAGTAAAATAAGGATGAAACGGAATTTTCATAAACTAATATAAAAACCGAAGACATTAGATGAGGTGTTTTTATGTAGAACATCTCCAGAGATAGGAGCTGCACGGTGGTGCAGTTGGTATCGCAGTTGCATTGTAGCGAGGAGGTCCTGGGTTCAAATCTCAACCTGGTTTTGGTTTGCTTTTAGCACCCCCTAGTGTCCGTTAGTGAAACCAAAAGTGAAACTTATCTCCTGGCTGTGCGTTGGTCTTTTTAACACCTTAATCTAACAGCTGAAACGTCTCCTCAGCCTTCATTAGTGTCTACAGGAGCGGTTCATTACTAAATCAAACACATCAGCTGTGTTCATGATCTAAAACATGCTGGAAGCAGACTGCAGCACCAGGCATGTCAGCTCCACTTTACTAAGTCCAACAGGGACCGGACCGCCACTCTGAAGTTGCAAGTGTGGTATTCTGGCCACAGAGGGCAGTGGGGGTCTGAGTGACATTTCATTCACCCTGTAAAGGGTCATTTTAGCACAAACTGGCTCAAGAACATGATTTAAAAACATGAAAACGTTGCATAGCATGTCTTTAAAGTAACCTGATGTAAATTGTTTTGAATTCACAAACTTTGGTGCTTTTTGGGAATTTTCTGGAATTTTTGAAACAAACACCTGTCCTTGTTATTGGCTTTTGCCTGCCTGCCTCTTGCTGCCTGCGTGAGAGAAGAATCTCACCTGAACCTGACCCAGCAGGCAAATGCAAAACAACCTGGGACATTTAGCTTCCAGGTGCATGCTCCCCTATGAGGAAGAGGAGTTTTCCTTTTCCAAGCCTGGTTTCCAGACCAGCACCAAAGCGCTGCTGCAGAAAGGTCTCCATAACCTGGTGCTGTCGCCCTGCCTTATTTTGTCCCATCATTAAAACCTTTTTTGATTTCTGCAGCTTGCCTCAACAAACAAAAACAAGTTAGATGAATTCAGCGTGAGCATTTATCTTGTTGCCATGTCATCGGTTAGAGGGAAAAAGTCTGAATCAGTGATGGGAAATTGACGCACTGAACATTTCATTAAACGAACCACTTCCAACTTGAATATTCACGTGTTTAACCTGTAGAACGACTCTTCTGCTCTGTGCTGCCCTCATCTGGCTGGACGTGGAAGTGCAAGTTCAGAGTCTAAACTGGGTGAAGAGAGACTCCAACTCAGATTATCTCAGGATTATTTTAGCCGTTAAAGGTGAAGCATACGATGTTTCTGAAGAACCGCCCTCTCCACGTTGTGCAACACTCTACCAGCACCTGTTTACAAGTAGCTGCCGGCTAATGTGTAAACGCGAGGCCGTAATAATAGCATGCCGAACGTTAGCTTACCTCTCAAGTGGAAAACCGGCAACAGCGGAGTCTGTGGGGAGCGGAGCGGACCGCGTTTGCCTCTCCCTGGTTTACGCGAGAGTGCACATGCGCAGGAAGTGAACGCTAACCCAGGATTGGCTTCACCAGAAATTGACAGTTATGCGAACCACTGGTTAGATGATCCACCCGGAAGTAAAGAACGACCGCTACACCTTTAAGCTTTGACTTTCGAGGTTTGGTTCTACCTTTATTTCTAGTGTTTGCTTCAAGATTCTTTATGAAAATTTTGGTTTTCATGAATCTAATTTAAGATTTTTGTTTTTTATTTGGATAACTTCTAAACCCAGATGTGCACATTTATTCATGTGTCATTTTAAATGATGTGTGCTTCATTTAATATTCATCTGAGTCAGAAAAATCTCATGTTTAGTGTAATTAAAATAGCTTGTTTACATAAATAAATAAGTACATAATTAAAGCAATACACTCAAATCAGTGTTTTGTTTTTTTAGAAAATTGTTCCTACAGATGTTTGTGTTTTTTCTGGGACCTCATAGCCTCTGGGATCATCTGGAACTTACTGTGAAGGACAACAGGGCTTCAAGAGAAAAATTCCAGCATAGTTCCACACCATAAAAACAATTTTAAACACTATAAACAAGCAGAAGGTCATTGGGCAGGCAAACTGAGAAAAAACAAAACAAAATCATCATCAAATCTGTGTTAACCTTGTGTTTTTTGAGTCATCTCTCATGTTTGAGTCCAGATGTGACTCAGATATGATCACGTTTTAGCACAAATTATTTCCCAGATGTAAAATTTACAGTTTTTTCTTTTAGTCTCAGTCTCATCCTGGACAGAGCACACAATAGCGACCCCGTTTTTTATCCAAAAAATGTCAACGAAACCAGCCTGCCGTACTTTTTTGGACTTATTATTTAATTATCCACTTTGCAAGGAATCCCAGGATTGGAAAGCAGAATCCATGCAGCTGTCCATCATTACGGTTTCTATGGAGACGAACCTGCTGGCAGAATCAGTTCCTCAACACGTTTTTGTTGTGTGAGGGGATCATGCTCAACTGTGAAACAGTCACATGCATTTATTTTAGCTAAGCACTTTCATGTGTTTAAATTAGACGTTTTAGATTAATGTGTTTGTTTCTTTTCTTACATGTCTCATAAATGTGACGTTAAATTTAAGACGTGACCAAAATCAACCCGCTTTGTTTGTTGTGGGTGTTGTACTCAGGAATGCATGGTGGACGAGGACTGTGGGGACCTGAAGTACTGCCTGTATGAGATGGAGAGCTCCAAGTGCCTCCCCTGCATACCAACAGATATGGTGAGGGTCCAGCCAGTCGATGTCATCGCCCAACCACACGTGCACATGCATCATATTTCAGGCCATAATGTTTTTACCTTCCTTTGTTAGCAAAACATCTCATAGGTGGATTTTAGTGACGCATTCAGAGAGAGATCATTACGTCTACAACTGATTTCACTTTTGGTGTCGATCCAAATTCAAGATGGCTACCAAACGTAATTAACCTTTGCAAACACATAAATGGCGCTACCCATGTCAGCTTTCATTTTCCATGTGATTATAGCTGAGTCATCTCCAACACGTACTCCTAGAGCTGAAGAAACTGCATGACATGAGGTTATTTTTCAAATTTGACTAAAAACTTGATCATTTCTCAAAATAAGACAAGTGACGGGCAATCTGCATTTCTTCAAACGCAGACGTTAAAAACTTTAAAATGCATAAACTTGTCTAGCACAATGAATGAAACCCAAAACAAGTCAAAGCTTAAAAAACAGAAGCGGGCAGAGGCGAAAACCTCCACCCAGGGCAGTGGTTCCCTAACTGGTGTCCCCACAAATTTGTCTGTGCTGAGATTATGAGGTTAAAAAGAATCTATTTGTAAAAATGACATTTATAAAATCCCAATAACACACTTAATAGTATGAATAAGAGTCATATATGTCTTTATGAAGTTTGTTATTTATCACTTTTAATTGTGTGCATGCGGGTAGGAGTTGGGGTTGGGGGGCCCCGCTTGTCTTGAACACAGGAAAGAGGGTCCTCGTGAAAAAAGGCTGGGAACCACTGATATAAGCCATAGGTCTTTTTTTTTTTGCTAAGCCCGCCCCCTGCCCTGTAAAATCCGTGCACCTACCGCTTACGTGCTCCAAATTTAAGGAAGTACCTCGGCTGATGCAGCGTTGATGAACTTTTCAGGGACAAGTAAGTCTTTAAAACATAAATATATGAAAACACAACAATAATACTTGTAAAACAACGTGTTTTAGCTGTTTGTCGCCTACAGAAGCACATTCATAAACAAACGTGCAGTCGCCATCTTAAAAATTCTAAACGACAAACTCTTGGTACAATACACTTGTCAGCCACTAGATGGTGCCATCAAATAAAAGAAATAAAGTTAAAGTCCCAAGTCATCGTCACACACTGGTGAAATTACATCTCTGCATTTGACCCATCCCCGTGGTGGGGAGTGGTGAGCTGCAGCTGTGGCCACGCTCGGGAACTATTTGGTGGTTTAACCCCCCAATCCAACCCCTTAATGGGGTGTTTGGTATGACCCGACCAGGATTTGAACCCCGATCTCCCAGTCCCGGGGCAGACACTGTCTTATACTCCGGAGAGCTACTTTACTGAGGCATGAAAGAGAAATTAAAGGTGCAGTATGAAGGGTTTTTTTTACCGTTCAAGCAAGCTACTTTTGAAAATACACAATCCAAAGCTCCAACCCTCTTTCTCTAGGCTTCCCCAAAAGCCATGCCTCAAAAATACAGGAATGCACAATGCTTGATCCCGAGGGCTCAGTTTTACATTTGCAACCCTTTGTTGGCAACTTTTCTGTCATAAGTCCTACCATAACACACCTACCTAACCATATAACGGTTTAGCATGCAAGCTAATATAGTTTTGTGTTTTTATGGTGAAAAAATAGGCAGACTTTAGCTTTCTTGTTTAATTTTTAACTTGGTAAAAGGCCTGTAATTGATATAGCACCTTCTAGGGTTCTACAACCCCCCCAAGGCACTTTATAGAACATCCAGTCATTCACCCATTCAAACACTGGTGATGATGAGCTACAATTTAGCCACAGCTGCCCTGGGGCGCACTGACAGAGGCGAGGCTTATGAGCGCTGGCACCACCGGTGCCTCTAACCACCAGCAGCAGAATACGTGGGTTAAGTGTCTTGCCCAAGGACACAGCGACTGAGTGGGGCTAGAACCTGCAACCTTCTGATTGTAGGGCGGGTACCTAACTCCTCTGCCACCATCGCCCCACTTCTAAATCATAACAGCTAAGAGTTGTAACAAAATGTCAAGAAGTGAAAAAAAGGAGTCATTTATGCACTCTGAGTCAGATAAACTAAACGGGGAAATGCGTAAAAAAAGAGGAAGTAAATCTGGAGTTCATGAAGAAATCTGACTCAAAATAAAACAAGAAGTAAAGCCGACAAAGTCACGGAACATCTAGTAATCCAGACAAACGTACAAAAACACACACACCGCTTAGTAAGTTATCTAGAAACCACAAAACATAAAAGTATAATATAGTTTAGAATATTTCAAACTGATGGGGACTATGTGGTACTGATGCACGTTTTATAAACCAGGCTTAAAACTTTATTTTTAGTGATCATTAACATCATCGTTACACGTTCCCCTCCTGCAGAATAAATGATTTCTTTGTGCTTTAGCAGTTGTAGAAAAGAACAAACATGTGAGTGAAACTTTTACCTTTTTATGTATACAACCACATCCTCTTTCAGCGCTGTGCATTAACAGGAACTTTTCATTCGAAATAACGTTCATTGTGCCACAGTTAAATAGGAACTTTTCATTGTTTTTTTATGTAAAATAGGCTCACAGGAGGAAAAACAACCAGCCTGATCACATGTAAACAATCACACTAAAATGTCAGGTCCAAAAACGTGTATTTTTGGTAGCTCAGGCGTCACCCACCTGCAGGAAAACGCTGTGTTTGCTGGAGGTTTATGAACGTGTAGCAGCAGCGTGTGCTTTACATGCATGTTTGCATATCTGTGTTTCTCCACACAGCCCTGCACGAAGGACGAGGAGTGCTGCTCAGATCAGATGTGTGTTTGGGGTCAGTGTACCGTGAACGCCACCAAAGGAACAGAAGGGACTATCTGTCAGGGTCAGAGCGACTGCAGGCCGGATCTCTGCTGCGCCTTCCAGCGAGGTCAGAGACTTAAACACTTTTAACCAACTGAGATTAAAACACCCAAACAAAGCCAGGTTATGAATCGATTCTCTCTCCACCAGAGTTCTTGTTTCCGGTCTGTAACCCCAAACCTGCGAGAGGGGAGGCCTGTCTGAGCCACCCTAACCTCCTCATGGACATGCTGGCCTGGGATCAGGAGGGTCCCCGCGATCACTGCCCGTGTGCCGACAACCTTCAGTGTAAACCTCACCGGTGAGAGCGAACGCAGCACGAATTTAGAGGTAAAGATAGGAAATGCTGTCCTAAAACTTCTATTTCTCTTTTACAGCCGAGGCTCCGTGTGCGAAGGGTAGAACGGGATTCAAACTACGGACCAATCAGCATGAAGATCAGCAGTGTTAACGGACCACGTGTCTCTTTAAGGCACTTGTTGTATTATTTAGGCTTTACTACGAGTGTGTGCTAAAAACATGAATAAATGAAGGGATTGATTTTAGTTTTGACTGGAAATTTTTCATTTTTTGTGGACACAGATGGGTTTTATTAAAAAACAAGTTCTTATTGTGTTTGCCAATCAGAGCATTGAACACTAAAGGGCAGGCATTCGTCTTTTGTTTTGGGGGAGCACCAAAGACTGTATATATAAGGGGAGCACACACACACACACACACACACACACACACACACACACACACACACACACACACACACACACACACACACACACAGCCAATATTTAAAAATTAAAATTGCATATTGAGATTAATATCCAATCCACCTCATTTTTATTTCTAAAGCACATGTTAAAAGCAGCATAGCAGCTGACCAAAGTGCTGCATACAGATTAAACATAAAACGATGCAATAAAACAGTAGAATGTCTCAGAAAAATGTGCAGCAGAAACTATTACTCATCTTGCACAAAGACAAACTGAATTTAAATCTATTTTCTTTAATTTAACAGTGCACCAGGTGCTGGTGCCACCCCTGGAAGATTATTGGCCACCCCACTGCCCCCCCAAGAACACCATCATCCCACCCTCTTAATAACTCACATTCATGTTCAAAAATCTTCTTTTTCCAAGACATAAATGTTGAAGCCAATAAATAAAATTTTAATAAGCAATTTATTTAGAGAATCTATATGTATGTCACCGAGGCTCACCGATTAAAAACAAATGATGTTTATTTATTATTATTGAAACAACAACAAGCTAAACTCTCCTAGTTTTACCACAGGGACCACGCTGGTGTGTGACATCCCTACATTTCCTGGGTGCTGCTGCAGAATTAAAAGTTATGGAAGCCCATTCCCGCCACTCTGATAAAAAAAGTCATAATTATGACTCAGCCACCTCTATAATTATGACTTTAGTATTTCATTATGATATAGCTGAGTCGTAATTATGAAATAAATGTATTTATTTTTTTATCAGAGTGGCAGGAATGGGCTTCCATAAAAAGTAGAAGAAAACTGATTTTAAAAACCATCCATAATGTGAAAAATAATGTGAAAAACTTTTACATGATGGTGTAATGATCTGGTAATAATGAACTATTTTTCACTGTAAGATCGTATTTTCTACTTATGCTACAGGATGCTCAGTCGTTCATATTTTTTGTCTGGGTCTAAAATCTTTGAGGGGAAAAATGTGTGCAATAAATGACCGAGTGAGCCTTCGCTTCATCCCTATCTTTGGTGGACAACGCTGCCTGCTGACGTCACGTTGGTTTATTTATTCATCCTGCTTCCGGTCGAGGCGCCACTCCTCCTGACGCCTGTAGTGGTGCACGCTGCCTCCCCGCCTCCCCGCCCGGAGCTCCCCCACACTCCCAACTTCAGCCCGGAGAACACGTCGATCTTTTCGGTAGGTACTCGCCTTTTATCTCGCCTCTAAAGAGCCGCGTGGGCCCTTCAGCTGGAGCTCTCGTAGCCGGGTTTCAAAGCCCGGCGGCGGCTGCTCAGGAAGGGGATGCGTGAGAAGAGGAAGGGGTGGCCGTGGCCGGAGCGCCACGCTTTGGAAGGAAATGCGCAAAAATGTAGACCAAGCTAGACTTTCTTGGTCGTAAAAGAACACGTCACATAATCCAGCAGCGACAGATGTTCGCCCCCAGCTTCAGTTTATCATTTAAACATAAAACATTAGTTACATCTTCCACTTTTAATCACTTAAATGGGCCTTTTTGCAGCATGTGATGCTCTTTTTAAGAAGTGACATGGATTAGATTAGACGCACCACTTTTAATTTCCCCCTCCAGGGTTTTGCAGTAATCAGATTACAGGCTGTCAAAGCCACACTTGAGCCCGTGTGGGTGAGAGGATCGCCCGCTGTGCAAATGGACAGCGAGTGGTTGGTGATAAGGATGCTGGGCAGATGTGTGCGTAATGACAATCACGGGATCCGCTGGCCTCCATTTGCATGTTGGCCTCTGCTTTGAGTCAGATGCTTTTGTCTTTTATTACATTTTATTATAACCCTGATTTAATCCATATTTATTATTTTATGAATGATTTTCTTAAGTTACTGGTTTGGAAGGTGATTTATTGGCTCTGCCTGTAGGTTAAAGATCCAGAAATGAGTCTAAAAGTCTAAAGAAAATCTCATTAGGCTGTTTATATAGAAGATGTTTGAAATGAGCAGTAAGGAGTTGATTTAGGCTGACTTTGGTCTATTTTAGAGAAGTTCTTTGCAACATGAAGACAATGAAAAGATAACCTTGACTTAAATTCATAATAATGAAAAAACTTTACAAGTCTGATTCCGTTATGGTTTAGTCCATTAAAACACACTGCTGCCAAGCAATAGTTAAAATACAAGGATCAGAGATGTTTCCTGGTCCATGAACTCATCACAGAGCAAATAACAGATCTATGTGGAGGTTTCATGTTCAAGTTCATCTGAAATTTGAATTTAAGTTCTTTCAGATAGTTTGGAATCGGTTTAGATCAGATCTGTGCAAAACTTAGGAATCGGCATCGGCCTTTAAACCCACGATCGGTGCAGCTCTAATTCTAACGAGAGATTATAAAGTGCCACTATTGATGGACTTAAGTGACCGAGGCGGTTTTATTAAAGGAAAAGTGATGTGCTCGTGATGCTGATCTCGTGGCATTCCTCATGTGGGCGATGTGACCTGTAGTACAAGTCCGCTCCTGCCACCTGAAATGCATGTTGTCACATCAACCACGGGCAGGATGTTGACATTACTGACTAAAACAAGCAGGCTGTTGCACATAAACCAGTCGCTGCCGGACATTTTTGTTTTTGCATGATCGCACGGCGACGTCTGCAAAGATTGGAAGTCACTCCTGGCATCGGAAACTTCCAGATAATTTTTATTATTTCGAATAATGGAACTGATTTGTAGTTTTCTTGACTGTGGTTTTAAACTGAAACATTAAAGGAGTTCCTTGATGTTTTGCCTCTGAGATAAGTGAGGTTGCATTTGACATGAATAGCTCCTCTGAGACTCTTCCATCTGTTTACAAACCCGGGCGACTCCACAGGTGCCCGATTTAAGCATTATACCACATAACATCAATTATTCAGGGTGAAGCATCAGGCATCGACTTGCTGCAGGCCTGTCTGACTGGAAGCTACAGGAGCTCTTTCACTGACACTTGATCAAAAGACGCAGACGGTTCTGGCTGGCCTCTAGCCCGAGATTACAGATTACAAGCTTTGTGTTTGTTATTATGCAGACAGCAGGTGAGGTTTTCTGCCTAATGGTCACCCTTCAAGGACAGTCCTACAAGAAGGAACGTCTGCTGGTTTTGTGCAGGAGATGCTGCTTTGAGTTGTCTTTTTTCACCAGTTCAGCTTCGTCCCAGATCTGTTTGGTTTGCACACTGGGTGCAAAAGTTTGCAAACAAGTTGACATGACTTCCTGAAGTTTTATTGATTCCTGTTCAACACAAAGTTGTTCTAAAACTTTAGGGGGTGTTTTGAGAGACTTTTCTCATCTCTGTTCTACAGAACAAGATTTTCGAGATTAATAAACACACAAAACTAACTTTAAGCCTTTAAAGGAGTCATCACCTATAATACCGTGGATATCTACGTCCTATTATAGTCTTTTAGACCATTAAAATAAATTGTATTGGAAAAAAAAAATGTGATTTTCTGATCCTTTTTTGTAAAGGGCATATTTTCTCGCGAGATCACACGCAATATTCCGGCTGTGTTGGACGCGTGCGGGACTGAGGAGCGCGGTGATTGGTGGAAGGAAGCAGGAAGCAGCTTCAGCGTCTCGCTCCAAAACAACAAAAGTTATAACTGAACCCGACCTGGCAGTGACCTACGGGATCTAACCGCGTACGTACGAGCCCGAGCCTCGCCTCGCGCGTAATGGTGCCCTCGCTTGTTGTTGAGTTGGGACAAAGCAAGCTAACAGCCAGGCATCGGCTCTTATGCTGTTGTGAAGATGGAATACACAAACCAATCGGAGTTTTGTCTCCCGTAACACGGATGATGCATTTAGTGACGGTTAGGAAATCAATAATCAGAAAATCCTAAAGCCGTAAAAAGAAACGAAATTTTCTAGTTTTGATGGAAAACTCTAAACACATTTATTGTTGGAGTTCAGTGAAAAATCCGTGAACAACATATTCAGCAGCACAATCAGACAGTTTAAGTTGGAGAATTAAAAAAACCAAAACCATTTCTCTGTTTGAGCCACGACAGGAAGTGTGACACGGCTTCGGGGGGAGGGGTTTGCACACAAATGAATGTGAATTACAAATTCAGACACTTTGTTGATAAATTGGGACAAAAAACTTTGCACAACTGTTGTTGAACAAATGCTACCATGACCCTCCCTGTGGTATATAATTATGTAAACAGAAGCGTCGTACACACGGATGAGGTTCTTCTTCATAGGGTAAACCTTAGTTCCTGTGATTTCTGCAGAACTCTTAGATAAAATTCTCTGAAGCATCAGGAACGTGAGCCTTGTTCCATCTGTGCCAGCAGCACATCCTCGCTGGTTTAAATGGTTCTTTATGTTCCAAAGATCTCATCACCCATCGGTTGTTTAGAAACCCAGATTATCTTGCATCTCGCTGTTCCTCTTGTGGTTTCTGCAAGAATGTTTGTTCTAAAGCTGTCACACAAGTTGACCCAAATAATCAAGTTTTTAGTTGTTATTTCCTGTGACCTGAACCAAACGCTATACCTGCAGGATAAAAGCTGCATTTATTGCAGCTATTGGGTTAAATATGGATGAACGAGCATAATCCTGCAGCTAAAAGTGGAAGCTAACACCAGAATACACCAGGACATATTGCATGAGTTGAGACTCGATGAAAAAAAATTTTATTTCCAGACTTCACATGGTTTTGTTTTTGAATTAGTCAAACTCTGCATCATAGCAAAGCAAATAATTAAAATTACGCATTCATTTTTTCTTCACTTGGGGAAAGATCCAAAACTGGCTCTTTGTAAAATCTGTAAAGAGTTCAAATGTAACATAAGAGAAGGAATGAGCAGCAAATGTTTATTTTAATGACGCTTAATTAAAGGTTGAGTGTAAAGAGGAGTTTTACCAGCAGCTGCAGTTACATAACTCACTCCTGTGAGATTTGCAACATCCCAGTCCCAGTGCAGGGCTCTGAGCAACGTAAACATTTATGTGGTTTGAAGGACTAAGAATATACAGCTCAGAAGGGATGCAAGAGTCTAGAATTTAATGTGTTTTCATTATTTTTTATTTTATTTAACCACGCAGGATATTATGAGGATAGTTCTTATTCACAATGGTGGCGTGGCACTAATCTCTGGTTTGACTCACTGCTCTTTGCAGTGTTTGAATCTTGTTAGATCTGGTCTGTAGTTGTGTTCTACCACGCTTCATGTACCTAACCTGCATGTTTGGGGTTAAACGGAGAGGTAGAGGTGATTTAGTGAGTTTAAGCATGTTGACCTGTAGGATCGAGTTAAACCATCTGTCAGAATGTCTCCGGGTAAAGTTAAAGTCCCATTAGTCGTCACATTGATGTGTGAAATTTGTTCTCCGCATTTGACCCATCCCCTGGGGGAGCGGTGAGCTGCAGACACGGCCACGCTCGGGAACCATTTGGTGGTTTAACCCCCCAATCCAACCCCTTAAAGTGACTGTGTGTATTTTCCTGGCGATAGGGTGCAGTACATACCTAAATCATTGCAAGCAAGCAGGTTTTTGTTTTTGAGTAAGACCTTACCAACGGATGGCCATTAGGGTGAAAAATCTCTACTTTGTCAGATCGTTCAACCTCCAGCAAAATGACAAGTACAGCAGACTCCTTTTCATTACTGACGACAAGCAAAGAGGTAAATATTTAAAACAACGTTTATAAATGGCGAAAATTGCGTCTAATATGGCGTCACCCAGAAACTTAGACCCACGCCGATGTATTTCAGACCTGATTTTTATTGTTGTACGTTACGAAGCTGTAGGGCTGGGCGATGTGGCCTAAAATCAGTATCACGGTATATTGAGGAGTTCACCTTGATAACGATAAATGGACGATAACTACATGTTTGCTGAAAAACAGAAGTTGTCCACTAGATGGGGCTGTCACGTGTATTACGTTGAGTCACTTTGTCATGTGACTCGAGGTGGTTCAGCTTTTTAAAGGGGCATGAACGTTGCCAACCTACACACGTCTTTTCATTTTTTATTACAGAATTTATTGACATTGGAAAAACTTTATTGATTAGAGTCAGAAATTTCGATATAAAACGATAACTTTTGATTTATTGTCCAGCCCTACGAAGCCGCCAATATTTTTCAACAACATTTGGATGGGTATTTCCAGACACGGTAAAAACTACACAATGTCACTTTAATGCCAAGTGTCAAGCATGGAGGCATTGGGTCCCATTCCTCAAGTCTTTGGTATGACCCGACCGTGGACTTGAACCCACGACCTCCCAGTCTCATGATGGACACTCGTACCACTTGGCCATGGTGGTATGAGTGCATTTATTATTTTGTGAGAAACATCTGTGTTGGCGATGCGCTGCACCCCCCCATCTCTGTGTGCCGGCGGCGTATTGGCCATGGTCACAGCGGAGAGCTGTCAGGCGCTCAGCTGGATTCGGCCAACTGGCACACGATGAGATGCAGCAGACGACTCATCCGCGGCGTTCGCCCGGTCTGGAATCCAGCGAGCTTTTCCTCACCTCGTTCCACCAGAACCACAAAGCCCACGCAGCCATAGTAGAGCTGTTGTCATAGCAGCACTAAATACTCGTCTCCTCTTCCTCTTATCATTGATGTTTTTGTGACTCCGACACAGAATGAGTGACTCTTTTAAACTGACCTTGTAGGGTTTTTTCCACTTATGCATGTTTTATTTTATTTCACATATCAAGGCTTAATGTAAGATAAAAGTTGAAGTTTTAATACACGATTGCAATAATGAAAGAAATCAGTCAAAATGTAATAAAACTGCACTTTTTCTAAACGTATAAATGCATCAGCTCTGGTTTGTGTTGTCCTAAAGGACTTTTATGGACGCATCTTTGGAAAAACACATTTAAAGAGTATTCAAGCCTTTTATTTATGCTCTAAAACCTGCCTAGGAAACACCCTGTCCAGTTCTCGTGCTGCTGCATGGTGTGATGTGTTCACTACAACCCAGTTTATGCAAAGCAGAGTAACAGTTTTAACTGGAAACCACATCAACAATGACTCTGTATAAATCTAAAACAGGTCAGGCGTCAGAAACGCTCTCCAACAGCAACACGACCAGTAAACCTGTCTTTAATAATCAGCTTTAATAACAATAATCTTTTTACGGGGTGACGTAAAATACTTTAGATTCAGTTATTTATTTGCAATCCTAACACAAGGACCTTTAACGCTCTTAATTATTGTTCAGCCTTAATTTTAAAATCTCAGCTATTAAAAAATCCTTTTGATCTGAACACTGTTTAAACGCTTAACTGTACCGTATCTCTGTAGGATTACAGGTGGAGCTGTCGTTTGCTCTTTATTTGAGAAGTTGTCACATATTTAAGTCAAACACCAGTTTACACTAGAAAGTGATTTGAGTTAATGTTTAGACGAGTCGATAACCTGTTATCTGAACAATGTTTTCCTTTTAAAAACTAACATAATCAGACTGATAAGGAGACCTGAGTGGACGTTTGTGTCATGTGTTTGCGTCGACCCGACTGGCTGCAGTGACGGTTGTTTTTATTTTAATAATAAATCTCAACCCTGATAGATAGATATGGATTATTTCTATATTTTAACTGTTTTTTTACTGTTAACTCTTTCCTTTCCAAACTAAAATCACAAATTGGAACATTTTCTTTTATTTACTTTTTTAAAGTCACAACAAATTTGCATCCCAGGGTTTACATAGAAATTGCTTAAAAATAATGAATCATGTCCAAAATATAATCAACATTAACTTACTGAACAATTCAGATCAGTATCATTAATAATAGTAATAATAATAATAATAATAATAATAATAATAATAATAGTGCCATTTGGATTATTTTTTAAGTGCAATTTGAGAAGATTAAAGTGACAATGTGTAGTTTTTTTCCATTAATCTCTGGAAATATCCATCCAAATGTTGTTGAAAATGAATTAATTGATGCCCAGTTGTTGAAAAATATTGACAGCTTCGTAACAAATGACTATAAAAATTTGGTCTAAAACACATCGGCACGGGTCTAAGGCTCTGGGGGACGCCACATTAGATATGTTTCCTTCTATGGGAGCCTGTGAGGGCAAAATGCATTTACAGATTTGCAACAAGCTGTTACAAAACTTTCGCCATTAATAAATGTTGTTTTAAACATTTACCTCTTCGCTCATTGCCAGTGATGAAAGCGAGTCTGATGTCATTTTGCTGGAGGTTGAACGATCTGACGAAGTACTCCTTCGAAAATTGCGCTCCCAGGGATTTTTGACCCTAATGGCCATCTGTTGGTAAAGGCTTACTCAAACACAAAAATACCGCTTGCTTGCAATGATTTAGGTATGTACTGCCCCCTATTGACAGGGAAAATACACGCAGTCACTTTAATTTAAAAAAACTTTGGCTTTATATGAATCACTGAAATTATTAGTAAAGGTTTTGCATCACTTGCCAAAAAACAAACACTTCAATCAAATCTTTGGGTCTTTATTTTTTCTTATTTTGTAAAGAATTACGATAACTTATTCATTTGGTTGATTAAAAAAAAGTTACAATAATTAAAATAACCTGTCTGCAAGCAATAATCATCTCAGGCTCACTTGCAGCTCTTCTCTAATCAAAAGTGCATCTTTCAGCCGTTTTATCTTTTTTTGTCTCTGCAGGTGGAGTGTCGCCAAGGGACTCGCTGAGCCAGGACTGCAGCCATCATGGTGAACATCCCAGAATACTATGCAGGAAAAAAAGTGCTAATCTCAGGAGCTACGGGCTTCATGGGGAAGGTACGGCGATGCTTTTACCGGCAGGAAGCTCTTAGAAAGAAGGAAAGCTTCTCAGAAGTCCTTCACGTTAATTCCTGTCACTCCAGCGTGAAACATGGAAACAAAAGGAATGAGGCGCTGCTGCCCTGGAGGCTTTTGGGTTACTAGACTGGTTCTATCAGTATGGTGACAAGTTAGTGGGTGGAGATGCACCGACTCTGAGCCACATATACAAATAATTCACTGGTATATGAAAATGGAAAAAGTGTTACAGTTAAATTCCATCCCTGAGGTCGTGTTTACCAAATGTTTGGATATTTTTAATGCCTGAAACATCTGAACACCTCATAGCAGACTGTGTGCACAGATGAGCGATAGACACAGAGAGAGAGATGTGCATTTCTATCTTTTTCTGTGCATTTTGTTGCTAATCCTATTTATTTCACTTCAAAGCTGTTTTTTTTTCTTTCAAATAAACCAGATAATTTTATGTAGAAAGAGTTTTTCTAGGATTTTATCCTGCAGGAATTAATTTTATTAGAAGAATCTTGTATCCCTGCCAACCTACAACAGATCCAGTTGGGTTCCCTGTTGAATATCTGCCTTTAAAAGCATAAATAAATGCATAAAAATATTAAAGTGCAAGTGTGTGAGAGCTACGAGTCACGAAGGGAAAACTCACTCCATGTTTCAGCCTCTCAGACTGAAAGCTGCAGGTTCACAAACACCTGTTGCATACCTGTAGGCTTTCATTATTTATGACTTAAAGTAACAGTGAGCAGTTTTCTGCTCCTCCGCCCTACTGGTTGAAAGTGGAATTCCAACTGTCGTAAAAAACAACCCTGCTGCAGCCTGCTGAAGCTAGCGCTAACAACGAGCTAACGCTAACATGAGCCAACTAATACTAAAATAAACCACAAAGTAAAAAGATCCACACTGTTGACAAAAAATATTATTACTTACAAGTCCAGTAGCAACAAAGCCAGGTCACCATCAGTCTGAATTTGTAGCCTCCTTTAGCTCCTCAAACTAGCGTAGGCCGCGCCGATGTTCACTCTGGTTTTAGCTCTTTGCTTCACCTCCAAAGACATTACTCTGTTACTTTTACTTCCAGGCTCCACCATGATGCCAACAGAAAAAGCAAACTTCTTTTTCTTCTTCTTGTGCTTTTTTTTGATGATCGGCAAACTGAAAATGCTAACCGCTAGCATTACAGCTAACAGCCATAAAGCAGGTATAAGAGCACCCCCTAGAACACCTACCCGCTCCACTAAACTATCTAGTGCAGTATCTGGTCAGCAGAGGGCAGCAGAGTGGTGTCAGATATGAAACTGGTCAAGTTTCTAACTCAACAATCACTGAGATCAACGTTAAAGCTCTAGCTTAAAGTTTAAAAAACTATCTAGTGTTACTTTAATGTTTTAAGAAAGTCCAGTTTTGAGAAAACGAGAATAATTCAGGGTCTGTCATTCTGGTCGATTTTCGTGAAATCATGACAACGGCTTTACTGGACCTCGACATTGCAAAGCACATCACAATAATTTTAGCATTGCTAGACCCTGAGAAAGCTGTAACTCTGTTAATGTTGAAGTTTTACACAATGAGTTAGTGTTGGGGATGAGTCCCGGCGACTAACGCTCAATAAGGTCAATATCTGTGAAACAAACAGTTGTACTCTGGTTTTTTGTGTTGCTAACGTGACGTTTCTGAAGATGAAGAGTAAAAATAACTTTTATTCCTCTCGTTTCTCACTAAGGTTCTGCTGGAGAAGCTGCTCAGGTCCTGCCCAGAGGTCGGAACCGTCTACGTGATGGTCCGGTCAAAAGCCGGGCAGAGCCCTCAGGCCCGTGTTGCTGACATGGTGAACTGCAAGGTGAGAGGTGGGGTTTGAATCGGCTTTAGTCTGGAGGGGTGAAAGGGGAGAAGCTGCTGAAAAGCCTGCTGCACCTGCTGTTTGTGATTATGCAAACGGAGGGAATTTAGTCAAATATTCCGTTTGTCTTGATTAGAACCCTGATTTTCATCTTCACAAGCCTGTTTTCTTATTTCGGGCAAGTTTAGAAACGAAGGGGTTCAGTTGGTTTCTGAGTGTCTGAAAGTGCTTTTAGAAGCTGTTAAAATGTGTTTTAAAGAGGGGATGATGAGATGAAAGGTGGTCAGAATCAGCTGTTGCCTCACGACGGGAAGATTACAGATTCAAATTGGAGTTGGCGTGTTCTCCCCATGCATCATGATGCATGTGTGGGTTTCCTCCCACATATCAAAAACATGCATGTTAGGTTAAAACGCTGTTGCTGTGGGGAAAACCTTCTGCTAAATGAATAAGAAAACTCTAATCAAAGCCCTGGTAATCTCATAGTTCTTGTCTCTAAAGTGAAAAACTCAAAAATCCACGAAGGAGCCTCTGATGGAAGTTAGTCCAGACAAAGAGGTGGTTCCATAGGAAGCACGTGAGATATCCGACATGCTTCCCATGATGAGAATCCAATCAAAACAGCTTAATAACAGCTGGGATTTCATTTCTTTCCTTTTTTCAACAGATACAACTATAAAAGGAGCTGATTACCAATCAGAAAAAAAAAAAAACTTGGACTGAAGGACATAATGCTCTACATCTACAGTAATAAAGCCATGTAAAGTTAAATAAAGCAGATTTATTTTAAAACAGGAACACATTTTGGATTCAGTAATAGAACCAGGAAGAATGGGAGTGATGGGAATCTCAAGTATGGAGAAGAAATGTGAGGTCTGATGATGGGAAGCTGGAGGCAGCGTGATGTCATCAGCATCTATAGCTGGAACTGGGTCACTGGTGTTTATCGACGACGTGAGCTGATGGGTTTCATGGTAAAGAGTTCTGCTTTCTGATGCTGCAGAGCTCCAGAAGAGGCTTCAGCTGATTTGACTGAAGGGGTTAAGTCATTAATCTGTTTGGTTTCTGCTTACAGCAAGTTTATCCTATAATAATTCATATTTTCAGTTATTAAAGAATGGAGGATTTAACTGAAAGCTCAGTGTTTTAGAATCGCGGCTCTGTGTGCAGGAACTGGATTTATGCAGCATATAACCTATATTTGCTGCTTGATTTAAGCGTGAACATGTTCGTTTAGGATGACTCGTATAAAAGGTCTAGGATGTTTCTCATACTAATAAAAAACAAAGGTGAAAGTGAGTAACTCACTGTTTATATTTGCAGTAGGAGCTTTTTCCATGATGGAATAATGTCACTGTGAATTGTTGAATGTAAACTTATTTTATTACCTCATGAGCTTTTTATTAGGTGTGCATTTTCTATTTTACCTACATGTTCAAAAGCAGCCGGACCTCGTGGACGTAAAACAAACATTCATTTGAACCATTGGTAATTCATATTTGAGGTTAAAGAGCAAGTTCACTGAGAAACCATGTTTTAGTGATCATTTCTGATTCTAATGGGTCACTCTGAGTTTTTCATGCAGGCTGAACATGAAAATAGTCTCCTCCACCTATCTCCTGCATCAGCTTCTGATAGAAAATAGACTCTAGGTGAAACTCTAGGATTAGAAAATCCTGACAGATCTACGTCACACTGTCACTGAACATTCATGGACTCACCCATCTTGACTCACGACGGGGAAGGCTGTTGTTGGTTTAGTGTCCAGGAAACAGCAGAGAACGTCTGGGCTAGTAGAAGCTAACCGTTAGCATTAGCAACTCCACCACACAGCAGAACTCCTCCAGGCTTGTGTTATTGGTGGAGATAAAACATCAACGTTGCAGAGCAAACAGAGTCAGTGGTAGAGTCGTGTTGCTGTTAACCAATCAGAGGAGAGATGTCCACATATCAGGAAGTAAGACTCTAAATCCGCTGCTCCTCCACATCGAGAGGAGCCAGTTGAGGTGGCTCGGGCACCTGGTTAGGATGCCTCCTGGACGCCTCCCTGGTGAGGTATTCCGGGCATGTCCAGCCAGGAGGAGACCCAAGGGAAGACCCAGGACACGCTGGAGGGACTATGTCTCTCGGCTGGCCAGGGAACGCCTTGGGATTCCCCCGGAGGAGCTGGCCCAAGTGGCTGGGGAGAGGGAAGTCTGGGCCTCTCAGCTTAGGCTGCTTCCCCCGTGACCCGACCCAGAAAAACAGGAACATCGATGGAGGGAAGACTCCAAATCCTGTAATGTTCTGCCACACTTTCCTCTAGCTGAGTTTTCCATCCTCAAACAGGCGCACTGGAACTTTTTCCCCCCAGAAAACGACTTACAAGGCATTCATTCCTACTAGAGACCACTGCAAATGTATTAAAATATGAATGAAGTTGAGCTTTAAAAATAAAAACGGTGAAAAAATTTCAAATGAATACTAAGCTTCCCTAAATAAAAATATCTACAATCAACTTGGTAAAATTCAAGCAGGAAGGAATGGAATCTGGTCACTCAGGACCACTTCCTGTTTAAGGAGATCCTAATTGTGAGTTGGAGGATGTTCTGCAACTTTATTTTATTCTTTTTCTACTCCTACGTCTGCTTTATATTGGTTTACATTAATTGTGATTTGCTGTTTTAACTCAAAAATTTTAAAACATTTTCTGTCTGATCAAGTTGTCCTTGAGCTGCTGCAGCAGGAGAGATGGTTTTAACACCAAATCCACGTTTGATAACTCAAAATATTTCCCTCTTAGCTGTTTGAAAAGTTGCAAGCTGAGCAGCCGGGCTTTGCAGAGAAGATCGTGGCGGTGAACAGTGACCTCACGCTACGAGATTTGGATCTGAGCAAGGAGAACCAGAGCGTCCTGGTAGAGAACGTCAACATCGTCTTCCACTGCGCCGCCACCATCCGCTTCAACGAGCCGCTGAAGTAGGACAACTCTCTGGGTTTATTGCCTGTAAATGTAATGTATTCATTCTGTGTGCACGCTTGGTGACATCTCCAGCTCGGATCCGTGTAAGTGACTGATCAAGCCGGGGACTGTTTGTAATTTTATGAGTGTTTTCTTGGCTCGGCTCTGAAAGGACCGTGTTGACAGATTGTGCCTGCTGTTTGCAGTACACAGAGAAACGTAACACCTGGCAGGCCTCGCTTTTCTGCTGAACCGAAGACTCGGCTGCTGATTAAGCTCCACTTTTTCTTAAAGAAGCTGTAAAAATTGGTTTATTTTATTTATTTCAGATATGAATAAACCAGAAATTGAATTGCCACAAAAAGCAAACGATAACAAATAATCAGGCAGCGACCTTTTTCTCGCCTTTCCCAGCACTCCGGTGCTTCGTGGTTTTAGCATAATTTATGTTCTTAATCAAGAATTACACCTGGAAGTTTTTCACAAACTCTTTCTATATTGGTCTTATTGTTGTTGTCGCTGTGTATTTATTTTATGATTTAAAGGATTTAAACTTGACTCAAATTTGAAGCTGAATTATTCAACTTAAGTTTAGCCATATCAGTTGTAACCAAATCCCACAGTTCCTGCTGATTCTTCCTACAAGCAAAAACATTAGTATCATCTGCAAATAACACTACTCTTTGTGGTCTGTAAACCTTACCTTAGTTATTAATGTACAGAAGAAAAATCTTGGGTCCCAAAACTGAACCCTGTGGTATCCCACAATAGATACTGGAGTTCATTTCCTAAAAAAGTGTTAAATTTAAATGTTTGTTTATATTTAATCACATTTAGTTTACTTATTAACCATCTCTCTCTCTCTCTCTCTCTCTCTCTCTCTCTCTCTCTCTCTCTCCCCAGAGATGCTATGCAGCTGAACGTCCTGGCCACACAGAAGATGCTGGCTCTGGCCCACAGGATGAAGCACTTGGAGATATTTATTCATGTCTCCACGGCGTACGCCCACTGTGACAGAGAAGTCATTGAGGAAGTGGTCTACCCTCCCCCCTTAGACTACCGCAAGCTCATTGATACTCTGGAGTAAGTCGATTTCACCACTCTGCTGTCGTTTTATCCTTGTACTCAGAAATCTGGAAAAACCAGCCTCACATTTAATGCGTCTTCTGAAAGCTTTTTGCATTAAAAGCATAAAGGAGGATATTCTGATAAATGCTTTCCTCTGCACATGAAACAGCTGTTTAGTAGCACTGAGACAGATGAGTGGAGCCTCAGAGTAGAGACTAGTGTGACGGCTCTGACGGTTTGTTTGAACTTTGTGAACTTAAACACTGAGAACCGGATATAGCGGCATGTTGGAACAAGTTTGTGGATCAGCAGCATTATTAGAAGTTGATATGTATATTTTTAATGCCTACAGGCTCGGGGTGCAAATTTTATTTTGAAAGAGTTGCAAAGCGTTTTTTATTTGAGTTTGATCTAGATTTTCACGTGGACTCAAATTACACCTGAATTTATGTATTCAACTAGAGGCAGACCGATGTATCAGTCAGCGAATATATTGATTGGCCTGATTTAATGGTCAGCTGATATGTCGATTGGCCCAATATATCGGTCGGCCGATGTATCAGTTGGCCCGATATTTACAATTTTTTATTTATCTGCATCGGCCGATATACCTCCTTATTAAATCTGATTTAAAGTCAGGCACATCCCCGAGCAGTCCGGTGCTGCTGCAGAATTTAAGTTAACATTTATTTTCCTGAATAACATCTGTATAATAAATGCTCTAAAAGATTATGTTCAATCTTCTGTGTGGCCAACTGCTGAAAGTTGGTCAGTAAAATGTCTAAAGTTAAGGAGGAATCTGGTCTTTCTGTGGCTTCAGCTGGATGGACGATGACATGGTATCAACGCTGACCCCCCAGCTGATCGGGGAGCGTCCCAACACTTACACCTTCACCAAAGCGTTAGCCGAGTACCTGGTGCTGCAGGAGGCTGGAGACATCAACGTTGCCATCGTCAGGCCGTCCATAGTTGGAGCCAGCTGGAAAGAGCCCTTCCCCGTGAGTTATCCACTGTTGGGCTCCTTTTACAGGATTATTATTTCTACTTTAAATCAGAACGGGAACATCAAGCGTCAGAGTTTTGTCCCAGCGGCATTCTGGGACTTTCAGATCAGCAGTTGAGCAGCGATCATCCGATAGCTGCAGCTGGAATGAGAGGAATGTGGAGCAGATACGCCCCGTTGAGTTTTGCACAAATGGCTGAAGCCAAGTCTGGAGGTTTCTCTAAAGGGACGTCTGTAGCTTTTAGTCCAGAAATGGGTCAGATGTTAAAATAGAGTCATAAAGGTTCAGTGAAACATCTCAGATCTAATATCTAATACCTTTTATTTCCTCCTAACTCTGGTTTCAGGGTTGGATCGACAACTTCAACGGGCCCAGTGGAATATTCATTGCAGTAAGTACTGTAGTAGTAGTAGTAGTAGTAGTAGTAGTTGGGACATTTCGAGGTACTCTGAAAGTATCCGTATGCAGGATCAGGAACTGTTTGAATGCTGATCTGCAGGTTAATTTTCAGTTTTACATCCTGAAATTCGTTTCCTGCAGCCGTTTGAAAATCTTCTACTATGATATTTCTCTGCATACTTGAGACGTGTTGATCAGCCTCGTTATGTGAAATCACTCCAAATATTAATAAATGACAGAATTCCTTCTAGCATTTAATGATACTAAAAGAGGCCACGGTTTATAACCCATTTTTATGAAATCAGCTGAAACCGGTGATGTCGTCGCATGTTTCTGCAATACTTGTGTGGCTTTTTAAAAATAATTCTGTTAATTATTAGATTTGTTTGTTTGTAAAATGTTGCATCTTTGTTCTCTTTGCCTCCCGCTGCAGGCTGGAAAGGGGATCCTGCGTACGATGAGAGCTTCTGAAGATGCTGTGGCTGACCTGGTACCAGTAGATGTGGTCATCAACACCACTCTGTCTGCAGCCTGGTTCTCTGGATCTCAGAGAGTTAACAGGTTTGGAAACACCTTTAGTGTCTCCTGGTAAAGTTTGATTAACGTGTCGGTTTACTCAGTAAAATCCACTCCTCGCAGGCCTAAAAACATCCTGGTGTACAACTGCACGACCGGTGGGATCAACCCGTTTCACTGGGGGGAAGTCGGTATGACCTTTTATTTTTTTTCCCATGGTGCACCCTGTGTTAAAGCCTCAGACAATGAAAGCCTAAAGCTCTGCTTATATTTGGCCTGTGCGTCCTCTGATTGTAACCTGATCCACTGTCTGCCACACCTAAACCAGGAGATCTTGTTCTGGATTACAACTGTTTTTGTCCCGTTTTTTAGCATTTCATGTGTTTTTCTGCACTTTTGTGGTTTTATTTATTTAGATTTGTTTTTGAATGTTTTAAAATAGATGAAATTTTAAAAGTAAGCCTTCTCTTAAGAGTTTTTGATAGAAAAATGAGATGAAAGATACCAAGTTTGATATCTGAGCTCGTCTGTAGCTTTTGTTTATTTAGAGTTTGACCCGTTGTCATCAAACCGTGCGCTCTAGTCTGGTTTTATCACAAAAGCAGTCTGACACAGAGGGAATGCTCCTGTAGGAGACAGATTATTATTATTATTATTATATAAAAACTCTTGACCACGTTAAAGAATTAAATCAATGTAGCTTCATTTGTCTGCATCTTTTGGGATCATGATTATAAAGCTCCTTTTCTTGCCTACTGATAAATGGGATATTACTTTTTGAGACTTCTTGAGTTGTTAAAACCCCATAAAAGTCCCATTAGTGTTCTCCGCATTTGACCCATCCCTGTGGGGAGCGGTGAGCTGCAGACACGGCTGCGCTCGGGAACCATTTGGTGGTTTAACCCCCTAATCCAACACCTTAAGTGTTGAGTGTCAAGCAAGGAAGCATTGGGTCCCATTTTTTCAAAGTCTTTGGTATGACCCAACTGGGATTTGAACCCCAATCTCCCAGTCTCAGGGTGGACACTCATACCACTATACCACTGAGATGGTCCATAGTAAAAAAAAAAGTCCATAACTGGAGAAGAAAATCTATTGAACTTGGTTAAATTTGGATTCCAGTGGTTCTTCTTTTAACCATGGAAGGTTTCTACGCGTTTTTGTAGACTTTTAACTTTGCGTGAAGTTGAAGAATGTAATTAAATTAATTACATCTATTTTATCTCTGAAGCTTTAAGAAGAAACCAAATCCATCCAAATACTCAATGTTAAAGCCGTTATAGCAAATCTACAGAACAAGCTAGGTTTTGAACGCAAACACGGGCACGGAACACTCACCCCTCCCCTCAAGAATCTTCCCTGAGACGCTTCTGCTGGAACCACAAACTCTCATTGCCAGAGGAAACGAGATGGCGCTAAACACCATTCGCCGTTTTCTATGTCCAAACGTCTTTTGTTGTCCGTGACTTCAAATGGTGTTTTTCTTTTTGGGATTCAACCTAAAGTTGAAGTGGTAGCAGCGGGCTGTATGGCTCTACGGCTAACTTCAACTCAATACTGGAACATTTCATTGACGTTTTAGGTGCATTTCCACCGCAAGAACCTGTTTTCTGGGCCAACGTTGACCCTCTCCTTGTTTCCGGGGTAAAAGAAACTTACCGGAGAGCACGGCTCTAGAAATGGGGTTGTACATTTGAGATTACCCAGAACGTTTGGGGTGGAGCTTGTGATGCAAAAGAGTTCTGATTGGTCGGCTACTTTATTTTATTGTCCCGCCATTCTCGATTTGCAGGATTTAAAGAAAAATAATGGAAAACACTTGAATAATCATAACAGATGGTCCGATAGTGAGGTTGAGGGGATGGTCATTAGAAATGAGCGTGGGATTCCAGTCTTCTGGTTTTGTTCTGCTGAATTGCATTCCTACTGTATTTACACTGCCACCTCCTGGCCTGGGGTGGAATTGTTGAACCACAGAACGGATGTTTGACTTGCACGTTATAAACCACAGATCGACAGTTCAGGGCAAATTTTCTACCAGGGTAAAAAGGTGTCGGGCTGCATAGCGGAAATGCCTTAGCTTCATTAATTATGTGTCAGATCAGTAAAAATTCAAATGAAATCTTAACTTTTTTTCTCCAGAAGTTGTCTTTTCCTCGAGACAGAACAGAAAAATGATAATTGATCCCCTGTGTTGAACCACTTCTCTTCTTAGAGTACCATGTAATATCCACATTCAAGAGGAATCCCCTTGAACAGGCCTTCCGTCGGCCCAATGTTAATCTCACATCCAATCACCTGATCAATCAGTACTGGATTACCGTGAGCCACAAGGCTCCGGCCTTCCTCTATGATCTGTACCTCAGGCTGATTGGACGAGAGCCCAGGTAACATCACCACCATCATCATCATCATCCTCGCCTGCTCGGACGCGCCGTTCCTGTACCTTTCTAACGGCGAAAGCCCACACACACACACACACACACCTCTGCTGCTTTATCCTGTCACTTCTCTCGTAGTTTTGCTGCCTAACATCGTAACTGTGATGTAAATGTGTTCAAACTGCTTGTGTGAAGTAGAGTTGGCGTTTAAGAATGTATAACCCATTCCTCTCTACGATGGGTTCTGCACTCTTTTGCTGCTAATGTTTTTTTGTTTGGTTTTCAGAACATTAGCACTGATTCACACTCAGAAATGGACAGAGATGGTTTTAGGAATCTTTTTGAGGACTTTACCCAGAAGTCGAGCTTTGACGTATTTCTGTTAGTTGGTTTTGTTCCATCAGAGAACTGGATCCAGGTTCATGTGATGGTGCTGATGGGAGGCCAGCAGAGACCGACTCGTTACACAGGGCTTGATTTTTAACTCCAGAGCTGTGAAAAGTATTTACCTCCTTGCAGATTTCTTCTGTTTCTGCCACACAAAAATGTCTCAGGTCAACAAATTTCAAAATCCGACAAATATAACCCAAGTAAATACGAAGCACGGTTTTCAAATGAAGATGTCGTTTATTAGGGGGACAAAGCTATCCAACCTGGTTCTGAGTGAAGACATAATTGGTCATCATGCTATGGAAATTTCCCAGGAGGCCATTTTTTGACCTTTGACTCTGCAGGGCTTTAGATGTTGTTCTAGGTTTTTTGTTCTTGGATTCCTTTAGAACGGAGCATGACGTGTTGCCCATTCAGGTCTTTTCGCCTACCTCGTGTTGTCAGACAGGTTCTATTGAAGAGATTTACTGCAGTAACCAGGTCTGGGTGTTGCTGGTGGAGCATGACTCGGCTTTACAAAAAATGGAATTAATCTGTCATTTGATGGTTTGAAACTTTAATGTGAATTTTATTATATTTGCTCCACATTCCTAAATTTTGTAGACCTCTTTATCTTTTTATCAGGATTAGTACATTTCTCAAACTTCTGCTCCATTGACTTATATAAGTCTTCTGCCATCTTGTGGAAGATCCAAGTACTGCAGGGAAAAGTGCCTATTATATTTGTGTTGATACTGTTGTAATATTACCTAATGAAATGTTTTAATCATTTTTATTGGCGGACCATAAATAGATCATAAAAATTCTGAAAATCTTAACGTTACTTTTCCTGGTGTGGTTGGATAGCTTTTTCCCCTTGTGTGAATCTTTTGTTTTTACTGGATATTATTATCTGATATAGAAATTTGCTGATCTAAAACATTTAAAGGTGCATTAGGAGATGTTTTTCTGATGTATTTTTTACCATATTCCATAGGATAATCTTCTCATACTGACGGCAACCAGTGAAGTAAATATTTTGCCAAAAAGGGAATTATTGTAATCGCCTCTGAAACGAACAATCCTGGTTAAACCTTATTCAATCATTGTGAACATTCCAAATGGTGGGATAACCTTTGCACGTACCCCTCTGTGCACGATTCGCACGTTCTCAGCTTAAGAGCAGCTAAACAGGAAGTGAAGCCAGAGCCAGGCTAGCTAATATAACGAAGGGAACGCTCCGTTCTGTTTGCAAATTTCATTGAAATAGTTGTTTGACATGTTCTGCTTAGAGTTTGGTTCTTGCTGGGAAGCATTTAGGTGACGGACCTGTTGTCTGTGAATGCAGCCTGTCCTCTGTCAGCTGGCAGAGCTGCGGGTCAGTTTGTTTTCTTGTGTGTGTAAACGACTTGAGCTGCTGTGATTTTAAAGTTAAGAATAAACCAAAAAAACTAACAACTGCCCATTTTTCACCATAAAAACAACACTAGCTAGCATAAGTTATACAGTTACGTAGGTGTGTTATGTTAGGAATTATGGCAGAAAAGTTGCCAACAACGGGTCAGAAACCTAAAACTGAACCCTCGGGAACATGCATTGCACGTTCGTTTATTCTGGAGGCGTGGCTTAGCTGGGGACACCTGAAAAAAGGAGTTTGAACATTTTAGATTATGTATTTTGTAAGAAACATCTCCTATTCCACCTTAAGTGACAAAAAAACAAAAACTGAAGCAATTTTTAAGGAGGCAAATGCTTGTTGATGGCGCTGTAACAGAGGAGGATATGTACAGTTGTTTCTTCTGATGTCCTCCTTGTCCCATCATATGTATTTCTCTCCTACAGAGTACTGTATAAACATGACCTTCAAGACCAATCCCTTAGAGCAGGCCTTCAGAAGGCCCAATGTCAATCTGCGCTCCAACTCTTTTACTAATCAGTACTGGACCACGGTCAGCCACACGCTGCCGGCGCTGCTCTATGACGGCTATCTCAGGTTGACGGGCCACAAGCCCCGGTAAGGTTACATTGGCTCTTCCCCTGCTGTCAGTCAGCTCCCAACTTTCCTGCATATTTCCTCAACCTTCCTCCCTGTTTTTTTTCCTTACTGGGATTGTGGAAACATGGATGGGTCCTGTGCAGAGGAGACTGTTTGCTGTGCATTCTTTAAATCATACAGCACCAGCTGAATTTTAGGTCATAACATAATTTTCTATGGAAGCATGTTTTTTTTTTTGCAAACAGAGCTATTCTGTGAACACGACGGCCTTCATCTCCCACCTCTCACCCAATCATCAGAAATCGCAGGAGTTCTTGGCCAATCCGAAAATGACTTAATCAGCTTGAGACGTCTTCGTCCCACTCAAAGCAACTGCATGCACATCAGCTGCTTTGAGTGTTTTTACACGTTAAGCCAGTGGTGTTTCAGACAGTAAATGAGGTAAATGATGCGTCTTAATTCGGATTAATCATCCAAATTTAACAGTTTGGCTGTCTGGAATTAGCTGGGCTTATGATTGTGGCTTACAACGTAGGAGGTGATCTGAATCTAATTTGGTTTGCAGGTAATGATTGTCTTTTCCATTCTGAGCTGATCAACCATGCATGTTCAATCAGTCGCCTTCACTGACAGAATCTGAGTCATCTCAGTGGGGCTCCATTGGTGTGAGCGTTAAAAGTGACGCGTCTAAGTTTAGATGGAGCTTTTTTAATTCCTGTTAACGGCCTGAAAACCAGAGAAACTCAGATTCTTCAGCTTTCTGCTTCTACTGATCATCTGTTCTCTTCATTCTTTCACTAACGACCATAATCATGGCTTTGATTGTGATGGACGAACTAACACAGAAACAAAATGTTACTGGATTTACTTTTCTCACCAGGACAGCGATTGGATCAAATCTGTTTGGAGTGAATTGGTGTTAAATTTGGATTTCCTCCTGCTGTTTGGAGATTAAATCCAGGAAGTTTAGTTTATTTCTGTCCAGGAGGAAGGAAAACCACAGTGCTATGAACGTTTGGAACTTTCTTTTTGAAAGGATTCGTAAAGGCAGACTAAGCAGAATTAATGAAACTATTAATCCTCACGGGGCTGCGGATGTTCAAGACTAGTCGGAGATGCAAAATTATAAGAAAATGTACAATTTTCACACTAGATTGATGCAGTTGAAACCTTTGCTACATCTAATGCTGTTAAGAAAAAATTGACATAATTTGTTTGCATTTTACCCTGTTTATTTATTTTTTTTGGCGGTCAGTACCTCCCATAGTTTCTCAAACACGTCCTATCAGACTGAGAACACTTTCAGACTGGTTCCACGTTGTCGGGATGACTCCGTGACTTTTTTGAGAATAAAGTTATTTTGCAAACTGTTTGGAAACATTTTTGGAACTCCCTCGATTTGTCCCCAACAGTCGCAGCCCAATGAGATTATGGAATTAAACTCGATATGTTTTCTCAATATTTATCATCAGTGGTTAAAAAAATTAACATATTATTTCCAGTGTTTCGTGGTTTAAAAAAATGTTAAATCTATGAAAAATTTATTCCTGAAAAAAATTCCCTTTAAAGTAAGGAAGGCTAAAATATTTATTTAAATATGGAGTTCATTTTGTTTCTTTATTAATCAATCATAAAAGTTCATCAAACTAAAAACTTTAAACATAAAAAACACAAACGTACCATAATACATTTATTTTTCTATAAAAGCTGAATTGCGAATCAAATATTTTTTTTGTTTGAATCAAAATGTTTTATGGTTAAAATTTTTTTTCAAAACCTGATTTTTTTTGCGCATCTCCACTTTTTGCTCTGAAAACCTTTTTTTATTTGAAACTTGAACTAGTTTTGTGGGCGGAGCCTTGTTGGGGGCGATGAAAGCCCTCTCTTCATTGGCCGATGTCCCGGCAGTGACCCCAATCCAGTGACCCACATGCGAAGTACCAAAAAAATAGTTACCATGAGGTTCATTGTTGTAACCATAGACATGAATACGTAGACCCCCCATTGGCCGCTGGAGAGCGTAACAGCGTCGCTGCCATATTGGATGGGTCTCACTCACTCTCCAAAGTCAATACAGAGTGAGTATACAATACAACAGGTGTACTATTGAACACAGATCACATGAGATTACTATTGACTTTTCTAGCCTACCTGATGGGATTTTATATTTGAATTTTTTTGTTTAATTATATTCATATTTCAATTATCATGCCATACCATGTGTCTGATTTTGTGAAAAAGCTTGATAAAATGTGTTTTTTAGTTTGGTAAGCACCTTCCTCAGTAAAAATGAATGCACTGGGGCGAATGGAGACCCATCTAAGATGGCGGCCGGCCACTACGGCAGCTCCAATAGGCAGCGCCAGTCAACGAGGCGTCTGTGGTTGTAACAGTGCTATCCCACACGTATCAACTGGCCGCACTCACGATGGCTGTTTTTGTAAACAAGTGGCGCTCATATATGACATCACTGATGTCTTTGCGCCAATTTTTTTGCACCAATGTTGGAGACCGCCCATATGCTCAGTCACGTCCACATTCCTAAGGATGTGTGGAAGGATGTGTGGGCTGACCCTATCCCGACCGGGCTGAACTGGGCCAGATGTGGAAGCAACATTAGTTGCGGTTATAAAGCGCTTGTCCAGAGACACCACGGCGGACAGAAGACAAGACAATCATTCTAAACTGTAAATGTACTTTTATGTACACCAGCCAATGAAAATGAGTCTGTCACCATTCACAACAAGGCCCCACCCACTAAAAGTTTTGTTTTTTTTAAAAGTCGATTCAAACAAAAAAATCTGAGCAAAAAATGGAGATGAGCAGATAAAATTTCTAGTTTTTAAAAGGAAATACTTTTTTCACTTAAACAACACACCAAGTTTATTTTCCACAGCTTTTTGAAAGTAAAACTTTTTGCAAATGTTTTTGAGGTATTTTTTTTAAGTTATTCAAAATTTGGTTTAAAATTTTTTTTAATAAACAAAATTAACTCCATATTAAATTATCGCACCCTACTCTATTTTAACAGGATAATTTTTAAATGGTTTTTCCAAATCAGAAAACCCTACTTTATCCTTTACAGATTAGTTTCGTGTTCTGTTCCTTTTTCCTTTAAGAGTTTTAAAAGTTGGGTCACATGAGCAGCATAATAAATTCACTTTTTTTACGCTGGATGTATCCGACTCTTGAGCTTCACTTTAGAAAAAAGAACATCTTTGTTTCCTCAAAACAAAAATCCTCCATGATGCCACATTGAATCGTCACGAGAAACTATCGGACCACAAGAGGTTCTGCTTGTCTATTTATAAAACTGAACCTTTTTCTAAGAAAAGCAGTTTTGATTTTCCTCTTATTTCTGCGCTACCATCTTTTTTTTGGGCAGTTTATTATTTAAATTAGTTTTTGTTGCAAAAAAGCAGCTTTTAATCAAACATTTGCCATTTAAATATTTTATGTATCCAGAATCAAACTAGTCAGAGTTGAATTAACCCCATGATGTCCCTGATCTATAGGACTAGTTAAACCAAGAAACCTCAAATTTGACAGGAACTGCTTCTTCTGCCTTGAATCATCTAGAAATGAGACGTTCTGGTGGGGAATTCATCTTTCCTTTTAAGATGAAGATTAAATTTCATGGAGAAGTTAATTGGAAAAATAAAAGCCCTTGCAGAAATGCTGACAAACTTGTAGCACTGTTTCACTAATCCTGTTAATCCGGCGTAATCTGAAGGTCAAATTTCAGTTCAAAAGCTTCACTTGCAGTTTAATATTAAACGGAGGGTGAATTGGAGTCTGCTCTCTGGTGTTTCGTGGTTAAATATTGATCTTTTCTGTCCTCTCGTTTGTTATCCCACGTTTCTCTGTCCTCTCTTTTCCGGTAATCTAACATTTATTTCCACTTCCACTTTGCTTCTGGTTCTCCTTCACTCACACGTGGTTTATCGCAGGATGATGAAGACCATCAATCGCCTCCACAAAGCCATGATGGTGCTGGAGTATTTCACCAGCCACTCGTGGGTGTGGAACACCAGCAACATGGCCGCGCTGCAGGCCAGCATGAGCCCCGAGGACAGGAAGGTGTGTGTGTGTGTGTCAGCAGAGTCATTCATTCACTGCTGACGTGAGCTTGTGTTGAATAGAGACTTTGTTCAGGAAGCATTAATAAGACAGCTTCTCCACTGAAATGTGTTTTTTTTATGATCCCAGACAATAAAAACTTGTTTTTATTCCAGTAGATGTAAATTATTCTGCAGTTTTATTTCAGAACATCAAAGTTTTCTAAATATTACAGAAAACGTCTCAGGGTTCAGTCTCTTTAGAGGTTATTGATTTACCAGCAGCTGACTGGATTTGATGGTGTTTTTATTCCCGTAGGTTTTTAACTTTGATGTTCGACAGCTGCACTGGGCGGAGTACATGGAAAACTACTGCATGGGCACCAAAAAGTATGTCCTTAATGAGGAGCTTTCAGGGCTGCCGGCTGCACGCAAACACCTCAACAAGTAAGTTGATGAACGTCCATTTTTGTCCTGGAGAAAAGGGGTTGTGTATTTTCAAAATGTAGCTCGGTTGAAAAGCTTCCATAAGTCCTACCCTAACCTTCAGCCAGGACTCACCTTTTGTTCTAAAAACTTTCCAACCCCAGCTTTCCGCTCGATGCGTAAACGGCACGTTAACGTATGTAAAGCCATTATAGTCAACGGGTTTACTTCCATCAGGCGTCCCAGCGACGCTCTGCTAAATTTATGCTTCAGGTCTATATTTTATGCGCTTGACTTCCAGAACACGCCAAGCTCAGCAGGTCAGATCAGACCAGACAGGAAATGGAACCAGGATGCAGTGTAGAACGTGTAAATATGTCAACTTTCAAAATAAAGAATGTGCAGATTTCTTTATGCTGATCTATTAAAAAAATGTTATTACCTGTTAAATCTCCATAGTTGAGGTAAAAAGAACCAAAAATAAGCCACAGACCTTTCGGATACATATAGCCGTCGTTCTCCTTGCTTCATGTTAACTGGTGAAACACGTGTGATCTTGTGATGTTGCCTGGAGGCAAGATTCTGGTAGGAAGCTGAGGTTATGGTGAAAATGCGTCTGTTACACTACGGATCCAGTAGGCTGAATTTATTAAAAGCATGATTGTTGAGGATGAAGCTTTGAATGAGTCCCATGTTTGTTTGTGTTCCTCCAGGCTGAGGAACATCCGCTACACCTTCAACACCGTCCTGGTGGTGCTCATATGGCGCGTCTTCATCGCCCGGTCCCAGATGGCCCGAAACATCTGGTACTTCGTGGTGAGCCTCTGTTTCAAATTCCTCTCGTACTTCAGAGCTTCCTCCACCATGAGATAATGAGCCGGGGTCGCGGCGGCGGGCGGAGAGATGAAGGAATGAAGGAAACATCGGCTGCGGACGCTGAGAGGAGTCTGCACCGGAAGCTCTGCTTTCTCCTGAAGATGGAGGAACGAAACTCCGTGAATACAGAAAATAAACCTGGAGTTTGCAGCAGTCTAAGATCGCTTTAACCTGATCTCTGTCACTTCATAAAGCAGGATTTCTCCCAAAAACATTCCTCGGACCTGCAGCACTTGGACTAGCCTTCACTTCAGCCCTCCTGGTGCCAGCTTTTCTTCTGCTCACCTTTGCACTGGATGACGTTCTGCTCCAACGGGCCTCCTCTGGTTTCTGAATCCATTCAGGCTTCTAGCTCCATTCATTAAAAACTTTTTGTGTTATTTTTTTCTTCCCCTTGAATCCACGTTTACTGGCAGCAGCGTTCCAAGGACGTTTGTAGACCTGTTCAGGGACAGGATGACATTCAGGTCACCCCCCACCCCCACCTGAGCCATTTTAACCAGCGTTGAAATGGGTTTAGAGGGTTCTGGCCTTGCTGAGTCATGCCTCACCAGGAGATCTCGCCGGCCTGAACCGGACCCGTTTTCCTCGTTAAAACGAGCACCGTGCAGTTCGGAGCGGCTTTACCGAGTGCCTACACACCGACTCTTCTTGCAGCAGCAAACTTTGCAAAAGCTTTTTTTCTTCTTCAGGTTACATTTTGAGACATTTTGTTCCTGTCGACGTTTCTCCTTTTGCCAAAATCACTCATCTGAGAGGAGAATGTCCCTTTTGTTCCTGTTTGATCTGAAATGAAATAGTTTTGTGTTTGTGCGACTTTATTCTGTTACATGATTGGTTGTTTGTGCATCTTCTTCCTGTCATTTCTTCTTGATTTGGGGGAAAACAACAACTTTAAGTTACCGGAACTCGCTTCATGGATCTCCTGTTACCTTCATTATTTATGTGTTTGATGCAAAGACGGTTTTTCTGCCTGTTGATCATATTTTGTCTTAATGACTCCAAACTCTCCAGTGTACCAGCATCTTTACTGAATGTGATTTTTTTTCTAAATCAACACAAGTTGTTCGTAAACCCTGGATTGTGCCTCAACTCTGGTCAATATTTTAATGTGAAAAGAGCAGCGACCTGTTTTCTAATTATTTTGTGTACAGCTTTATTTAGCTAGACTGTAAACGATAATAAAACATGTATTTTTCTGCTAACGTCATTGTGTGGCTAGTTTACAGACAAAGCTGATGTAACGAAGAAATATAAAATAATATATAATATAATTTATCTAATATTATATTATTTGTTTTATGTAATTCAAAAACCACATAAGTTTAACAAATAAAATTGTCCCTCACCACCTGTAGATCCTCTAGCCTGGCCAGCCATACCAATGCTTCCTTATGGGAAGCAATGGGTCTGGTAACGCTCCTATTCAAATAACCCCACCCCCTGAGAGTTGTCACCGAGCCAATCAGCACTGAGCAGCGTTCGTCACACACCACAATGCTCAGTTTCTCATAAACAACAAAGACGGCGTCTGAAGCGGAGCTCGCTGCGGCTCTTTCCGCTGTTCTAAATGACTTGGACGTGTCTTTAAAACCACAACAAGAGCTAGCGCTAAAAGCCTTTCTTCTAAAGAAAAATGTTTGCACTGTGCTACCCACACACATGTATATGTAGACGCCTCGTGGACTGGAGCTGCCTATTAGAGCTGCCGTAGTGGCCGACCGCCATCTTAGATGGGTCTCCATTCGCACCCAGTGCATTAATTTCTACTGAGGAAGGTGCTTACCCAGCTAAAAAACGCATATCGTGGTGTCACCTTTATTTGCGCTACTGGAGAAACAAGTAAAAAAAGCTGGGGTTAACTGCAGTGCAGCTCGGCGTGAACAGTGTAGCAGCGCTCCTTTGACACCATCTTTGACTACAGCTAAAAAACGACAGCGTCGCGCGGTAAGTCGTCATTGCCACCTTTTTTCTGATTGGTTATTTTTGAGCTGGCTAGTCCCGCCCCTCATGATGCTCACTGCCTCCAAGTATACAGACTGTTCCTCTGTGTAGAATAGACAGAGGGCGAGTCTGGCAGGCCAGGCTATAGATCCTCCACCAGGGGGCAGCAGACATGCATAGGACTGGATATGACTAACTTTAATGAAGGTACTATGGTAAATGGTAAATGGCCTGTATTTGTATAGCGCCTTCTTAGGGTTCTGCAACCCCCCAAGGCGCTTCACAACACAATCAGTCATCCACCCATTCACACGCACACGCTGGTGGGGATGAGCTACGATGTAGCTACAGCTGCCCTGGGGCGCACTGACAGAGGCGAGGCTGCCGAGCACTGGCGCCACCAGTCCCTCCGACCACCACCAGCAGGCAAGGCGGGTTAAGTGTCTTGCCCAAGGACACACAGCAGCATTCTCTGGCCGGAGCCGGGATCGAACCTGCAACCTTCCGATTACTGGACAACCCGCTCTACCTCCTGAGCTACTGCTGCCCAATCCTGCCTAATCCTGATGCTCCCTCTTGATGTTTAAGATTTGCAAAATTCTGAAAGTCTTCATCTACAGCTGATTAACTTCACATTTCAACTAGATTAAAGATGGCCGCCACAGCTAATCAAATTTAAAAAAATAGAAATAATGACTAGATGACTAACGGCTACTGAGCTAGAATTTGGTACAGTTGAGTCATCATAACTCTGATCTTGTGACACCCCACATTTTATTTGTAAGATCTGAGCTAAATGACACAACTTCCATCATTCCTCACCAGAAAAAGGCTTGGAACTCCAACAGCCTCCATCCATCCATTGTCTTCCGCTTATCCGGAGTCGGGTCGCGGGGGCAGCAGCCTAAGGAGCCAACAGCCTGATAACAGATTTTTGTTCCAGGTTCTACTAACTGGCTGCTCTGTTAGAGAAATTCTTAAGAAAGACATTTCCAATATTTGTGTGTGTAATTCAGTTAAAGCTGCTTTAATTACAACAGATTTTCAATAAGTTTAAAAAAATTTACAATTTAGCAAAACATATGTTAATATCTTAGTTATCTGTATCAGTAACAACATGAAAGTATGTCTCAGTGTCTCTTTTCAACTTAAAATAAACTCATTCACATACTTTGGTTCCACATCTCACATTAGGCTGAATTAACACAAAAAACAGTACTTGTTAAATGCTTAGGCTCCACCCTCAGCAGGGGGCCCAAAGCTTGCTGTTAGGGTGGCACTGGCCCACCCTGGACTCCTCCTAGAACCGCCCCTGCTTTGTTCCTCTTAGGATTACGAACTTCTAAAGTAAAATCATTTAAATATGGTTTCTGAAAAATGGTCTTAAGTTTAGCTTTTATGCTGTTTTTTTAACAAACTTTGCTGCTCCATCCACACTTTTATCTGCTTCAAGGTAAAGATAGTTCTGCTTACGCTCACATTAAAGTAATGAGTTATCGACTCCTTCAAGCTGCAGCACTTTTCAGCCTTTTATAGACGGTGCAGGTGTGTGTGTGTGTGTGTGGCTGAGGCTGCAATTGACCTTTTTAATGTTTACAACTGAAACGTAGATTTTGAGGCTTTTGTTTGATCACACTTCAAAGGAAGAAATGCTCAGCTGAGAAAAGATGAGCAGCAGGTTGATCACAGATTAGCTCAATAATTAAATATGTTCACCATTCTTTTATATTCTGTCTGAGAAAGGTCTGATGCTGATTCTCTGATCGTCTAACACATGCTCGTACATGTTAGTGTTAGTTTTAATGTAAAATACAACAAAATTTAAACAAAAAATAATTTTTTTCACAAATTCTGCCGTGTGATTTATTCTCACACTGAGAGGATGTAAATAATGTTTAATAAACCATAAAAAGAACAAAGCTAATTGTAAGAACTGCAGCACTAATGTCCTTTTTTTATTTTTGAGAAAAATGTTTAATTGTGAAGCAGCTATTTATTATTGTCAACTCCATGCAACAAAGCTTGCAACCGGGATTCAAACCTGCAGCCTACATATTGTGAAGCAGCAGTGCTAGCCGTCGCTCCACCGTGCAGCCCTGATTTCTAAGGATTTACAAATTAACCCCATTTTAAGAAATGAACCATCATAAATGTAACAGATTTTAGTTTTTTTCTCTAAATAAATAATTTTTGTGTTTCTATAACGTCACATTAAAACACATGATCACTACAGGTCTGGATTTCTGTTATGCATCCTAACACAGAAGAGAGACATGCTCCAGGAACTGAAATAGTTTCTATCTTCCATGCAGACCGTTCAGCATGTTGTTGTTTCTTCTAGCCAAGCTTAGCAACAACTCCCTGACAACTGTGGCTCAGCAACGGAGCTGAGTCACATCCAACCATCACACCCAGTGAGGCCTGGTCCGCTGGGCTGCATAAACAGGAACCAGGGGGCTTAAAACGGGAGCACAGAGGCAGAGAAAGTCATGCGATGCTCTCGCCGAGTGTCTGCACAGCAATAAAACACAGAACGTTAACGTGCAGACATCACAGCTCTGTGTGAGGAGACTCATTTTATGGTTTTATGGCCAATAAAACAGAAATCTGCTTTATAAGATCTACTCTTCAGAGTTTTACTTGGATCCGCTCCCGCAACGATGACGTATGTTAGAGCTGGAAGTAAAAATCTGTAAAGATGACTCAGATAATAAAAATGACTAGAACCCATTTAAAAGTGCTTCTAATTATTACAGGATCTGAGAAAAGTGGGAAAACTGCTATTTTCATGCACTTTTATTCACTTTGTGTGCTGTTTTCTCAGAAACAAGTGAAAGTCCTAAAGATTGTGTCAGAATATGAAGTCCAGTTGATGAGAATGTGTTTTTGTTGCTTTTTCACCCGTTCAGAGGAGAAACTGAGTTGCTTTTATTTCTCTAACTCCTCTGACATTTCTGTTTTAACAAGAAGAGGCAGCTCGCTGATGTTGGATGAGGAGTTTTAAAGGTCTGAAGGTGAGTCTTTAACGTGGTCAGGTTCGACATGAGCGTGTTTTTTTATACAGAGCAAAGTTTTTGTTTCCTGTCCTAATAAAAACTTTGCCTCAAAGGTCAGACTTGCAACAACAAACTCTAACCGAGTGAAACGGCTGCAGACCAGATACAGGAAAAGGGATCGGATGTTTTATTTTTAGATCGTTGCAGGATTAAGTGAGTTTCATAAACCTTTATTGTGAAGGTAATTGATCTTAAAGGTTCCCCACGTTTGGAGCAGCTTTGTTTTTATCTTTTCAGCTCTTGTTACGACTGACCCAAACAATCACAGTCCCTGCTAGTATTTATGAGCCCGTTAATGACGTCTCTTTACACCACGTTGTGTCGTCAGTAAGTCCGATTCGTTGTGTCAGTGTCAGCGATGAGGACCGCAGACGCTCTGCTCTCTCTGTGGTTCTGGTTTCATTCTGCTGTTCAGACAGGTGAGTCCGATAATCAGCTCCAGACAGAAAAAAATTGCTCAAACGTTGAAATTTGCATCTGGTATTATCTGTTTTTTTTTTTGTCAGGTCAAAAATGTGGAGCCCCCTCGGCGTGGAGCCCAGTGGATCAAACTCTGAGGATAGTTGGAGGGACTCGGGCAGCGTACGGATCACACCCATGGCTGGTCAGACTTTTAATCCTACTTTTTGATTATTGTAGTTTTGGACCCTAAAGATGACACGAGAAAAGAACAGAACCCAGATGTGAACCATGAGGGACTCTACAAGCAAACAGCTGAACAGTAATGGTCAAAATAGCTAAAAAATATTAAGATGCTGCTGTATGGAGTTTATTTAGTTTCTGTATTATAAAAAAAGAACAAAATTTAAACCAAGTTTCAAACAAAAAAGTTTTCAGAGCAAAAAAATTGAGATGCTCAAAAAAAATATCAAGTTTTGAAAAAAACAAATATTTTTAAAATTAAAACATTTTGATTCACAATTTAGCTTTTATAGAAAAATAAAAGTTTTATGGTAAATTTGCATTTTTGAAAATTTTTTCACATACTTTTTTTGATTGATTAATAAAGACTCAAAATTAACTCCATACTATCCGTGCTACTGGCCCTGTTGGCGCTAAATTGACCAAAGCCTTTTTTCTGGTCGTCAAACTTGGTTTTTTTTTATTTTCAGGTTTCGCTGCAGAACAAAGGATCTCATTTCTGTGGAGGAGCTATCCTGACGGACTCCTGGATAATGACAGCAGCACATTGCTTCCCATCCTTATCAAAGTAAAGAACCTGATCCCACTAAAACAAGTCAAAATCAAACGTTTTATCAGGATTACGTTTGTTTTTATCTGTTTAGGGAATTCCTCGGTGGAGTGAGAGTCCTGGTGGGAGAGTTTGACCTGCGGGTGGATGATGAACACGAGCAGGTCTTTCAGATCAAGTCCGTCTCGGTCCATGAAAAGTACAGTCATGCTTTTCCTGGGAACTATGACATCGCTCTGGTGGAGCTGGACCAGCACATCAGAATGGGTCTGTTCCAGATGAATTAGTAGATTTTTTATTTCGGTTCACGTTTTTCATGCATGATCGTTTTTGACCAGGAGCTCACGTCAAGCCAATATGTCTGCCTCCGCCTGATGTGAAGGTTCCTCCTCAGACTAGCTGTGTTGTGGGTGGATGGGGAAGGACAAAAGAAAGTCTGCAACTTTTCTTTTTTTATCTCATTTATTCTAAATGGATCCTAAAAACTGAGCATTTTAATTCTTCACTGTTTTTTTTAGAGGGTCATCTTCCTGTGGTTCTGAGAGAGGTCCGCTTGGATTTGGTGGATCCTGGGAGGTGTAAATATGTCCTCCAGACTGTCAAAAGTTCACTTTCAAGACAGAAACCGGGTGTCCTTCAGTCAGCCATGACGGTTCTGTGTGCCGGGCCAGAGGAAGGAGGAAGAGATGCCTGCCAGGTCCCTCTGCAACCATCAGTTTGCTCATCATGGATCCATCTGAAGCTCTTCTGCAGCTTTCACCTAACTTTTCCTTCTGTCCCTCTCCAGGGAGACTCTGGAGGTCCTCTGGTTTGTCCGACAGGAGGGGGTCACTGGGTGGTTCTGGGGATAACTTCCTGGGGTAAAGGCTGCGGTCGGAGCTGGGGAAGCAACAACATTCGTCCTCCTTGGAGAAGAGGATCTCCAGGAATTTTCACTGACGTCAGGCTGTTCCTACCCTGGATCAAGCAAAAACTGAGGGAAGGTATGAGACCGTTTTCCAGGGTTGAACCAGGAGGAAACAACTTAGTTTAATTAGTTTGGTGATCACATGATGAGCGTAATCCAGAGCTGATGAAAGTCTGACTTTCTGATGACCCACATCTGTGATGGATGCCTGCTAAGTTTGGAGCTGAGTCCCACGGTTCACTGAGGTGCAGAAAGTCAAGTCAAGTCAAACTTTATTTATATAGCACCTTTAAATGGCAACATCGTTGCCCCAAAGTGCTGCACAACAATAATAGAAATAAAAACGAATAAAAATCAATTTAAAAGCCAACGGAGCCTTATAAAATATTAAGACCAAAGGCAAATAAGAAAAAAATTACGTAGCAAAGTTAAAAAATAAAAACAGATAAAAATGATATCACAGATAAAAAGATAAAAACAGACAAAGGGAAACCTGCAGTCGCTTAATTACATCTAAAATGCCAGTGCATACAAGTGTGTTTTCAGACGTACTTTAAAAGAGGCCAGCGTATCAGCCATCTTTACATCCAGGGGCAGGCTGTTCCACAGGGTAGGGGCGACTACAGAAAAAGCTCTAGCACCCTTGGTTTTCAGCCGGGATTTGCGTGTGGCTAACAGATGGAGATCAGCTGATCTAAGCACCCTGGATGGAACAAGTATGGTGGAGCCTGCCCACACAAACATTTAAAGACCAACAACAATATCTTATAATCAATCCTGTACTTAACAGGAAGCCAGTGGAGGTCAGCCAGTACAGGGGTGATATGGTCATACTTTCTTGTCCCTGTCAGAAGGCGAGCTGCCGCATTCTGAACACTCTGCAAGCGACCCACAGTGGCCTGTGGCAAACCGATATACAAAGCATTACAGTAGTCCAGCCGAGAGGATATAAAAACATGAATAAAAGTCTCAAAAAGATCACGAGGGACATAGGCCTTGATCCTACTCAATAATTTCAGCTGGAAGAAACTAGTCTTCACCACCGCACTGACCTGATCTGAAAAAGTGAGACCTGAGTCAAAGACAACCCCCAGATCCCTAACTGTGGGGTGACAATAGGAGGACAGATCTCCAAGAATGCCTTTTTTGTCAAGCAATGCAGTCGACCCAAAGGTAATTATCTCAGTCTTTCTCTCATTCAATTTGAGGAAGTTTGAGTCAAACCATGCCTGCACTTCTTTGAGGCAGTCTAACAGGTCCTGGGAGGGTGAATTACTGTTTGCTGGAATAGATACATAGATCTGTAGGTCATCCGCATATGTGTGGAACTGAATCCCATATTTTCAGAAAGAACATGCATGACATGGTTCTGATCTCAGTTTCAGCAGCTCCACTGACATGTCAAACGGTCATGCCCGGTGTTCTAGGACCCTGAAACCGTCTTGTTAACCACAGGAAATCCTTCCTGTAATCTAAATGCAGCAGGAGTTAATTATAGATGTTTCTGTCTGACTTATTAACAGTTTATTACAGTTTTTCTCGATTGCTAAGACACATTTCTTGAAAGCTGCTGTTTAGTGTTTTAGCAACTGAGAAAAACTGTAAAGCTGGTGTTCCTTTTTGTTGTAAGAACTTCTATTGTTCTAAAACATTTTTTTGGTTGTGACGTTCTCCTTGTTTGTGTTTCAGCTGAGCGTCAACAGGGACTCTGCAGTGTGAGAGACGGGCCGGTACCTGACAGCGAGGGGGTGATTAGAAACCCCATCCTCCGCGAGGATCACTATGACAACAACCAGTGAGTGACACTGGAGGGATGAGCAGAGCATTATATGTATCATACATAAAAGAAGTGTGTGTGTGTGTGTGTGTGTGTGCGTGCGTGCGTGTGTGTGTGTGTGTGGCGGAGGCTGCAACTGAAACTTAGATTTCATGTTCGGTAGATAAAAGTTGAACTACGTCTATGATGGTTGTAAACACACATTTTCTTAAATTGGTTTTGTTTAATAATGTTAAGAAAGTCCTGTGTTGAAAAACAACGTGGAAAAGGAGTAAAATCTATAAATTATGAAAGATTAGTTGTAACTGTATTGTGTTTCATAGTCGTTATCAATAAAGTTTTAATACAAAACCAGCTCAGTGGCCTAGTGGTTTGAGTGTCCGCCCTGAGACTGGGAGATCGGGGTTCAAATCCTGGTCGGGTCATATCAAAGACTTTGAAAAAAATGGGACCCAATGCCTCCCTGCTTGACACTCAGCATTAAGGGGTTGGATTGGGGGGTTAAACCACCAAATGATTCCCGAGCGCGGCTGTGTCTGCAGCTCACCGCTCCCCCAGGGGATGGGTCAAATGCGGAGAACAAATTTCACACACCAGTGTGTGTGACTGACAACTAGTGGGACTTTAACTTTTAAAACAAAAACATTGCTGGATACCGAAAATAGCGCCCCCTTCAGTTCTGGAAATAAATGGCACCATTTCCTCCATACCATATGTTATGGTTGTGCCCTGTGCCCACTCCCCACCCCATACAAGCTCTATGTCGATGTGCAAGCATGCGGGAACCCCCCATATTCAGGCCTTATGCAAACAAGGAAGGGCCAAAAATTGCAGTTCCGCCCTCATCCACTGGGGGTGGCTCCAGAAGTGAGCAAATCCTCATTGACTCCCATGTTAAAAATGCCAACTTCACAGCAGAAATAAATGTCTTTACAGCCTGGTTTGATAATCCATTCTAGGTTTAATAGGTCTAGTTTACAATCATGACAACTCTGGGGGGTGAATTGTTTTTACTCTTCCCTTTAGGTGTAATGAAATGCTTAAAATTATGAATAATTAGATTTGATTGACAGGAAGCATGAGCGTCAGAGCAAGCGTCAGAGCTAGCATAAGCAGCTAGCTCCAAGGAAGGCCTCAGCCTCTCATTAATAGATGTTCGGCCATTTCGACTCTCTGAACTTCAGTTGTGTTTTCTGCGTGTTCGTGTTGGATGTTAATCATGGAATTATTTGGACAAAGAGGGAAAGCTGTGGTATTGATTGCACCAAGAGACCATCCAAGAAGTCTCTGCTTCATTTTTATCAGTAAGTAAAATGATATTTCTGTATTTTATTTTGCTGGTTGAATGGGGGAAGATGCTGTGTGTTTAACATAACACTGCTTGGTCAAAGATGGGTTGAAATATAACGTGTTAATGGGGCTGGCTGGGTACTCAAACTCAAGCTAGGTAAGCTAACTGAGACTAGCTGAGNGCTGCACTGGAAAAATTTGGTTAAAATCCAGATCTGTTTACCACAAAATTTAATTTAAAACACCATGGAGGATTCATAAAAGCTGTGTTGTGAGAAGATTCTCTGTGCTGCTGAGGCTGTGTTATGATTACAAGTGGACACACACACACACACACACACACACAATTTGTCCATCTGTATTTTGATTAAGAACAAAATAATGTGTAATTAACAGCATTTTATTACTACTGAAGGCTGTGTTAGAAAATTTGTGCAGCATATTAAATGGACAAGTGCAGATGCCTGAGTTTAGAGATAAGATTCATGGGAGACACCTACAAGGAAGCTTCTCAGAGAATTGTAGCCCTTCAGGTTGGGGCCTCTTGGTTTCTTATCAGAAGAAACTCCCTTCAACTCAGACTGGACCATACATTGATGTCCACGCTGCAGAAAATACTTAATATGATAATATTTAATGTGACCTTCGAAAAGTCTCCACCTTTGTCAGGATTACTTCCATACAATGAAGATGTTTAGTTATTCATGAAGATTATCATAAGATGCCACCCATCAAGGGGGAACATATTTTGTATGTATAAATGTGAGTGACCCACACAGTCGAGCAGCGATTTTCCTGGGGGAAGAAGACTGATAACTCTGGTCACCTCTAATCGCTCCGCCGGCTCATCTGGGTCCTCTGCTGACTTTTTCATTAAAAGAACTGAGCCACATTCGGGCCAGAACACTTCAACTTGGAAGCGTGAGTGTGATTTTCTCATTTTCTCTTCAACATGTGTAGCTGATAACCTGTGTGATCCATCGGCAACAAGTGAGGTTGAGAGATTAAAGGGACTTAATATAAAAGCTCAGATATTTTGTATTAAAATTACTAATCATGATTTAAAACATGGTATTTAAAATACAATACTAGGATTAAGCAAAGTAATCCAATTTATTACAGAATACAACTTTAAGCAAATATTAAATGTTTATATGATTAAATACAATTTTAACACTGGTAAAAAGGAGGGAGGTTGGTTTTGGTAGAGACATTCAGAAGAGCCCATAAATAAGAGGCCGACCCTTTTGGGGAGTATACGCAAGGGTCAGACCCACAACCGAGCCAGCCGACTGCTCGCTACAATAATGTTAAGAAAGTCCTTTGTTGAAAAACAACGTGGAATAGGAGTAAAATCTATAAATTACGAAAGATTAGTTGTAACTGTATTGTGTTTCATAGTCGTTATCAATAAAGTTTTAATACAAAACCAGCCCTGTGGCCTAGTGGTTTGAGTGTCCGCCCTGAGACTGGGAGATCGGGGTTCAAATCCTGGTCGGGTCATACCAAAGACTTTGAAAAAAATGGGACCCAATGCCTCCCTGCTTGACACTCAGCATTAAGGGGTTGGATTGGGGGGTTAAACCACCAAATGATTCCCGAGCGCGGCTGTGTCTGCAGCTCACCGCTCCCCCAGGGGATGGGTCAAATGCGGAGAACAAATTTCACACACCAGTGTGTGTGACTGACAACTAGTGGGACTTTAACTTTTAAAACAAAAACATTGCTGGATACCGAAAATAGCGCCCCCTTCAGTTCTGGAAAGAAATGGCACCATTTCCTCCATACCATATGTTATGGTTGTGCCCTGTGCCCACTCCCCACCCCATACAAGCTCTATGTCGATGTGCAAGCATGTGGGAACCCCCCATATTCAGGCCTTATGCAAACAAGGAAGGGCCAAAAATTGCAGTTCCGCCCTCATCCACTGGGGGTGGCTCCAGAAGTGAGCAAATCCTCATTGACTCCCATGTTAAAAATGCCAACTTCACAGCAGAAATAAATGTCTTTACAGCCTGGTTTGATAATCCATTCTAGGTTTAATAGGTCTAGTTTACAATCATGGCCCAAGTGGCTGGGGAGAGGGAGGTCTGGGCTTCCCTCCTTAGGCTGCTGCCCCCGCGACCCGACTCCGGATAAGCGGAAGACAATGGATGGATGGATGGATGGAAGGAAGCATGAGCGTCAGAGCAAGCGTCAGAGCTAGCATAAGCAGCTAGCTCCAAGGAAGGCCTCAGCCTCTCATTAATAGATGTTCGGCCATTTCGACTCTCTGAACTTTAGTTGTGTTTTCTGCGTGTTCGTGTTGGATGTTAATCATGGAATTATTTGGACAAAGAGGGAAAGCTGTGGTATTGATTGCACCAAGAGACCATCCAAGAAGTCACTGCTTCATTTTTATCAGTAAGTAAAATGATATTTCTGTATTTTATTTTGCTGATTGAATGGGGGAAGATGCTGTGTGTTTAACATAACACTGCTTGGTCAAAGATGGGTTGAAATATAACGTGTTAATGGGGCTGGCTGGGTACTCAAACTCAAGCTAGGTAAGCTAACTGAGACTAGCTGAGGCTTCGGGACTTCACTGGTCCACCACAGTCAAAGATCTGCGAGGTCGCCGCTGCAGAATGAAGGTTTGCCGAGTTTCGGCAACGTGCCTCTCCTTTAAACAGCGGGAGGCCCTGCGATCAGAGGTCCGCAAATGTGCCGCTTCATCTTTGCGGAGGCACGCAATCCACTGAGGCGGGCGCCCGGCTTCTCCTGTCTCCTGTCCGGGAAAGCTGCTACACACAAGCAGCTGCACACTCCCTTCTTCCGAGGGAGCTGGGACACGCGGCCGTGTGGCTTCCGTCTGAGGCTGTGGTTGTGGTGGTCGCCTGTGGAACTCTCAGAGGGAGACTACAGAAACAATTCAGCTGTTTGAGCTGATCTCGTTACACTTTGGAGTCGCTCAAGCGCGTTTCTCTCGCTAAAAACTCGAGTTAGCATGTAGCTAATGTCCTTCCCCAGAGTGGAGCATGAGCTAAGCAGCCAGGGCACACGGCTCCGATCGCAGCGGTCTAAGGCTCTGCTTGTATTTTTACAGTCCACAGCTCCACAGACGACCAACGCTGCTGTTTGAGCTGATGTCGCTACAGTTTGGAATCGCTCAACCACGTTTCTCTCGCTAAAAGCACCCGAAAAACTCTACTAGCTTCGAGTTAGCATGTAGCTAATGTCCCGCTGAACTCCCCCGGACCGTAGTTTTCAAGTAATGTGTAAATCAAGCAGAAAGTAGGACATTTTTTTCATATAATTTCCAAAATAAATTACTTTAATTCCATTGAAAAACCAGAACTTTTTAAAGCAGATGAATTCTTTAAGACTCAAAAGATTACAGTCAGACACAAGACAACCACAGCATGTCAAATTATACTTTTAACTTATTAGTTGAAATATTTTTTTATCCTAGTCCTTGGGAATCACAGTCCTGTTAATATTCTAGTTTAACTCCATGTAATAAAATGAAGAAACATCTAAATGATGCAGAACAGAGCATATCAGAGACAGGTTTTAATTATGAAATTAATTAATTATGAAAAAACGTCCTACTTTCTGCTTGATTACACTTTACTTGATAACTAAAAATGAATTAAACAAACTGAATCTTAGGAGCTGGTTATGCATGATTAAAAATGAACAACTTTATTTTATTTCACGAGTTTGGAAAGTGGTCAGTATAGTCTAAGCCTATAGCAGCATCACAGAGATAACTCAGGCTAGATTAGAAGCTGATGAGGACCTACATGAGGACAGAGAAGATGGCCATTTGTACGTCAATCCAAGTGGGAATGCTGTGAAACTCTTAAACCACTTCTCTATATAATTCATACAGCAGCAGTAGCTCAGGAGGTAGAGCAGGTTGTCCAGTAATCGGAAGGTTGCAGGTTCGATCCTGGCTCCCCCCTATAGAATGCTGCTGTTGTGTCCTTGGGCAAGACACTTAACCCGTCTTGCCTGCTGGTGGTGGTCGGAGGGACCGGTGGCGCCAGTGCCCCTTGGGGGGTTGCAGAACCCTAAGAAGGCGCTATACAAATACAGGCCATTTACCATTTACCATTAGCCTAGTGAACTAGACCAAATTCTTGCTTTGCAGAGTTTGGTCTAGGCACGCTTCATTGGAACCCTCGCAGCCCAAACCACTGCTGTGTCTATCCAATCACAACTTGCTATAGTTTTGGTTGGGCCAATCACAGCGCTCTATATTGTGGGCCAATCACAGAGCGGGAGTAGCCGATGACGTCAGCGCTGCGGCCGCGAACCCAAGCAACATGGCGGCAGCGCCGGAGCCACGTTCTTTTGAAACGGCTTTGACATCAACATTGGATTATTTAGACTCCAACGTGCATAAGTCTGTCGGCTATACTTAGCGGCTTCTTATTCTTATCAAACAAAGTAGTGCAATGTCCCAGTACACCTGATATTCACATGTTTTTATACAAAAACGACAGAAATCATTGACGCCATTAGTGGGTCCCGCTTTTCCATCGCTGTGATTACGTCACGTTGTTCATTACTCTGATTGGTCCTAGCGCTATCCAATTGCGTGCTGACATTTTGAAAGACAACCGTAGATCCCGCCTCACGACTGAGAGCCGTCAATGGGTCGTGGCCAGACTATATATTCACATATATAGGATGGCTTGCCAGGCTAATTTACCATATGTCTTTAGGGACAAATATTCTTGTAAATAATTGTTGACATTGTGATAAAAAGGTGATTTTTTTGCAGATGATGATATTATAAGTACTGTTGTGTCTTGTTAAAAATATTTTTGAAGACTAGGCTTTTAAAACAAATACTTGGCTTAACTCATCAGTACTGACTTTTCTAAAAGCTGAAGCACCAAAAACATTGTTAAAGAAATGTTATTAGTTAATATTGTAGTGTATACATTTGTTTAATTACAACTGATTTTTACAATATTTACAAACATGTTAAATAATCATTTTATAGCAAAAACCTGGTAGCAACACCTCCTTTGGCAGCTTTAATACTTCTTTTTGTAATTTGGCATTTTCAATTTCCTATTTCTCTAAAATCCATATTTCCTGGTGTCACAGGTCACTTGTTTCTCCTGCTGCTGCCTGATGACGATGAGGACTGTTGAATCGCACCCAAGTTCTCCTCGGTTCAGAACCGAAATGATCACTCAGGACCAGCTCTCTGTTTTTAGGGTCCGAAAATCCCCAGAACCTTATGGGTCTTACCCAGTCCAGGACCTGCTAGGGATTTTATTTAAGCTGGTGTTGAGGAGACACGCCTAGGTTCTGTCTGCATTCGTCCGGCTGCGTTTTACCCTGCTTCCTCCGTAAAGTGACCCCCTGAGTAGCCTTCAAGCAGCGAGTATTACTTATACGGCCACGCCCGTTTAACTGCAGATCTCCTCGTGATTCTGGCACTTGACACTGACCTAGGTTAGTTTCTGTAACTTGGAAAAACAGTTACAAGGGTATTATTTCAATAAGCTTGGTTAAGACAACCGATTAAAACCTCCAAAATTGTTTTGACACACAGATNTAATTAATTATGAAAAAACGTCCTACTTTCTGCTTGATTACACTTTACTTGATAACTAAAAATGAATTAAACAAACTGAATCTTAGGAGCTGGTTATGCATGATTAAAAATTAACAACTTTATTTTATTTCACATGAGTTTGGAAAGTGGTCAGTATAGTCTAAGCCTATAGCAGCATCACAGAGATAACTCAGGCTAGATTAGAAGCTGATGAGGACCTACATGAGGACAGAGAAGATGGCCATTTGTACAACGTCAATCCAAGTGGTGATGTTTGTAACCTAAAATGTTTTAGTTTATCTTTTTTAATGAATGGGGGGGACACAATAAATATCGGTATCGGTTTATATCGGTATCAAAAATTAAGAGTTAGACAACATCGGTATATCGGATATCGGTAAAAAAGTCAATATCGAGCATCCCTAAAAATAATAATAATATTAGTAACAGTAGTAGTAAAGCATCATTGTATTTCAACATCTTCACCTTTTAATTAGTAATTTTATTCGAATATCCACCTTCTTTGGATTTAAATCTAAATAATAAATAAACTGAGATTTACTAAACAGATTAATTTTAAGTGGTGCAACACAGCTCTGCTTAATTTTAGAACTGGTTTTAACTCATTCTAAACTTGGTTTTACTCAGCTCTGATTAGTGCTAATATTAGTTTAATTTAAACCTTGTTGGTGCAATCCAGCCTGAAAGAGATTTATGGTTGCTATGGTTTTTAGAATTTTCAAAATAAAATACCTTCTTTGAAATTGTTTCAGATTTATTTTATTTATTTATTTTTATTTTATTTTGAAAGGACAGGCTCCGCCCACATTCCATTCCATTATGACATCACTGTGCCTTTGATATTATGACATTATCCTTATATAGAGGGTCAGCACAGCAGAGGGTCAGTCGCAGCCTGTCAACCGATCTGTTAACACCTCAAGAGAAGCTCACTGTTTTTCATACAGTTTCACAGAAATTGTACAAAGACACAAAATGCAGTCATCTTTTGGAAACAGAACCAGCGATTATCACCAGGAAAGAAATATTCAAAGGAATTTGAACAAAAATTCAAGACCAGGTAGGAGAATGGAAAACGTCGACCGTTCTGGGACTAACCACGGCTCATGGCATCAAAACAGATTTGAACCAGCACATGGGCCATATCATAACGGAGGAAGGTTTTATAACAAGAGAAATAATGACTTTCGTCCACAAAATGTTCATTCTGCTCCAGGGCATGGGAACTATATTCCAAGACCAGGTAGGAGAATGGAAAACGTCGACCGTTCTGGGACTAACCACGGCTCATGGCATCAAAATAGTGGATTTCAACAAACACATGGGCCATATCATAATGGAGGAAGGTTTTATGACAATGATGACAATGGTAATAATCACTTTCGTCCACAAACCGTCAATTATGCCCGACATCAACAGTGGAATCCACAAAATCAGAGGAACCCCAAATATATGCCACAGCGAAATCCACAAGTGGAAGAGTTTAATTATCAAGCATCTGTTGACCAAAGATTTCCTCCTGGACCACCTCGGACACAAATCCATGCAGGTCCAAGGAATTCTCATTGGCAGACATTACCTCACCCAAATAATCGTGGAACGAGGTACCCCAAGAGAAATAATCGTTTTGGTCACCAAAAGGCTTATCGTGGACCACCTCGGGCAAGAACTCAAGAAAATTTTAGAAACCATAGTTCACAGCCATTGCCTGAAACAAATAATCAGGAAACGAGGTTCAATTCTAATGGCGATGAACATTCTGATAACCAAATTGTTCATCGTGGACCGCCTCGGGCAAGACACCACGCACGGTGGAGGAGTCCTTATTGGCCCCCACTGTCAACCATTGTGGAAGAACCTGAGGAAACAGAAGAGTCCCCAGATTGTAGCATTGAAGAAATTTTATATGAAGAAGAGTCCCCAGATTGCACTGTTGAAGAAAATTTCTTTGAGGAAGAGTCCCCAGATTGTATTGTTAAAGAAATCTTCTTTGAAGAGTCCCCAGATTGTATCGTGGAGATGGTTGAGGAAACTGTCTTCGAAGATCAATTATCAGACTGTATCTCGGAGACAGAAAAAGATACTCTATTTCATGGACAATCCCTAATTTCTATCGTGGAGACAGATAAAGAAACAGTCTCTGAAGAACAATTGTTTGACGTTGGGCCAGAGACGGTAGAAAAAACTGTCTTTCAAGCACAGTCCAAATGTATCTGGGACGCAGTTAAAGAGACGGACTTTTTGGAAAAAATTTCACTAAACGGCCTAGAAGAGACTATTAAGGATGTAGATAATTTGCAACGTGTCTTAGAAAGTAAACTCCAACAGATGGAGGGAAATCTTAAAGTTATTGAAGAGAAAAAGTCAAAAAAGAAAAAGAAGAACTGGTTTCATAAGCTCAAAGAGTGTGCCCTGACCTGTCTCCCATGTCTCCCAGTCTCTTGCATGTGTTCCTTAATCGTATTGTTCCTGATTCCTCTATTGTAGTTTCTTTCTTTAAAGGTTTATTTGATTGGGACAGCCCATGTTAATGAACAACACATGACGTACATGTTTAACATGCTGGATTATAGCCAAAGGCTCATTTTCATCCATCGTCCCACAGAGAGGGAACATACAGGGTTAAAATGAAGAAAAAACACGACAAAACAAAACAAAACAAACTACTTTCATAAGGAACTTAAATGATTACAATCTCTTAGCAAAATGCACATTAAAATTAAAAAATTTCAGATATAGTTTACACAGGAAAGTCATAAATGGCTAACATGCAAACTAATGTGCTCAAACCTTGTGCTGTGGACCTAGCTAAAAACACACTTATAAAAAACACAGCCTTGTTACATAAGTTGAACACCTTAGCTACGTAGGGGAAGAAAAGAAAATTCAACATTACGTTGGTTTAAAATTATATCTCAGCCTGCCAGTGTTTATTTAGTCTACTCATTCCCAGTCATCTTAGTTTAATTTTCAGGTTTTATTTATTCCTGTTTATTATTATTATTGTTATTATTATTATTCACAGGTGCTTGGCCGTGTAGGGAGCAGCACATACTGCTTTACTTCTCTTAGAAACATTTAAGGGTTGATATCAAATTAAACACTGAAGTAAACATTCATGCTAGGCTAGGTAGCTGCTAGCTATAGCATTTATCGATGCTAGATAAATGATAACGAAAGGAAAGGAAGGTACCTCGTTCTCCTCCCGGATGGAGTAAGAATTATTCATTCATGCCTACGAGGACTACAAATTTATTATAACTAAAATATAGACCGCCAGCTGCTTGATTAAAGCTCTGTAGCTGGCGCTATTTAGTTAGTATTTAGCTCAGCGTTTACATGTTTCCATGGCAACGCTGGAAGTCTGCTTCAGATCTGTTTCTCCACTTATTTTATTTGAATTTTATTCATTAATGTGTCGTTTTCATGTTTAATTCCAGAGTCTGGATGTTTTTAGACTGGAGGACTGTGTTTTTGTTGAGCAGCTGTGAGTTTTAAGAAGATATGGTTAGGGTTAGGTAAGATCAAAGACAGGATTGTTCTCCAGCATGAGTAACCATGGTGAATGGGAGGGGCTTCAGGCTAACCAAGTTGGTAAAACCAATTCTGGGGCAGTTAAACTGGATTTTCAAAAGAAAGCCTGGTTTTTGGGATTAGCTCGCTTTCTGGCACAGCCCCCTAGATTGTTTCAACTACATATATTTATTTATTCTACCCAAATATTGGGTCAGATTTACTAAAAATTCTGGGTTGTTATGCTTCGTCAAATTAACAAATATGCCAGATTAAATAGAACACATTACAGTACAATCTATTAAAAATAAGTAATGTAATAAACTGTTCCAACTTCAGTCCTATTAGAAAATACATGCTGGATTTAGACATGCAAATAAATGAAAACTTAGACAATATTGAAAACTTTACAAGGCCCCAACTTGAAGTTTATTATAACAAAATTGGTGTAGCAATATATCGATATATCGGTCTATCGATATATCGACCGAACGATATATTGATACACCGATATATCAACTGACCGATATATCGGTCTATTGATATATCGGTGTGTCGATATATCAGTCGGTCGATATATCGGGCTGATATTTACCATTTTTTATATATCAACCTTGGCAGAGATACCTCTTTCGTAAAGCCGATTTCAAGTCAGACACATCCCCGGGCTGCTGCAGAATTGAATTTAAATGATTATTTAATTTCCTGAATAACATCTGCAAAATAAATGCACTAAAAATTTAACTAAAATTTATTTTTATACACGTTTTGAATTTGTAGTACTTGGTCAGTTAGTTTATTTGTTTGATTAACTTTGGTTAGAGGTCTGATTCTAACACTGAGCAGTGAACACAGTTTGTTAAATTCAGAGTTCAAAAACGGATTCGGCTTCAGACATTTTGTACATCAGCTGATAGTTTTAGTGACATTTTAGCCTGCAAATAAGGTAGAAAACGTTTAGATATCGGCCATGAAAATTGGTCCAAAATATTCGGTAGCACATCAGCTGGCCATGACTTCTGCATATCAGCATCAGTATCGGCAATAGAAGGACCAATATTGGTCGACCTTTAGTTCTATGTAAGTCTTAAAGTGATTAAGGGGTGGGAGGCTGGCACTAGACATTGCTGAGTGAGGTACACGGATGGATGATACTGTTTTATTCTTTGGGTGGTGGGAGGGAATGGGGTTGGGGGAGTTAGTAGGGAACCAGAGGAGGAGAGGTAAACGGGTTTCAGTAAACAGACATCTATTCAGAAGGTGAATATGGCAATTTCTAAGTAAGAATGTTTTAATGTCATGTCTCTTAATATTAAAGCTTTAAGCTCTCCTCAAAACAATCCACGATCTTAGACTTCCTTAACAGGAAGAAGGTAGATATTACATTATTCCAGAAAACACATCTGAGAGCTAATGATGTGATCAGGATTCAAAAATAGTCAGTGTAACCCAGTTGAATGGTCGACCGATGGTACTCGAATTCTGATGAGAATTAGAAAGAAAGACCACATCTCTCCTGTTTTAGCATCCCTACATTGGCTGCCTGTTAAATTCAGAATAGATTTTAAGATCCTCCTTCTCACATATAAAGCTCTTAATAAACAAGCTCCATCATACATCAGTGATCTGATTGTTCCATATGTTCCTAACAGAGCACTTCGCTCTCAGACTGCAGGTTTACTGGTGGTTCCTAGAATATCTAAACGTAGGATGGGAGGCAGATCTTTTAGCTATCAGGCTCCTCTACTGTGGAACCAGCTCCCAGCTTTAGTCTGTGAGGCAGACACCTTGTCTACTTTTAAGACTAGGCTCAAAACCTTTCTATTTGATAGGGCTTATGGTGGCTGCACAGTGGCGCAGTGGTTAGTGCAGTTTCCTTGCAGCAAGAAGGTTCTGGGTTCACATCCCGGCCTGGGGTCTTTCTGCATGGAGTTTGCATGTTCTCCCTGTGCATGCGTGGGTTCTCTCCGGGTACTCCGGCATCCTCCCACAGTTCAAAAACATGACTGTCAGGTTGATTGGTCTCTCTAAATTGTCCTTAGGTGTGTGTGTGTGGTTGTTTGTCCTGTGTGTCTCTGTGTTGCCCTGCGATGGACTGGCAACCTGTCCAGGGTGTACCCCGCCTGTTTGCCCAATGTCTGCTGGAGATAGGCACCAGCCCCCCCGCGACCCTGCTCAGATATGCGGTTACAGAAAATGGATGGATGGAGAGCTTATGGTTAAATTCTGATGTTAGCCCAGGTTTAGACGAGTGGGGAGCAGAGGGAGGTGGAGTGTACAGAGGGGACTACAGTCATTAAAGACTTTTCTCCCTGGCCCTGCCTCCCACATGCCTCCATCTAAAAGGCTAGGTTATCCTGAGTTATCTCTGTAGTTATCCTGCTATCAGCTTAGACTGCTGGAGGACATACTGACCACTTTCTTACCACTACTCTCTAATTGCATTATTTCCTGATATTTCAGCTGTTAGCTTTATTTTCCCTCTAAAGGCAGGCGTACACTGTGCGACTTTTTCACTTTTTTCGATTTTCTCCTCGTGCGAGAATGTACGAGATCAGGGCGAGTTTTGCGCTGAGCGTCGTGTAGTATACAGGGGGTTACGAGAGGCGATTAACACCACATGACCAGCTGCCGATCAGCAATCGTAAGCTCGCACGGATTTTTGGTGTGTTTGATATTTTGCTCGTCCCTTGTGAGGGTATCGAACTGTTGAAGCGGCGCTACGAGCGTCTGTGACCCAAAAAGTATCAGAACCGCACACGGCGCATGCGCAAACACAGAAGCAGTAGCGTAAATGAAGGAAGTGGAAGCGAAAACAGACCAAATAGCTAACCCACTTTCAAAATAAAAGCAGCGTTGCTTTGTTTTGATGAAAAATAAAAAAATTTTCTTCATTTAACAGCGGGAAATGCTGGTATGTTTATTGATTTTGATCAAAAGTGGATCAAATATAATACAAATAATATGTTTTCATTGTTATTTTGTTATTTAAGGAACAAACCAGACTTTTATTTTTATGTCAGATTGATTTTTTAACAGAGTACGCTTCTATTCCAAATGCCGTCCTCGTCCTCCCATACTCAACGTGTTGCATCATATATACTTTTTTTTTAGCTGCGACGAGTTCATGCCAGACGTACAGGGTGAGCAGTCAGGTCGCATCCAAGAACTGGGTCGTACAGTGTGAGCACATGACTCGTGAGATTTGCTCTGTGAGAAAGTCGTACAGTTTGAGCTGAAGCTGAACGCTACGAGTGAAAAAATCGCACAGTGTACGCCCGCTTTAAGTGTTTTTCTCCCCAGAAGAAGCTACACTGCTGTTCTGCTGAGCTGTGGTGGCCTCATGGAGGGGACCATCAGCTGGCACACTACTGCCAACCACTGAACATTCTCCCTCTCCTGATAACATTTCACCTTCTTTAACATAGAATGTGCTACTACTAGTTCACCTGTTGAAGTAATTATAGATTCATTCAGATAAAGACAATGAAGTTGATCTCTTATTAAATAGAATTTCTAATAAGAAATCACAGTGTAGCCATAGAAACACTTGGTATAAGTGTGTGTGTGTGTGTGTGTGTGTGTGTGTGTGTGTGTGTGTGTGTGTGTGTGTGTGCGTGCGTGTGTGTGCGTGCGTGCGTGTGTGGCGGAGGCTGCAACTGAAACTTAGATTTCATGTTCGGTAGATAAAAGTTGAACTACGTCTATAATGGTTGTAAACACACATTTTCTTAAATTGGTTTTGTTTAATAATTGTTGTGAGAAGATTCTCTGTGCTGCTGAGGCTGTGTTATGATTACAAGTGGACACACACACACACACACAATTTGTCCATCTGTATTTTGATTAAGAACAAAATAATGTGTAATTAACAGCATTTTATTACTACTGAAGGCTGTGTTAGAAAATTTGTGCAGCATATTAAGAGTGCAGATGCCTGAGTTTAGAGATAAGATTTATGGGGGACACCTGCAAGGACGCCTCCCAGAGAATTGTAGCCCTTCAGGTTGGGGCCTCTTGGTTTCTTATCAGAGGAAACTCCCTTCAACACAGACTGGACCATTCATTGATGTTTATTCTGCAGAAAATACTTAATATGATAATATTTAATGTGACCTTCGAAAAGTCTCCACCTTTGTCAGGATTACTTCCATACAATGAAGATGTTTAGTTATTCATGAAGATTATCATAAGATGCCACCCATCAAGGGGGAACATATTTTGTATGTATAAATGTGAGTGACCCACACAGTCGAGCAGCGATTTTCCTGGGGGAAGAAGACTGATAACTCTGGTCACCTCTAATCGCTCCGCCGGCTCATCTGGGTCCTCTGCTGACTTTTTCATTAAAAGAACTGAGCCACATTCGGGCCAGAACACTTCAACTTGGAAGCGTGAGTGTGATTTTCTCATTTTCTCTTCAACATGTGTAGCTGATAACCTGTGTGATCCATCGGCAACAAGTGAGGTTGAGAGATTAAAGGGACTTAATATAAAAGCTCAGATATTTTGTATTAAAATTACTAATCATGATTTAAAACATGGTATTTAAAATACAATACTAGGATTAAGCAAAGTAATCCAATTTATTACAGAATACAACTTTAAGCAAATATTAAATGTTTATATGATTAAATACAATTTTAACACTGGTAAAAAGGAGGGAGGTTGGTTTTGGTAGAGACATTCAGAAGAGCCCATAAATAAGAGGCCGACCCTTTTGGGGAGTATACGCAAGGGTCAGACCCACAACCGAGCCAGCCGACTGCTCGTTACATATACATTGATTTTTTTTCAGAATTCTCACATTTTTTATTTTACAAATTTAAGAGCAGAACAACAGAAAATATTCACCATATTATATAGAGCATTAATCTTAGAATTCCAGAGACATTTCTTGAGATTTTACTCCTCACCAGCTTCATTTATTAATTCAATTCATTTAATGTTGTGACAACGCCACCGTTATTTGGGTCTTTTCTTGTGTTTCAGTTGCTGTATTTCTTTCTGTGATTGGTTGTTCTGTTATTGCAGGCAGCTCGTTAGTGATATTAGGTTCACCTGGGCCTGGTCCTTCCCTGTATAAAGGCTTCTCTTCTTTGTTTGACTGGTTCCTCCTGTGCAGTGGAGAGTCCTCACAGGACAGGGTGTTGTTTACGTCTCATTATTCACGTTATTTAGCCTTTCAGTTACACATAGCCGGGTTTTTTAAAAACGTATATCCGCCCTCCCAAAAAATAGCGTCCACACTACCTAATTTTTAGAAAAAACTTCATCCACGCGTAACCGCATAAGTGCATTGTTAAGCACGTTCATAGGCATGCCAGACCTGTAGGGGGCAGTAGTTCCCCCGAATCCAATCCATTTCATCTTCCTGCTCAACTTCAACAAAACATAAAACATGGCGCCTAGCTCGCTTGTGTGACCCCATAAGGAAGTAGAATTGCTCTTAAATGTAGTTTTGGAGTATAAAATCAACAAGCATCAAAAAGCACTTGGACGATTGATAACGCGAGCACAGTTCTGAGGGCATCCATGTTGTAGTGTAAACACAGGTCTCACATGGGCCGTCAGCAATTTTGTCGTAGACAGTGACGTTGTGAAACCTAAAACTCCGGTTATTTCTGTCCACACAGAAACGTTGAAAACGGAGAAAACGCAAATCTTCACATTGGCCGAAGTTTTTAAAAAGATTTGTTTTCGTTGTGGAAATCTGCATTTTCCTGTGGATGACAGGCCGAATCGTAGAAAAATATCTTCGTTTTGGGAGATACCCGGCTACCATGTGGACAGGGCCTAACAAAATTGATTGAGAATCGATTCTGAATCGAATCGTCACCCCAAGAATCAGAATCGAATTGAATCGTGAGTTGTAAGATTCACATCCCTAGTAAATATACACTATTTGTTGTTAAATTTGCATGTATGTTAGGATAATTCAGTCCAGTTTTGCATCTAATGTTCTGTAAGACTACAGTGTTGTTAACAGATGCAAATGTTTCCTGATTTGTTTGCAGATCTGGTAGAATGCTGGGAATTGCCTGTGTGCTGACACAGCTGATGTGTCTGAAGAAACCAAACAGTTAAACAACTAACAGACTCCTACGCTAGCATTTCCTTAAGAGGTTGTAATAATTAGCAATAAATTAATATAACAATAAAGAAGAAACATTAAACAATATTAGAAGCAAATATGCAGCATTATAATAATACCTACCTGATAATAAGATTTCAGGTGTTTCATCATCTCTTTCAGGTTGGCCCCACTCTCATTATTGCCAAAACTGCCTTCATCTCTCTTCCTCTTTCCTAACTTCTTGCTGTATCTGTTGTCCTGAGTGTAAACTATCATCTCCATCTTAAACTGGGTCCTCAGCATAGACTCGGACAAGAACTCCTTCTCATTTTTGATGGATTCAATCTTCCCCTAAAGCACACAGAAGATCATCTGTAATTTCTTTCAACATAGAATAATGTAACAAACTTGATCAAAAATAAACCGGCACCCTTACATCTGAAATTGAGGCTGTAGATATCACTGAGTATGTCTACATTGTTATTATTATATTACTTAATTATATTATTATCACTCTATTTACAGCCAGTAGATGACATATAAAATCCAACTTTTTAAATAGTTTTCCACTCACTCTTATTTTGTGATATTTTTGAAGATATTATGAAATCTGTGCATACACCTAAAGGTAAGAATAAAAATGGGTGCAACAATTAAAATAAAACAGATACCTTAGCTGTTCTGATGAGATTAGGAAGCCCGACCAAGCTGCTCTGTGCCAACGCAAAGAGCTCCTTCTTCACAATCTCTGTTTATGAGAAAAGACCAAATCAAATGCAAGCTGTACTTATGATCACTTCCTATAATTTAGGAAGATGTAACTCAATTTTAATATTGCAATTAAATTACTTTTCCCAGCAAACACACTAAAAACACTCAGACTCTGAAATTGTTCTGTGGCGTTAGGAAAAAAAGGCCAAAGCCTTGAGAAAAACATGGCTGATTCGTTAAGTTATATTTTAAACAGCTAGAAGAGCAGAAAAAAGACCCACCTCCTGCCTCCTTGAGTTTTAGGACAGCAGGCTCTTCCAGCTGTTTGAGCTGTTCCTGGATCATGGCCTCAAAGGTCTTGTAGTTGATAAATCCTGGCAGCTCTTTTCCACGATACTTCCGCTCGTAAAGAGCCACCTCCTTCTGAATATTCCAGTTGACTGCAAAAGATTCACAAAGAAATTCTATTAGTTAGAAATGAAAAAATATCAAATGTGTTCCACTAGGACAAACTTACATGTCGTTCCAGAGTTATCTATAGTTTGTTTCCAGACATTAAATTGCTGTCTGAGTGTGGAGAAGATTTTTGACTTGAATCCACATCGTACTTCCTCCCCTTTGGTGAGATAGATAGCATCCTGTGTGAATGCTGTCACCTTCTATAGAAGATAAAACAACACAAGTAAGTTATCTTATCTGAAAGTTTAAATACATTTATATTTAAAAGTACCTGCTATTCTACTCACATCAATAAGAAAGCCCAGTCTCTCAGTGGAATCAGAAGGGGGTCCGCTGCCTAGTTTGTCCAGCTTTGCTTGAGTTTCTTTCAGTTTTGTCTCTATCTGCTCTTCCAGTCTTGGCAGAGATCTCTACAGGTCATTTGGTGAGAGTTAGAGTGTAAAATCATCCACCCTAAAGCCCACAGCACATAGAAGTGATAAACATTCACCTGGATGTGATTCACCAGCTCCAGGGTGAGTTTTTCTGCCAGTTTTGGAACAGTAGTCAGACCTTCATAATACAAAGTCCTGCAGCATAAATCAAAAGTTACAGCCAACATGGGAACCAGTAGGGTTGCTTTTGCATTATTCTAAAAATAAACAAGCTCACTGGAAATGTGTGTGCTTTCTGAAGAAAGCGTCTTCTCTCTTTATTGCCTCAGTAAGCGAGACATTCTCAGTGATCTCCTTCTGACCTCTGCACTTGACCATCATGTAGCCCTTCTTCAGGGGAATGAGCTTATTGTTGACGGTATCAACCGCTGTCTGTTCTGTACCTTTGTCCACCAGGTCAGGCTTGGTCAGGATACCTACATCAGTGTAGGAAATAAACCTTTATGAGTCCATACTTGCAACAAGAGCAAAAATCACTTGTGTTTACCCAGAGTTCTCTCGCCATCAAAATCCACCTCCTGAGCCATCTTCAGTGCTTCTGTGGTGGCTATGTCTACGTTGCTGGGAACCACCACCAAGCTGATGGTTTCTTGCTTGGAGATGAACTTCTGGATGAGTCCTTTTATCTGGAAACACAAGGCATGGATGGTCAAGAATTTCCAGCTAACTTTGACCAATGATTGATGCCAAAGACTATAACGGATGCTGAAGAAGGATGAAATATTTTGTTTATTTCTGTTCAAAAGTGAAGCCAGTGCATCCTTGTTGTGTTTTTAGATCCAGGGTTTTGGGATAAGAGCTAAAATGGTGAAATGCAGACTTCCCAACTGTGGTGTTTATGGTAAGTAAAAGACACTTTCTAATAGCAACCATCTCATTATTATAGAAACCAACCAACATGTGAACAGAATGTAATCAGATGGTGCTTTTTAAAATTGTCTGTACCTTTACACGGTGCATTGTAACAAAAGGGAAACACTTGGTGCATTATTAAGCATTAATAAACTATTAAATAAAGTATTAACTGCTTAATATTAATGTTAATATTAAGTAATGCATTACTAAGCAGACCCCCCCNCCGTTCACCGATGTTCTCCGGCTGACCAGTTACAGCCACTCTGGTGATGCCTGGAAGGTCAATGAGCGTCAGGTCTGGAACATCAGGGGAAGCGATCTCCAAACTGATGAGGTCATCACTGATCCCAGACCCAGTTCCAGCTATTTTATCTTGAGCTGAAGAAAATTCATGAATTTTATGTTATAATGTGTGGGCTACGTTGCCTCAGCATCCTGAGCAACCTCTGTTTCAGCAACAATAACACCAAATGTATCATATCATCACTGTGTGGCTAAAATCTTGCATCGCCATTTTTAATTGTTTCCAAGTTTTTACATAGATGAACTCCATTGATCATTATCTGTCAGTGGTTTTATGAGTTGATGAAAAGTGTCAGAAAGAGCTTGTGATTTGTGACCACAGAGTTTATTCATTGTAAAAGAATGATGTTTTTACCAATTTCCTGAAAACATTTTTCTTGGAGACACAAGGTTTATGCTTGACAACAATGTTGTTTGAGTTCACTATTTCTTAGATCTCTACCTCTTTAACAGGATTAGTACTTTCCTGAAAAAAATCTAATCACATGCGTGTCTTCTGCCCTCTGCTGGAATATCTAAGTAATGTAATGGAGAAAATTTTATTTTTTAATTTATTTTATTTAATACCATTATACAGTGGGGAGTTACGACAGCCATAAATGTTCTGTCTCACAATCTAACCCCAACCCTAACCCTAACCCCCAGCATGGCTGTGTGTTGCTTCTTTTTCCTTTGAAGCAGCCCCCCCTTTCTAAGATGTACACCCCTTCCTCTCCTAGATAACACTAGAGCCCTTTTAATAAGACACACCATGCCGGCAAATCAGTGTAATATTACCGTAACGGTATGAACATGCGGGAATGTTGCGGCATTCATGCCGCCCACGCTTGGTAGTAATATTGCCGCAACACCTGACTTGTGAATGCACATTGCGCCTTGGCGCAACAGAGGGAGGTGTCATGATCGTGTGAGGAGTTACTGCCGAGCTCCGGCTGGCAACTACATTGAAAATGAAAGTAAACATGGGTATAAAGAAAAGCAAGCCTTGGGTGAAGATTGTTTTGTTTTAGTCATTTGTTACTGCACAGGGCAAATTTCTAATTTAACAAGTTATGCCAAATGAACTAAAATATCTCAAAAACTAGACCTCAGATCTGTTATGTCTTGATATTTTGAGAGAGAAGAGAAGTAGCTGAAGAGTTAAATGTATACTATGTGTATGGCATGATAAAAGCTGGGTCATTAAAAGACTGAAAACTGATACCAATATTTTCCGACATTAAATTTTAATGCCAATATTAACAGTAGACCGATAATATCAAACATCCCATTTGTATAACAAATATATAATTTTGTTGTTGACATTTAAAAACATGCTGTTACTGTACCTTCCCGTATTTTTTCTTCTACTTTTTCAGGACTTGATATCTCCTCTTTGTGATCCTGATAACTTATTTTTTCCAGACCAAACTTCCCCTTTTCTCTTTTTCTTCATCTTCAGTTCCAAAGGGCATCTTGTCACAATGCCTATGGTGGGTCAGGGAGAACAGAGTTGAGGAACAAGGGGTAATTAGATTTTTGTTTAGAAATGCAAAAGATGAAATAAAAATTAACTTTTTTTTCTTTTGTGTAATTCAGAAGGTAACGGCATTGACTCATTATAACATTTAGAAAAATAAAAACAGAAACAAAAATTTGACCTGATTCTTTTTTAATAAGCAGAAAAAAACATGTTTACAGCCTGGTACAACAAACCATTTTAGTTTTAATACATCAAGTTTACGGTCATGACAACTATGACGGGTGAATTTTTTGTAACTCATCCATTTAGATGTGATTAAAGCTTGAAATGATGAATACTTAGGGGCGTGTTCTTTTGATTGACAGGTGTCCAAAGAGCCGTCAGTGCTAGCAGCTTGCCCTCCTGCTTGCTCCAGGGTAGGCCTCACCCTCACGTTAAAGGTTTTACAGCTTAGAAGGCAGAGGATAGCGGAGTCACTCAACTGTGGTTTTCTGACTAATAGCATCTGCCAACCTCCATTAGCTTCAGTTAGCTCTGTTAGCTCATAGCTACATTGTAGTAGAGTTTGTTGGGTGTCAATTGTCTGCCCCCACCCTCACAACCCTGCACTCAGCTCCATTTTTGTATTTTCTGGGAGTGACGAGATGCGTGACGTGCCCAACATGGATGTGATGGTAGCCCCCCACTGGCCTTCAATTAAGGTCTTCAAAAATCTATGGGTACTGGCGCAGAGGGTGTATCCATCTTATATTTACAGTCATTGTTACACACCCAATGTCATCAATCCCACTCTGACAAAAAATAATCTCATAACTATGACTCTATTCAAAAGAAATGAGATAGCAAAGTCATAATTATGATAAATTTTTTTCTTCAAAGTGGCAGAAATGGGCTTCCATACCTCCAGTCAAATGAACCAACGCTTCACTCACTTCTGTGTACTATGATATGATAAAAGGGGTGCACACACATCAGTCATTGTGGCTGAAAGGCAAAAGAACATCCAAGAGACATTCAAGGACACATGTGGACAAAACAAATTTTTTAGAGGGATGAGGTTGTTGTAAGTATAGTATTATTATAACCAGAGGTGGGTAGTAACTAGTTACATTGAGTAACTTATTTTTACGGGCCGCACTGTGGTGCATTGGTTAGCACTTCTTGCAGCAAGAAGGTTCTGGGTTTGATACCTATCCTGGGGTCTTCCTGCATGGAGTTTGCATGTCCTCCTTGTAAATGCATGGGTTCTCTCCAAGTACTCCGGCTTCCTCCGCTCCCACAGTCCAAAAACATGACTGTCAGGTTAATTGGTCTGTCTAAATTGCCCTTAGGTATGAGTGTATGTGTGTGTGTGTGTGTGTGTGTGTGTGTGTGTGGCCCTGTAACGGACAGGCATCCTTTCAAGGGTGTACCCCGCCTGTTTGCCCAGAGACTGCTGGAGATAGGCACCAATCCCCATGACCCTGGATGGACAAGCGGTTACAGATGATGGATGAATGGAACTTTCTTTTACTTGAGTAATAATATTATGGAATATGCAAACTCGTATTGTGTACAATACAGTATCTAGTGACTCTACCGTCTAGTTACCTAACTGAATGCAGGCAAAGCACGTTAACACATAGAGGAAACTCTGTAGTCCAAAAATAAAACAACATGAATCCAAAATGTTCAAAGTGTCGGTTGGATATGTCAATTAATTTATTGTGTAGGATTATTGAAATCATTTTTTAAGGACAAACATAAGCATGGTCAAAAACGTTTATCTCTGGGCGCACAGAGACAGGTGTGCGCCACCCTGGCTCACACCTGTACATTGATTGCGCACCCTTTTAACCCTTTTGAACGATGTTTAGTGAACTATATGAGCTGGTGTGTGTGTGTGTGGTTGTAATTTTTTGGGTGATTCTTTTTTAAATTTAGTTTTATAATGGTCTGTGCTTACAGCTGACTTCTGTCGCAAATGAATGAACTATACTGGATTGGAGCATTTACTTTGTGATGTGCCTTGAGACGACTACTATATAAATAAACTGCATTGAAATGAATGATGGAAACCATCCTCTGACCTGGCTGACAATTACACGCCTTGCTCTTGGACTGATCTTAGTTGCACAGCAGGATTCAACCCAGCAACATACTTTTTTTTATGAATTTGTTACATTTATTTAATTCTGATCATTTCTGCAGGACTTTGGGATGTTTTTTCCTCATCAAGGCCATTCCGGTAATGAAACTGTCCCCTCTTCTAATGGAAAACCCTGCCTTTCCTGCCCACCGCTGTCTCCTCCAAGCCGGTGCAGACATTTAACTGCAGCAGAGATCCCATTCATCAGGTCTGTGAGTGCCCTCATGACTGATCCTGTATCAGCAGAGTCTTCACATCTTCAACTTCACAAAGTACAGCTGAAGATTAGGAAGAAAGGAGTGTTGTATCCTGCTCTTCCCTTCTTTAACCCATTCTCCACCTGCACCATCCACCCTCCCCCTCCTCAGCCCCACTTCCTGCAGCTTTTTTAATCTAATACAGCCATCGGGGGAAATCATTGTCCAGTAGATGCGTGCGTTTGTACTATCAAGGACTACAGCAGCTCCCTGTATGCAGGAATGACTAAATCTGCAATTGCTAGACTGCAGATGGTGCAAAATGCTGCAGCCAGGTTCATCTATGGGGTAAAAGGTGGGAGCACACATCTCCAGTCCTTAATGCTCTGCAGTGGTTGCCTGTGAAGAAGCATAGCATTGAAATGAAACTCCTGGTTTATGTTTTCCAGGCGCTTGCTAGAGCAGCACCACCTTATCTTGCAGAGGTTTTAATAAGGTAT